>CM053267.1:55083007-55657179 GCA_028583415.1 Protea cynaroides | reverse complement strand
TAGGTCCTCAGAATGCATGTAACCGAATATTACATGTCAACTTTTGTGATATACTGTTATCGTCTGCTGAGGAAATGAATTGCATAACACCACCCTAAAATCTCAGAACATAATTCAATGCATTGACTATTTAATCATCACAATAACAAACTTCCACAATGTGAACATAACAAGGTAGTGGTGGTGCTTTTTCGCCAACTAATCGTTTAAAACATATTCTGTCATGTTGATGGCTGTAATGGCCAATGCAAAATGTTCATCTGCTAGGGGCTCCTTAGTAGTGGTTACCTGGCCTTACATTCATCCACATCAGTTCCATTTCCAATTGAGTAAACAGTACATGTCTTTGTGTTGAGAACAAAAAATAAAAAAAAGTCCATATTCCCAAGCAAAATATTCCTATATGAATTATGTCCGACAAGTTCTATTCCTTTGACATATAAGCAGCTTCTTTTGAGCATGATCTCATAATTTCCCCAAGCTTAGAGAAGCATCAAGGCAAAGCTCCATATCCTGTGAAAAAGATGCAAAATATACATTACCAACAGAGGATTGACAAGACACAAAGTCACAAACCCAACAATAATAATATTTTGAAAAAAAATGAAGAGAGCTCAAAGGCTCATTTCCACATCTCCTCTGAACTGTTCAAATCATTAACAAAATAAAATTGATTAGCCGAAAGCCCCTAATCGATGAAAAGAACATATCTACTTCCATCATTGAAGCAGATCTGAAATTGATAGTGGAGCAGAACCAAGTTGGCCTAACATATGAACAATGAAACAATGAGTGAGTGAGTGAGAATTTTGATCTAATCACCTCAAAAGAAAATTTAAATCAGTGGCCAATTTAAAATGAGAAATGTTGGGTAGAAGGTGCCATTGAACTATCAATTTTGAGCTCTCAATAGAAAACTAAATAAGAAAATATGAAAAAGGAGATGATGGTGTTCTTATGGCATGCCAATTAAATTAGGAGGATCAGAAAATGCATCAGAAGATTATTAGTTCACATAAAAAATGGATCAAATGGATATTACTTCACCTTGATCTAAGAGATCTGCCTACGTGCTTGTGCCCATTTTCTCCTGAAATTCTCTGCCTTTTTTGCCAGTCTTGCCAACCCTTTTGCCTGGATAGAGGGCTCTTGAGATGCCACAGATGATTGAGATCTAGTTTGCATTTGAGAACGAACATGCCTAGCTTGCCTTTTGCGCTACAGAATCATATACAATAAGCAATAAGTAGGATAAATAAATGCATTCCTAATTTATAAGGCATACACAGACTTGTTAAGACCTTTCTTTTGGATATTCCTTGCTGAGAGGTACCTTGCTGAGAAGATGCTTGCTGAGAGGATCCTTGCTGAGATGAATGATCCTTCTTTGCTTTACATGTCCTCGAATTGTGCCCAATTTAAGTACAATAGGAACATTTAACAGAAGATGTATGCTTTCTCGTTTGGCTACCTGGTTGTTCATCATGTTCTTTTCTCCTTTTTTTGGATGGGCTACCTGCTCGCCTCCTAAAAAGTGGAGGTTGTATGACAGGACCATCTCCAGTGTTCTTGAAGGTGGCCAAACCAGGCATACCATGTATAATCTCAGTATAACAATCCATAAACTTTGTAGGACTGAAATATGGTGATACATGATCTTCTAATCTTCCTCGCTTGAACAGGATTGCAGTACTTGCATGTTTACATGGAAGCCCAGTAACTTTCCATGCCCAACACTCATACATGCTCATCTTCAGATCCACTACAAACCTATCATCTCCATCACTGATCTCGAATTCATCTGGACCGCATGAAAGTACATTACAAAATCTGGATGCATTTCCTGCCAAGTCCAACTGCTTCTGAAATGCCGGTGTCAACTTCCCCTTCAATGAACAGGTTAATTGGTATCTGCTTTGCATCTTTTTTATCAGTTCTCTCCTGATTTCATCAATTAATACCAGAATAGGCTTAGACCTGAAGGGATTGATCCAGTTGTTGAAGCACTCTGACATATTGTTAGTAACATGGTCACTAACAATGTCATGGTCAAAAGCATGTCGAGCCCAGGCTAAAACTGGGTTTCTCATTAACCACTCAAATGCATCCTTACTCACTATAGATATCTCATACATTGCAGTTTTAAAACCCTCAGCACTATAGTACTTACATGCGGTCCAAAACAACCTCCTTAGTAGGGTTCCCGGGTCCTTAAATTTGAAATTATTGTACAAGTGTCTACCGCATAGTCTTTGATGGGCAGTTGGAAATATATCTGTGAGAGCTTCTGACAATCCCTACAACAATTTAACAAGAAAATGGATAAATCCCTACAACAAATTAACATATTATGAGTGCAATAATTTGAAACATCAAACTAAATGTATCTGATTCAACTTCAAATTAGATATACCTTTTGTTTGTCTGACATAAATGTCAGACTCTTCCCATTTAGATTAGAAGAGAATGCATCAGATAACCCAGACAGAAACCATGTCCAACTATCTTTACTTTCACTTTCAACCACACTGATAGCGATAGGAAACAAGCCATTATTGGCGTCCATTGTTGTGGCAGCCAAAAGAATCCCACCATATGCCCCTTTTAAGTGGCACCCATCAATGCCAATAAATGGTCTGCAGCCTTTTACAAATCCCCTCTTACATGCACTTAAGCAGACAAAAACTCTCTCAAAGATGAGCTTATTTGTTGCAACAAACCTTTCTTCAAATTTAAGTTTGAAAGAACTATCGGGGTTCCTTTTTACTAATGACTCACCATACTTTTGCAATGACGCATATGATTGCTTAAAATTTGAAAGAGACTCATCCCTGGCCATCAACCGTGCACGGTATAGTTGGCCTCTACTAGGTTTGATACCATATCTTGCCTTAATAGTAGCCTCCATGCTCTTCACTTTCATGTCAGGATCAATCTTTAACCTGCTACCTAATTTCTGTGCAATCCAGGCCGAAGAAGCAGTTTTATTCTTCTCCACCCTACCACAAGAATGGGGAAAAATATACTTTTTCACTTTGAATGTACGCCCATCCCGTTTAGCAGCAGCATGTATCATCCAAGGGCACCCCTCAGTAGAACAAACAACAGTCACTCTATTTTTCTCATTTTTCATCCTTATCACATTTGACCCTTCTTGGACTATAAAGTCTGTAAGAGCTCTCCTATATGAATATACATCTTCAAATTCATCTCCAACTTGAATGTTGACCCTCTCCACTTCATCAATATCATGATCTCTGTCTCTAACACCAATTTCTTCTTCAACCTCATCTTCCTCCATGTCTGATAGAAACATATCATCTTCCTCTCCATCAACAGACTCTTCAGAATCAATTATAGATTCTCTATTATCTTCAACATTAATATCCCAATTATCTTCATCACCATCATCACCATCATCTTCACTGCTTTGATGTATGACTGGTTCTTTGTCTTTATCTTTCCTTACGGGCTTACTAACAACAGTTTTCTTCCTCATAAGAGGTGCTATATCAGTTGTAGTGGATGTAGGGGTAGTGGTGGTAGTGCTGACCATATTCTTCTCAACATTAATATCTCAATTATCTTTATCACCATCATCTTCACTGCTTTGATGTATGGCTGGTTCTTTGTCTTTATCTTTCCTCACGGGCTTACTAACAACAGTTTTCTTCCTCAAAAGAGGTGCTCTATCAGCTGTAGTGGATGTAGGGGTAGTGGTGGTACTGCTGGCCATATTCTTCTCAGCCTGCCTACCAACAATATTAGTAGTAGTGGCAGTGGTAGTGCAGGGCCCTTCCTGGACAGGGACTGTGACACCGTCAACAGTAGCAGCGGCAGTGGTAGTGTTGGGCCCTTCCTCGAAAGGCATTGTGACAGCCCTTAACCTGGATGGCCTACGACGTCGTGGTCGACCTATCATTGCTCCTGACAAGCCATTAATAGTGACATTTTCTACCACGGCCTCACCCACACTGACTTCACTGATGTGCATGTGGATACCCTTACCTTCCTTTTTAAAGAAATTTGTCAACTCCGAAACATCTATGTCACCCTTTACATCTCTGTAACTTCCATTTGGCATCTCAGCCCTGACAGAAAAGGTCACATTTCTACCATCTGGAATGTTAGATAGTACTGTACAATACATATCATAAACCACATCAATCCAACCATACAGATCTTCATCGACTAACTTCACTTCAGGGCGATCCTCGCACATGTAATATATGCTGACTTTATCACTCATTATGCTATTTATATGAAGAAAAAAAAATAGTTAGAATCTATTAAAATGATTGATGTTTTGTTTAAAAAATAGTGATGTTTCTCAATCCTACAAAAGTGATGTTTCCAAACAATAGTGTTGGGGAATGATTTGGTCCCCAGCATGATATAACTAAGCAAACTTTCTATTAAAATGATTGATGTTTTGTTTCAAAATTTTTCTAAAGTAGTGATGTTTCTTAGTCTTACAAAAGTGATGTTTCCAAACAAAAGTGTTGGGGAATGATTTGGTCCCCAGCACTACTGTTTCCAGACCACTGTCGAGAGAATAAAGAATTTGTAAAGTAGCGATGTTTTTAGACATTTTGTAAAGGAGCAGTTTCTCAGCACTACAATACTGAAGTTTCCAAACAATAGTGATGTTTCCAAACATTTGAACCTTTCCATGAAAATTAAGATAAAAAAAATAGAGAAAGCATTAGGGAAGGGGACAAACACCACTATCGAGAGAATAAAATTGAAAGAAATTTGAAAGAATAAAGAATGGATAAGAAACGCATAAAAAGGTTAGAAAACAGAGTCCCACAGATTAACAATGAACTAACCTTACTGTTGAGGAATCGACAAAAGTTCTATCGGCTGTCGGCTGTCGGCTGAACCCACTCCTTCACTTTGAGGGAATAACTAAAGATTCAATTCATAACTATATAATGTTTGTAGGCAACTGACTGTGATAATTTCATATTAGGGTTTCATACCTGAAGATTGGGAAAAATATACAAATGGAGGTTCGTGCAATCTCTGATAGGGGGCTTCCGATCGTCGTCTGATGTCGAATCTTTGCCCTAAAATATCTAGGGCTTCCTTCGTAGCTCGTACGAGAATAGAAGCAGACTCTACAGATTTCTTCTCCTTTCTGCAGAGAAGCAGAATCCATCGTCGTCGAAGATGCTTCACTGTAGTTGTCGTAGCTAACTGCTGGTTAAATAAAGCACACACTGCTGGTTGTCGTCGCCAACTACAAATAGTACACTGTTGGCACGAAAGAAAGTTCCACCGTTGATAGTCGTCGGGGAAGAAAGGTTTCGAAACAATGTTTTTTCTTTTTTACTTTTACTGTTGAAGAAGAATTTGGTAAGTAAATGTATTTTCACTTTGGGGGGGGGGGGTATTATCGTCTTCTACTACAGGGAAAAGAGCAATATTGTCCTAATATTTGCAACTAACGGGACTATACTAACGGGTGGGGTCTATTTGACTAATGGTGAAAATACTTTGGGTGGTAGATGAGACATTTGGAAACCTTTCGGAGAGTAGATGAGACTTTTGAAAATGTTGGGGGTCAGATGGAATTTGACATAGTTTTTGGGGGTTAAATGAAATTTTTTCTAAGTGTTAATATAAGCCTAATAATTTCAAAAATTCCTAATGGCTTAATCTTTACTTTATTTAACACTGACTTTTAATGACATTTGTTACTCTCACTAAAACAGTGAAATAAACCTTACTTTATTCATATATTTAGTGGCGTTTATTCTGTAATGTCACTAAAAAGTAAGATAAATCATTCTGTAATGTACATCTATATACAGTGGCGCTCTGTCTTTAAATGTCACTAAAAGAGTGCTTAATACATTCTGTTATGTTTATAGATACAGTGACGTTCTGTCTGTAAATGTCACTAAAAGAAAACTAGATTTTTAGCGATGTTCAGAACACACTGTCATAACACACTGTTCTTTAATATTTAGCGACGCTCAGAACGAACTGTCATAAGGTGCAGTCACATAAAGCTGTGACGTTCGGTTCGTAACTGTAATATAGTGATATATAATAAACACAATTTTAAAAAGTTAAATGTCACCAACTGAATAACCGAATTACCTGGTTCAAAAGGCCTGGGTCAAGCGGAAAACAAACCCAACCAAAATGGTTCGTATCGGTTCAACCAATCTGGTCCAACCATATGGGTTCATATCCGGGTTATAATTAGTTCTTGGAGTAACTCATATGGGTATTCGGGTCGGGCTCGAGTTGGTTCCATTTGGTGAGTCGGTCATGGGTTGACCCAATCAAGCTATCTGGACCGGATATCTTTGATCCAGTTCGGTTTCTTGAACTGAACCAAATAAACCCTAATTTTCTTTAGATTTAACCAAAGATTCTTTCAAATTTACCAATAATGCCATCGTTATTATTTTCTGTTCCTTTCCTTCCTTCCCAAGTCACCAAAAAACATGCGGCGGCGGCGGGAACTTGCTATAGTATCCGGCACTCCCCAAACGAATCCGGCGAAAGCGCCGGTCACCACCACTACAAAAGGATGGCCGGAAAAGATGGAGAAAGAAAAGATCCAAAAAAAAAAAAAAACTTCCCTGCTGCATATCATTGCAGGTTTGGCTTGCGGCAACCTGCTGGCCGCGCATGGCAGCGACAGGCTGGCCTGCTGCCCCTAACGCAGCTGGCAGTGCTGCTCAGCTAGCCCCCTTATGCCTGCGGGTGTACGCCTGCTGGCCTGCCGGCCAGTGGGCTGGCAGCCATGCGAGAGTGTGCACCTGCGGCTACCGGGATGTTGGCCGGCCAAAACATATAATAAAATTATTTTTATTAAAATTCATGCTCCACAGCATCCAGTCACGGTGGACGGGTGGCGGAAACACCATTCTAATTCCTTAATGTAAGAAAACCATATATATGTCCATGCGGAATAAGATACTACGTGTATTCCTTAATGTAAGAAAACTACAATCCATATGTATGTCTATACGGAATAAGATTCGACATATACGTAGTGTAGGGATCTGTTCCAACCGGTGTCCATCCAACTGATGTTGTCCTCTTCTGATGTATTCTGATATGTCCTAGCAAAAAAGAAGAGAGAGGGGAAGCAAAAAAGAAGAAAGAGGGGAAGAATTTCTATGCACTAACTGTATTCCCAAACAAAGAATGTGATGGAGTTTTCAAATTTCTATCAGTGTGCACAAGAGACCCTAGCATTAGTATTTATAGACTAACCATCTCCTTCCGTCAAGGATGGACGGTGATCTGGGTACCACATGTCACAGGATCCTATTGTTAATCATCTAACTTAGGTGGGGTCAGGTGGCATGTGAGCCACCCGATTTACATTATTTACCCCAAAAATTTGGATTCTGAAGTCAATTTGAATCTGGTTCATTTTGTGAGAACTCAAATCCAACTGGACTTACCAAACACACTTCTATTCCAAAATAACTCATTGGGAGTCAAAATCTATAGAATCAAAAATCTGGAGTTTTATCAAAGGGGCTCTTATTGACTTGAGGATCCTCTTTTGTTCTTTGGGTTCTCTATAATATTAATGTGTTGTAATGTGGTGGATTTTAACTGGTTGTTATGAGATGGATTTTAACGGGTTATTAATGGGACCTTTTTTTTTTCATGAATGTGCTGTGACAGTAATTTAGTTGCTGATGGTTTTATCAAAGATGAACCCCGATCGGTATAAGAAATTTACTGAAATTGATCTGAACTGTTTATATTGGAAATGACAAACCGTATGATAAATAGTTGGGTTTTGATTAGGATTTTCTTACCAATTTTAACTCAAACACATGCATAATCTTTTATATACCGTTTTAAGTTGGTTTTTTCTATTGATTATAGAAATTCATTATTCTTAATTCTCAACTAAATCACAAATCTTAAGTTAACCTAAACCAAAATCATAATGCGTATTTTTTTTCATTTTCTATGAATCTCTTACCCTCCATATTTTTGTCTCCAAACCGTCTTTATGTTTTAGTTCTCTACGAAAACCATTGGATATGAATATTAATAGATTTGCAATTCATCAATTGGAAATCTAATTTTAAAAAGTGGTCATTCTTTTAGAATCAATGAATAAATATTAAGACTTGTTCCTTAAAGTGATATTTAAACAAAAATGAATTGACCAGTTTATAGTAAAACTATTATCATATATATATATATATATATATATATATATATATATTTTTTTTTTTTGGTAGAAAAAACTATTATCATATGTTGTAAAATTGTTTTTCAAATATTGGGCAAAACTGAATAATGACAATTAAACACTTTAATACAATCGAATCACTTAGAAACTGATAGGTTAAATCACCTATAAACCGCAAGCAAAATTATTAAATGAAAAATCAATTAAAAATTGAATAACTAAGACCGATTAATAATCGATTCTTATAGCAACTTTAACTCCATTTAATTAATTAATTTGATTTTGGTTTTATCTTAGTATGCATCGTACCGTTTAACCCATAAGAAACCATTTCAGCATCGCTTGTGATTAAGGGTGTTAAATCTGGGCTCGGCTCGGTATGGACCGAGCCGGCCCGATATAACCCGAACCCAATCCGGGCAGAGCCGGTTTGCTATAACCTGAACCCAACCAAGACCGAGCCCTTAATGGACAGGTTTCGGTCTGGGCTTGTAAAGCTCGATACAGTTTCAACCTGAATCGAAACCGTACCGGACTGGTCCGTTAAGAAACCTGAGCTAACCCTAACCGATAATACCCAACCCAAACACCGGTAAGGCTTGTTATGAAACACGAGCTAGTCCGAACTGATTCTTTTTGCTGCTCAAATAATAACCAATTAACTAATGATCTAATAATTCTAACTAGATATTTTCAAATATGAAATCAATTATCCATGCTTAGATGCCCCTAAGATCAATCAAAACTCAACCGTTTACAATTAGATTAAATATGAACAAAAAGCTCCAAAAAAAAGTCATTGTCATGCAAAAATTGCTACATGTGAAGGCAGCTCGATAAACCAAGTCCGGACCAAGCCGGCTCGAAATCAACCCAATAAGCCCAGTCCGATAATAACCCGACACCAGACCAGCGTGTTAATTATTGTGTCTAATGCAGCCCACCCCAGCCCGAACCCTTAATGGACAGGTTTTGATTTGGGCTTGTAAAGCCCAACACTTTTAGTTCGACCGGACCAGTCCGTTGACACCCTTACTTGTGATGTTGCTAAGGATGTAAATGGATAACTGAACATCTGGATCCAATTCAAATTCGCATCTGTAGGGGACTCTGAATTTGAACAATTAGATTCGAATTCAAATTTGTTCAAATTCGGGTAGCATGTGTTGGATTCTAATATTAGTCAAAAGAACAAGATTATATCTACTCCATTTATCCAGTGTTAAAAAGCATATAATCTTAAGTTTTATAGTGCTAAGACGTATATAGCCTTAATGTTCATATAGCCATTTAAAGTTTCGTCTCTTATTTTATTAAGATTGGTTATAAGTTTGTTTTAAATTATGGTTTTCTTTTATTAATTGCAATTTGTATTCTAATTATTTTTCGGATTCAAATTGGATTTTAACTGGATATCAGGTTCAATTTCGAATTTGGTTTTTATACGTCCTTCAGATCTTGGATCGGATTTGAATAAGGGAGTTGGTAAACTAATTTGGATTTGGATTTGGATAATAATGTATCCAATTGGAATCTTTACATCCCTAAATGTTGATTTTATTTCAATCTTTTAATTGTATTTATTTTTCATTCGTTTATTTATTAATAAATTTTTGTTTACCGATTTTAAATAATGAAAAAACACTAATCGAGGACACAAAGGACTGAAGAAGGCTCGGTCACCGATCGATTTTTCATGCGTCCGCTTCGATGCTGGGAATGGCAAGTCACCAGGGTAATAACTAATATCTCACAACTTCACCCAAAAAAAAAAAAAAAAAAAGTAATATCTCACAAAAAGAAAATTAGATAAACACCCCCTCTACAGTTGAGAAACTATATAAAATTATCCTATCTTTATAAAAGTTATACAAACTATCCTTCTAACAATAGTTTCATTCGCTCTCACCCACACCATTACTTATAACTTAATGGGAGAATGTCAAATTTCTTTTAAGAGAAAAATACTCTTAATGTAAAATTCCCCTTCTCTTGCTCCATTGTAACAGGAACTTTTTTAATTTTGCTTCTTCTCCAATGAAACCTACAAAATGAAGAAACAAGAAGAATGAAGACTTAAAGGAATGAGAAGCCCTTCGATTTTTTAAGTTCATGGATACTCGAAGTTTTCATTCATTAGTTGTAACATTTTCTTCTCATCAATCTGGTTTCAATTTCTATGTTCTTCTATTATTTTTTTTGAAGTGAAATTAATGTTTCTGTTCATTATTTATTCATTCGATTTTTAAGAATCCTATTATACAAATTTTCAGGTGAGATACCAAAAGAAATCCGTGAATTGACCTCTTTGAATCATCTTGATTTAGTCTATAACAAGATGGACGGATCATCTCATTGCCCATGAAGAAATTGATTTTTCTAAATTACAAGCACTATAAGCATGAATGAAGAAGGTTCAACTTGGAATTCAGGAATAAGTACAGCCAAAATCTACAATCACCATTAATTTCTGAAAAGAAAGTAGAACACCTAAAGAAACGCTTTAACCGCCGAAGCCATAAAGTGTCCTCCCCTGCCTCTTTAGGACATAAACATCTATGGCCGTCACCTTCTTCCTCCTTGCGTGCTCCGTATACGTCACAGCATCATGAACGACGTTCTAAAGAAAGATCTTGAGAATACCTCTTGTTTCTTCATAGATGAGACCACTGATCCTCTTAACACCTCCTCTCCTAGTAAGACAACGAATTGCAAGCTTGGTCATACCTTGGATGTTATCTCGCAACACCTTCCTGTGCGCCTCCTTTGCCCAAACCCTTCCCACCTTTCTCACGATCAGACATCTTCAGAATCAGGTAAGATCAAGATCGGGAGGGACTGATGTTTTGGTTCTGCTTCCTAGTTTGATGAATACTACCTCGACTCAAGTTCTACAGCTCTGGTGGAACAGACTATCCAGCGAGATCCCAGAGGACCTTGGAAGATGGAACAATCTCACCGCACTGGACCTTTCGACGAACAGATTCACAGGCAAAATTCCTGAGAGTCTTCAATACGGGTCGTCTCTTTAGCTATTACCGTCTCCAACCTTGACGACGATTAAACTGAGTTTTACAACCCTATTAGTCTATTACCCTCTGCCTATTTTTACTTAAGATATTTATGTCATTTTACATCCACTAGGGTATTTAAGGGTCATTTTACCGTCTCTGTTTGCTTTTTAAGGGTATTTTTGTCTTAAAAGAAATTGACATTCTCCCATTAAGTTGTAAGTAATGGTGTGGGTGAGAGTGTATGAAAACATTGGTAGAGGGGTATTCTGTGTAGCTTTTGTAAAGACAGAGTAGTTCTGTGTAGTTTTTCAATTGTAGAGGGGGTGTCTGTGTAATTTTCTCTAAAAAAACACTAATCAAGGACACAAAGGAACGAATAAGGCTCAATCACAGATCGATTTTTCAAGCATCCGCTTCAATGTTGGGAATCGTAAGTCACATGGGTAATAACTAATATCTCACAACTTCACCAAAAAAACAAGAAGGTAATATCTCACAAAAATAAAAAAATAAAAAAATTACACAGAATGAATGGAAATCAATCTCATTCTTGATTTAAGGCAAATTCATCTCTCTGGCTACGGGAAATAAATCCTCTCATACCCCTCATGTCGGCATGTGAAAATCCAATGGCTGTAGTTTATGTATGCATATACCGATGTATTGGTATACATACATAATAGATGACAACCGTTGGATTTCTTTTACTGAGCATGAGGGATATGAGAGGATTTAAATCCCTGTCTACAATAACTAAGGGTGCAACATTGGCACCGAAACTGTTTATCGAAACTGCACCGGCCCGTTTAGATCGGAACCGTGAAACCGTTTAATAAATGGGTTCGGTTCTGGTTTTGAAAACGACACCAGTTACTTAATCGGGTCAGTTTGGTTTGAGACCGTGCACACCGGCGGTCCACACGAGTTAACCACAGAATAAAATCGAATGAATTGAACCGTTTATTTTTCTAAACTAAATTGATAAACCATAATCTCATTACCTTATTTACTATATAACCTACCTATTATTTCCCTAATCTTTCAAAACCTAATTAACCTAAATTGCTAAACAGAATAACACTGATCCCATTACCTTATTTATCTATACAACTTATTTATTATTTTCCTAACCTTCCAAAACTTAATTAGCCTAAACTCTTAAACATAATAACAATTAACACAACCATTATGACAAGCACATTATCACACATAGAGGAGAAATAGAGACTTCCAGCAATGTCTCTATTTCACGATTGAAGTTTCAGACCGTTTATTTTCTTCTATCAATAGTATCTTGTGAACCTTCTACTGTTATTGTTTTATTGGAAAAATCGATGACCTGTGTAATTGTAGTTTTATTGGAAAAGTTAGTTAGATGCATTTTGTGGTCAATAATATCTCCATCAACATGGAGGAGTGTAGGATTTCTAGACGATGTATATATATTTTTTATTTTGAAAAATAGATTAATGAAAAATCGTTTAAAAATTGGTAAATCAAAATCGATTATTAATCGATTATAGTTTCAATTTTGAGACCGCCGGACTGGACCAGACCAGACCATTTAACTGATTAAAAACCATTTAACACCCTTAACGATAACCAATGGAAGCAATTTGGAAAATTTGAGATTTACCAAAAATAAAAGGGAAATTTTCCATGAGAAAAGTTTTTCATAGATGATCTGCACTAAGGGTGTCAACGGGCTGGTCCGGGCTGGTTTCGGTCCGGGTTGAATCGGTGTCGGGTTTTATAAGCCCAGCCCAAAACATGTCCATTAAGAGTTCGGGCTGGGTTGGGCTGCGCTGAACACAATAACTAACGGGCTGGTCCGGTGTCGGTTTGTTATCGGGTTGGGCTTATTGAGGTGATTTCGAACTGATTCGGTCTGGACCGGGCTTATCAAGCTTATCGGGTCAATTTTATATGTAAGATATGTTGCCTATTTTATTATTTCTATCTATAAAATTAGTATCATTCCTTCTATATATATGTAATTCAATAAATTGTAACAATTAACATACTTTTTTCAACTATAGATTCATATAATCTTTCAGATCAAGAAGTGAACTATAACAGTGTAATATAATCTATCCAAATTTAAAACCATAAAAATTAAGAAATTGAGCCCGGATGAACATTACCGGTGTTCGGGCTAATTCGGGCTTCTTAATGGGCCGGTCCGGTCTGGTTTCGGTCTGGGCTGAAACGGTGTCGGGCTTTACAAGCCGAGACCGAAACCTGTCCATTAAGATTCGATCCGGGCTGGGTTCAGGTTATTTCGGGCTGGCTCGGTCCGTGCTACTGGGCCCGGCCCGGCCCATTTTTAACACCTTAATCTGCACCGACCACACACTGTCCAAGGCCCTTTTACATCATTGAGATAGGGGCATGGAGGTCTTTTACTAAATGGGGTCATAAGGAAAAAAAAACCTTTGCAATTATCAAATTCGCACTTCAATGATGGTCGATCGCTGACCGCGCTCAACGGTCTTTTCCCTTTCCATAGTGGGATTCACGCTCCTTCATTCATCCCTGCTTGGTGGAAGCTGTGTAGTGCTTTCCTTTTGGAAAGAATTTGTAGGCCACGAGAGCTCCTCATTAGTCTTGCGGTTTCAACATTGAAGCCGGATATAGGAAGCTCCTTCAAAATCTCTCCAACTCCTGCAATTATTGCCACTGCAGCTTCATGGCTGAACTGACCGAGGCATTCCCCTCAGCCCTTTCATCTGGATCTTTCAAATACGATGTGTTTATCAGCTATAGGCAAGCAGATACTAGCAAAAATTTCACCGGTTTCCTTCACAAAGCTCTGACAAATGTTGGAATCAATGCCTTCATTGATGGTAAAAATTTGTGGTTTGGTGAAGCCATGGGCCCAGCCCTAGAAAATGCGATCAAGGAGTCCAACATCTGGATCCCTGTCTTCTCTAGTGGTTATTTGGCTAGCAAATAGTGCCTGTGGGAATTTACTCATATAGTTCAATGCCATAAATCCAGTGGTCAATTGATCCTGCCCATATTCTATTACGTGGACCCATATGAGGTTCGTTATCAGTCCGGGAGTTTTAAAGAATTATTTGAGGAACATCAGAAGAATTTCGAGGCCGATGTAAAGAGCTGGATGGATGCTTTGGATTTCGTAGGGGATTTGAAAGGAGAAGTTGTTAACAAAGATAAATAAGTCTTAATCCCACAAATTTCTACTGAATTTATTTTTATTAATAATATCTTAAACTTATTAGAATCGACTGTTTATTTCATTTTCATTGCATTTCCATCCTTTACTATCTTCCTTCCATTCCCCTCCCCTCCCCTCTCATTAATACATATTTTGATCTCATTACTTTTTGTTGTGATTTTACTTTGATATGAAATGATTGGAATCAAGCAAAGCTAGTTAATTTAGTTGTCAAAATAAAAAAATTGATCAAAACCACCCACTTGGCTGAATGCAAATACCCTGTTGGATTAGATTCCCCGGTAAAAGATGTGATATCTTTATTAAATATTGGTTTCAATGATGATTCAATTTTTGTGAGAATTTGTGGTTTTGGTGGCATTGGGAAGACAACTATTGTGAAGGCTGTATACAATCGCATATTTTTAACCTTCAAGAGACAAAGTTTTCTTTCAAACATTAGTGAACAAGCAAAGCCATGCATGGGTCTAGTGTCTT
Organism: Protea cynaroides; assembly: GCA_028583415.1. NCBI lineage: Eukaryota > Viridiplantae > Streptophyta > Magnoliopsida > Proteales > Proteaceae > Protea > Protea cynaroides. Next base: position 55,642,298 of record CM053267.1, on the reverse strand, counting down.
TGCAGAAGCAACTTCTTAAAGATCTCTTCCAAATAGATTTTGATATTGATAATGATCATAGAGGGAAAAGTTTGATAAAAGAAAAATGTGGCAGAGAAAAAATTCTTATTGTTCTTGATGATGTGGACAATGAAGAACAATTAGATGCTTTGACTGGTGATTCCAACTAGTTTGATCAAGGAAGTAGGGTCATAATTACAACTAAAGATGAAAAGCATTTGAATGAGGCTAAAATTTATAAAATATACAGGCCACTAATGCTAGATCGGGGGCAATCTCTTCAACAACTTAGTTGGTATAGTTTTCAAAAGGACAACCCTCCTGAAGATTACAAGCAACTTTCATGTAAAGTGGCATGTTATTCTGGAGGATTGCATTTAACTCTAATGGTGTTGGGGTCTTACCTATCGGACATAAGAGACCAAAAAGTGTGGAAAGATACATTAGAAGAATTGAATGAAATTCTTGATGACAATGTCCATAGACGGTTGAAGGTAAGCTATGATAATCTAAGAGACGATCATCAAAAAACCATATTTCTTGATATTGCATGTTTTTTCATTGGATGGGAAAAAGAAACTATAATTTTCATATGGAAAACTTGTGGCTATTATCAGGAATCAGCAATACATACTTTAATTAAAAGATCCCTTTTGAAATTTGATGAATATTCCTGCTTGAGGATGCATGATCAGATTCGAGACATGGGAAGGAAAATTGTTTATGAAGAAAGCCCTTTTGATACAGGTCAGCATTGTAGGTTATGGTCTTGTAAAGATATTTTGAAAGTATTAGAAGAAAAAAAGATAAGGCCTAGGCACATGCCTCTCTCTCTCTCTCTCTCTCTCTCTCTCTCTCTCTCTCTCTCTCTCGTGTGTCTGTCCCATGATATCCAATTATTTTGGTTATTCCTACTATAGAGATATGTGTCCATCGTTTTCCATTTACTTAGGTTATTTTCTATTGTAGGGAACAAAGATGATAAAAGGCATAAGTTTTCCCTTTGACTTTCCAAGTGTTGATTTAGCTAGTAAACCCTTTCGAAAGATGGTCAGTCTAAAATTTCTTAACATTCGTTCAGCAAACTTCATGGGAAACTTTTCACACCTACCTCTTGCGTTAAGATGTTTCACGTGGACATTATGCGCTAGGAAAATCATACCAACAAATTTCTATCATGGCACACTAAATTATCTTGACCTATCATGTAGCCAAATTGAACAGGCTTGGAATGACAGGCCTCAAGATAAAAATAAGGCATAGTATTTGAATATTCTTTTCTCATTTGATTATTAAATTTTCTGTATAGCACTATAATGCTTTCTCTTTGTTTGATAGGTGTTCAAAAATTTAAAAGTTCTTGATTTTAGAGTGAATGTGAGAATCTATCTAAGTCCCCTGACTTTTCATGGTAACCTGACTTGGAGCAATTAGATCTTTGATACTGTAGTTCCTTGAAAATGTTAAACGAGTCCATTGGTCAGTTGAGTCCTCAAACTTCTTATTCTGAAATCCTGCACTTCACTTGAGAAGTTGCCCGATGATCTTGTTCTATTAGAGAAGCTTGAGGTATTAAATGCTATGGAATGCTTTGAACTGAAGGAGCTACCAAGATCAATGTGGAAAATGAGTTGTTTGCATAGCATTAACCTGAATGGAACCAGTATTTCTAAACTTCCTAATGATTTTCCAATGCTCCCAAATTTAGTGAAGTTGGATATTGCATCTAGGAGGCTTCAATCACTCCCAACAGATTTGTCATCCTTGAAAAACTTGAAGCAATTAAGCCTTTTTCGTTGCCCGAAGTTGGAAGAGCTCCCAATGCTTCCCTCAAGTTTAGTTGAACTTTCGTGTGAGTATTGTTATTCATTGGTACGACTATCAGATTTGTTAATGCTGAAAAAATTGAAAACAATAAAACTTAAGTTTTATATAATGTTGGAGGAGATTCAAGGCCTTGAGGGAACATAATCCTTGGAAGAATTGAATGTGTGGGGATGCTATAACTTGCCACATACTCCAAGGGAGATAGTTGGCTAGGTAAATACTTTCACCCTCTTATTTTACCCAACTCTAATTGGAACAAGAAACTCCCAATTATTAATTTACTACTTTGTTGATCGAGGACCCTTTCCTCTCCTTTCCTTTGTTTTGCAGGGAAAACTTTTGCCCGACAACTCACCGGAAGATGGTTATTCCTTAACTATTGCTGATGGAATCTATGATACAAGGTTAATTATGTGCCTTGTTTTCGATTTTCCCGATTTTCCCAACTTCTTCCCTGAAAATTGTCAAACCATTGATATAGAAATTTCAGTTTCTATTCGCCAAAAGGAAAAAAATAACCAGGTGTACTCATACGATGAGAATTGAACACGTTAAAATTAATCCTTTTCAAGATACAATCCTCATTCACCATTTCAAAGGTTTTGACTGGTTTGGAATTCCATTACAAGGAAAAGATGCTATTGAGATTTTAGAACGAAAAAGCTATCCTTGTAGAGTAAAATTTTGCAAGCTTTTGTACGATGACAAGGAACCTGAAGAGAAAAGGCCTAATGAAGATACAAGTGCCTTGATGATAGCTGATTTCTTCAATTGGTCATATGTATTAAGGATCGAAATCGTCTCCTGCGAGGGTATCTGCAGGAGACGTTGCTGCCTATGATGGATGCACGCCACGTGTATTAATTGGTATTTGACGGCTCAAGAAATACCCGCTGTAGGAGATGAAACGAACGTCGTATGCACCTTATCAAATGCTTTTCAATCCCATGAAACTTGCTCAACAATGTTTCAGAGGCAAGAGAGGGTAGAGGAAGAGGAAATCTTTTGTGGGCGAAGAGAGAGACGGCAGAGGAAGAAGAACGGTGCCATGGCGAGGCTAGGCGGAGCCAAGTGGGGGGTAAGAAGAACAATGCTTTTTTTTTTCCTATTGTTCTCTACTTCTTCTGCCTTCCCTCCTATTTCTTCTGCTTTCTTCCCTTTTTTTTGGCGAGAATGTCGAACACCAGCCACCCTCTCCTTTTCTTCCCAGCCTCTCGAAAACCCACTTTCTATTTCTTCATCATCTCTCTTGATTTTCCTCAAAAAAACGCAGTCTCCTCTTCTTTTCGAGCCTCCAATCATATTCTAACCTAAACCCTCCTCTCACCAATGAAGCCCCTTCTTGCTTTTTGTTTTATTAATCTATGAAATCACAAATGGGATTGCAGATGGAATTGGAGATGGAACTGTAAATGCAATAACAGCCATGAAAGAACAAATCAAGTTAACACAGATCTGAACACACCAAAAAAAAAAAAAAAAAAAAAGAAGAAGCTGAAATCGTGAACAAGAAATACTCAGATTTGATGCAATGTGCATAGATCTAAACAGAAATCAAACTTTTGAAGAGAAAATTTTCGAATCTGTACACAACAATTTTAGATATGTACAAGGAAACCTTTGATTTACAACCTAACCACAAGATATTCGGACCAAGAACAGTTGAAACCCTAAAAAAATATTCAAAGAGAAAATTTTCAGATCTGTACAAGGTAACCTTGATTTACAACCTAACCCCAAATATTCGGATCAAGAACAGTGGAAACCTTAAAAAAAAAAAATTCCAGAAACAGAGTAGAAGAAGAACAGAAAAGTTTTGCAGCAAAACGATCGATCTTTCTTCTTCCTTTGCCCTCTCTCTCCTTCGCCTCTGAAACGTTGTGGAAATTGTTTCGCTGCATAACTGTTCACGTTTCATGTCCTTCAGGCGGGATATCTTGAGATGTCGGATACAACCTCATACACGTGGCGTGTATCGGTCAAAAGCAGCAATGTCTCCTGCGGAATAGCTCGTAGGAGACGATTTGGATCCATGTATTAAACGAGGCATCTCCCTCTGACAGCATTGATGGAATTATAGATTCCAACCTTGTTTTTTTTAAGAAATCTTCGAACGCTTTAATGAGGAAGTCAATGTTGAGGGCTGGTAAGAGAGGTCATTACCGCGATGATGAAGCAGAGGTCAATCCCAAGTTGAAGAGGCATTGTTGAGGGCTACTGCGACACCAATTCTTGACAAGGATGATGAGGTGGTTTAGCCATCTACATCTCCCGTTGATGAGACAGAGCTGTTTGACAAGGACGATCGATGAGGCACTATTGAGGGTTATTGGGAGAATTGTTCTTGAAAATGATGAGGAAGACGAGTATGGAAGGCTGTGGAGAGACTTTGACTTGATTAGGATATCAATGACACAGCTGTTGATAATGGAGCTTAGCAAGTATCAACACCAACTCAATTAGTCTGGCAAAGTTACGAATGCCCAATTAAGTGAGCTGAGCTTCGGAATAATTTTATTTTGGTTCAGGGTTGCGTTCTGAAAAAAATATTGTAATAGATCTCTTTTATGAATTCATATGTAAGGGATTTTGATTTCATACGGGATATTTAGGGATTATTTTTTTTATTTGGGTTAATTAGTATTATGATAGTTAAGTAAAAAAAATATTATATGATCTCTTTTTTATTTCTTGCTTTTTTTGGGTAAATTCCATAGGGATTTTATTTCCAAGTTTCGGTTTCTATTCTATGCGGTTGCTACTTTTATTTCTGCAAGTTTGAATTTAAATAGCATTGTAACATCATCTCCAAAAGCCAGTTTATGTAGAATGGAATATTGAAAAGTTTGATTTGATGCCGGCGGACTGAACCTGCGTGTTCTCCTCTCTCTCCTCTCTCCTCTCTCCTCTCTCTTTCCATGTCCTCCAATCGGCTTCTTCTCCCCTGGTTCTCATTCCTCCTCCATTTCTGCAACCTGAGAATTCCATCTGATGTAACCTCTTCTTTCTTTCTTCTTTTCTTTTTCCCTTATAGTTGATAAACTTGCTATGAAACTTTGTGGATAGCTTTCTGATTGCATTCCCACTTGATTTCTTTCATTAGATTCAAGTTTGTCAGCCCATATTGTTGGAACCTTGACAAGTTTGTTGGGTTATTGTCATTGTTGGTAACACATTCTAAGTGGTTATGGTCAGATGGCAGAGTCTCAGTTAGCATGGTTGTGTCTGAGACACTTGTTCAATGCTATGGAGGAGAGAGAGTGTGTATAGGCCCCACTGAGTGCTATGGAGGAGAGAGAGTGTGTATGCCACACTGATATGGCACTGGGCCCCACTGAAGTTCCAATGATGATGCAGCACAACAGATGATGAGAGAGACCAATTATGGAGAGAGAAATATAGTGGCAACAGTTGAGGTGAAAGAAATGCAGAGAAAGAAGAGAGAGAAGATGAGAAGAGAAAAAGAAGAAAGAGAAAGAGGAGAGAGTGTTTGTGGGTCTCACTAAGGTCCCAGTGACAAGGTGACTGTGCATGGTGCAATGGCAGAAGGTCAATAGTAGAAGAAAATTGAAGAGCAGAAGAAAATTGAAGAGAGAGTTGAAGAGTGAAAAAAAAAAGAGGGAAAGAAGAGAGAGAAGGAGGAGAGAGAAAATGTGGGCCAAGTGAGTCCCACTTGAAGTGGCTAGGCAGCCAGCCTAGGCCAGGTCAGCAGCCGTGGCACCAGGCCAGCAGACGGCAATGCCATGCTAGTTGCCCAGCGCACAAGGCAGTAGACCACATGACAAGCCCGCAAGGACAAGGGCCCGCAGTCATACACATGCCCAAGGTGCAGCACAATCGCAAGCCCCAGGCCCGCAAGCAACATGCAGCAAACCACCCGCGAGCAAAAAGCAGCAGCAGCAGGGGGTGCCCCCCCCATGTGTTCGACACATTGCCGCAGAGAAGGCCCCCCTTAGCACCCTACTGGAATGGCATTCTCTGTAGGTGATACTGGCCGGTTACAGAGGCCATTTGAAGGTTTGTTCAAGGGTTTTTTGGTCCATCGAAATAATGGTGATTCAAGATGGTCGGCTCAGATTAAGGTGCATCCGGCGATCCAAAATGAGGCGGGATCCAGTGTGTCTCGCGTATGCGTCAAGATTCTCCCGCGGGAAATTTTATTAGTCGGAAGCAGCGTTATCGGGTGTTCCGCGTTTCATACAACTACAACAACGATTGCGTATAGCACGCGTATGGTGTGCAGGCGCATGGGATCCAGATCCTGCGATTATGATTGTCGCCGATCGCGCATGGCGTTATGGATCCAATCCAGCGGCCCAGGCGTCATCCCGCCTTCTTCGGCTCATTTAACGGCTTATGTTATAAGATGCCATTTGCACCAATTGAAACTTGACAATGTCGTACGGCCGGTCAGAGGTGGCGGCGCTTGGGTGTATCGCGGTGCACCAAATCAAGTCCAAAGATTCCTTTTAATCTAATCTGAGTGGCTGATCTTTAAATGATGATATTTGAGCCGTTCGATGTCCCATTGAGGCGATTAAAAGTCCCACGAACTCCTCTCTTCGAGTACTATTCACCTGCAACAAGAAAAACAAGTTTTGGTGAGAGTGGCTCTGGGTTTGTGAAGAAAGAAGGTTCTTGAGCTCATTTGGTGTGAAAAATCCATCTCCACTCACCTCTGTCTGAGTTTAATACCATATAAAGCACGAGAGAGGTAGTATGAGTATGTTGTGAGAGTTTGGTGAGATTCAGATTGTACGAGAGGCATTGGGAGAGTGTCAAACTCCTATATTGTTGAAGAAGGTCACCTACTACCATTAGAGAGCCTAAAAAACCCATTTGGTGAGCATCACACATGCCGTGATCACGCTGGGAAGGTAATCACGCACACTGACCTTATTTATTCATACAAATGCCATATGAGAAGGGTTTGTAATCTTTATTTGACAAATACATTGTAACCTGTTAAGTTGGGGGCTTGATAGGAGTGAGGGTTGTAGCAAAAAACAGGAATGAGGATTGTGACTCAGTTGCAGCTGAGAATGTGGTCGATGTAGTAGCATTTGGGTTGTAGGTGCAACCATAGCATTAAAGTAACGTATTGGGTATAATACGAAACCCTGATTAGAGTATTACCCCTTGGAGTAACCATCACAGTGTGTAATAGGTGAACCACGTTACATAGTGTGTTATGTAGATGTGCCTGTTTGTATTCTGCATTTGAAGTGCGTGGGTTGCAGGTCTGGGTGTACACACTTGGTAGGCCAAACCTCTGGTATGAATACCTGAAGGTCTGTGGCATGGTGTGTTACACGAAATATATTAACATGACAAATGTATGAATGACCATCCCAGTCAACTCAAGGCAAAAAAGTGTCAACAGACAGCTCTTGATAGCAGTGTGTATTTTAGTTGGGCAGACTTCACAAAGTTGAAAAGAATTTTAGTGGTCATTGATTCACCTCCTTCTCAGTGTCAATCTGGGAATCACACATATTATTACTTCCACTTCCTTGCTCTGTTTCTGTAAATTTCTGGAACGAGTCCATCGTATTTCTTACAGATCTAGATCTGTAAAATCGTAATTTTTCTGTTTTTAATTGGTTAAATAATTACAACCCCTTTCTTGGAATCCCAATTTGGTGTTTAACGTCATTCCTTCCTTTACGATTTTGGATTTTCAAGACTATTTACTCTTAGATATAAAGTCACAGGTAGTGTTTGGTGCTTCGGTAAACGCCACCGAAATTGATTTTACTTTGGAACGACATTAAATCTTGAATTTCCAGATTCATCTTTTGCTCTTTAGTTCAGTTACTATTCTGTTTAAATTCTCTTTCCATGTAAGAGGTCCTAACTTGCCCTTAAAATTATCGGACTTCCACTGCCCTTGCAAATTGATATATTTGTTGGTCTTGTGGGCCCATAGAGTTTCTAGATAGGTTAAACAGTAAACGAGTATAATTTGTGTACCGTATTTTTAAAAAAATTTTCATATATTACGGAATATACATAGAGATACACATATAACATTTTTTTTTATATGATGATCGTACTAGACACGTTTAATACACGTATACGTGTATTGAATGTGTCACACCTCAATTTCGACTGAACCAGAAGTGTGAGTGAACCGTCACTAAACCAACAGTTCACACCAGAATCTCAATAAGACTGTGTTCACTTACACAAACCATTGCACATAACCATGATTAGAATATAATAAACATAGCGAAAGTCTTTAATTAAATGAACTAAGTTCTACTTTGTAAATATAGTAACCAATTATTCTCCACACCAAAACATAAATAAAATATCTATTACATCGTTTATAAAATCCAACTGAAACAAAATAACTAAATCAAAACATCCTAGAGACACACGCAGTAAGGACACTCACATGAAGCGTCATGCTCGTCCTCTCCTGCTTGCACATCCAAAGCAACAATAGTTTCATATGCTGGAGCAGCAATGAAGTCTTCCACAGTATAACGTGCATCAACATCTAAAAATGGTGTGTACACAATGGTGAACTCACAACTTAACTCAGTAAAAAAATCAGACAATGCAGCAAACAATATGCATAAGTAACATTCACATTTGGTCTGGTACACTTGTACAGTGCTATGGTAAGGTTTGCCAGCCACCGCACCTCCATACACGAGAATGTGAGCACGCTCAACGGATTACACACTGTTGTCGGCCCACATCACTCACTCCGGTATAGAGATAGAGCTAGAGTCTGGTGGGCAGGCTGCGTCTCCATCCCACATCCTCCCCTGATACCCTACACCGTATTAATACCTATACCCCTATTGGCAATGGCTTGCAAGTGGATTCGTCACTAACCAATCCTATATGTCATCACAGTAGGTCCTATCCTAGCACAGCTCCCTACGACATAGAGATATGAGTTAAGTCTGGTGGCCAGGCCAGAGACCACAGTGCCACGTTCTCTCCATGATACCCTATCCTCACCAAGTATGCTAAGATAGTAAAGATACGAAAAGGTACTAGTGTGATGAATGATCCAAGACCCCAGACCCTTCTCATTCCACACACCAACGAAAACATTCACATGCCTAACAATCACATCCTAGCATAGCGAGTATGCATGAACAGAATATAATAACTGAAAGTAAAGATGACATATAAATATACACAAACAACACTCCACATAAATAATAATTATTAATAACGTTTTACTATTATTAGTTAATTAAGGTTTAGGTCCAATTCCCTTAACCTAACGGTTGATTGCTAACTTGCTTCATGACATAGAGTCCAATTTCGCTATCACAAGATCCTTCACGATGTTAGGGTTTGATTAGAATTAGTTTCATAGGTTTTACATTTGTCGAAAACCAACTGGATAAAAAACCAACCCATTCTGGACATACCAGTCGCATATACCGGTCACAGGTCACCGTACAGTGGCGTGACCGGTATAATCAACCGGACAGCCTTGGCAGGCTACCCTAGAGGTACCAGTCGCATTAGAGGTACTGGTCGCACCTAATGCCACCGGTATGGTCGACAGGTATGCCTCCGGAAGGCCACCAACTTGGTGTTCGTCTTTCATCAATCATCGCCTATGATTTCTAGGGTTCCTCGTACGCATCTAGGCCTGAGCAATGTAATAGAGTTTGTTTTATTTTCCATTCAAGTCCTACGTTCTAATGAACTTTGGTCTATAATTTGAATCTAGGGTTTATCAACCAAATTAAGGTTTAACGGCGACTTAAGGGTTTTAGATCAATACCTAACCTTACATGGTATTAATCAATTATCAACAATACTTAACCTAGAGAAAGGTACAGGCACTTACCGTTGGCTTGCGAACTACATTGTTCTTCTTCCAACGGAAACTCTTCTTCAACCTTCCTCAGCTATTTTCTCCTCTTCAGATCTCCTTCTCCTTTCTAGGGTTTGTGAGAATCAATCAAAGAGATTTAAGGAGGTTTAGAGGTCATTAAATAGGCTATGTTAGGTTTTAGAAAGTTTTCCTATGTTAGGAAAATCCATAAGATTGAGATTTGACAAGTGGGACCCACAGAGATTCGTTTTTAGAACTAACTAGTCTGTCCGCGCAAACATACCGGTCGACAAGTATGGTAGACCGGTATAAAATTTATCATCTTATTTTGTCTATTTTTGTACCTGATTGTCATCCGCTCGTCCCGTCTAGTCCGATTATGATTAGAAAGCCTGTCATGACATGAAATAGAGGTTTAGATCGGGTTCATGGAGTACGGGTCTTACAAAACGTGTATAATACGTTAACAATTATTAAAAAAAAGTCAAAAACTTAAAAAATTCTACTGTCGAGCGTTTTGTTCTCCAAACTAAAACAAAACCCTAAACTCTCAATTTGTTCCCCAAATCCCTTCCCCTTTAACATATCTTTTCACTCAAAAGGATCTGAATATGAGACAGAGGAGATGGCTGGAATTGTTGAAAGATTATGATTGTGACATCCAATACCATCCGGGCAAAGCAAATGTTGTGGCTGACGCTTTAAGCAGAAAGTGGGCATCAAAACCTGAGGCCGGGCCAAGTACAAATGTTGAACTATGTGCCGCAGCCTCAAGTTCAATCGAAGGCGATGAAGAACATATTATCGAGACTGCAGAAGATCCAGTCGAGCAAGGCTTAATTCATAAGTTCACCATGATGTTCGCAGCTTTGAAGATCTCACCGGATCTAGTTGATGAAGTCAAGGTAGCAATCCTACAGGATCCACATCTCAAGACAGTACAAGCAGACCTAGAAAAGGGTACGAGCAATCCTGACTTTACCTTGGATTCAGACAAGGTACTCAGGTATCGCGGACGGTTATGTATACCGGAGAGTGAAGACTACGATATCAGAGATCGAGTTATGACTGAAGCTCATTACACTCCATATTCGGTACATCCAGGAAGTACCAAAATGTACCATGATTTAAGAAGACTATATTGGTGGAGGGGTATGAAAGCTGATATAGCTTGGTTCGTGTTCCAATGTTTAAATTGTCAACAAGTTAAAGCAGAAAGGCAGAGACCCGCAGGTTTACTACAACCATTATCGGAACCTGCATGGAAGTGGGATTACATTACCATGGATTTTGTCACGGGCTTACCTTTGACACCAAGGTCAGTGGATGCAGTTTGGGTTATAGTAGATCGACTCACCAAGACGGCTCGATTTATTACGGTCAGACCTCAGTATACCATGGAGAAACTGACCAAGTTATATGTTGATAATATAGTCAGACTTCATGGCGTCCCAGAGAGTATAGTATCTGACAGAGATCCCCGTTTTACGTCAAAGTTCTGGAAAGGATTACAGAAAGCTATGGGAACGAAGTTGAAGTTCAGTACAGCTTTTCACCCGCAGACGGACGGACAGTCAGAACGAACTATTCAAATTTTAGAAGATATGCTCCGAGCTTGTGCATTAGATTTCAAGGGAGCTTGGGATGAAAAGTTATCACTTATCGAGTTTGATTATAACAACAGTTAATTATCAGGCTACAATTCAGATGGCCCCATATGAAGCATTCTATGGGAAGAAGTGTCGTACACCTCTGTTATGGAACGAGGTGGGAGAAAGAAGAATTATAGGACCGGAGTTTGTTGAAGAAACTTACCGAGTGATTGATCAGATCAAAGAGAAAGTAAAGACAGCTCAAGTTCGACAGAAGCACTATGCGGATAAACGACGTCGAGATCTGGAGTTTGCAGTGGGTGACAAGGTATTCTTGAAGGTATCACTGGTGCGAGGTCTGAAACGGTTTGGTAAAAAGGGGAAGCTATGCCCTAAGTATGTGGGACCATATGAGATATTGAACCGACGTGGTAATGTAGCATATCAATTGGCTCTACCACCATCTATGTCAAGCGTTCATAACGTGTTCCATGTATCATTACTGAAGAAGTATGTCAGAGACCCATCGCACATTTTGACCGCTGATCCCCCAGACTTGACTGAAGACTTAACTTTCGAAGTGGTGGCTGTGATGCTCTCAAGTTGAAAGGTACAACAACTTCGAACCAAGGACATCCATTATGTGAAGGTACATTGGAGAAGCCAAAATGTGGAGGAAATTACTTGGGAAGAGGAGAGCGCGATGAGGAAAGAGTATCCTAACCTTTTCAACGATCAAGGTACGTTCAAATTTTGGGGCCGAAATTTCTTTTAAGGGTGGGGGAGTTGTGAAACCTACATGCAAATTTCGGGACGAAATTTCTTTTAAGGGTGGGGGAGTTGTAAGACCCGCACTCCGTAAACCCAGTCTAAACCTTGGTTTTGTGTCGTAGCAGGTCTTCCGATCATCACCGGGCCAGACGGGACGAGCGGATGACAAACAGGTACGAAATCGGACTAAAGACGATCAAATCAACATAATTTTATGTTGACCAGTCGATGGTACCGGTCTTGGTACCGGTCGACCGGTCAGGTCTGCGCAGCTAAGTGTGGAAATCCGGAAATTGACTTTTAAGGGTCCCACTTTCTTGATTTCGAATCTAAGACTTTCCTAATCTTAATAGGGTTACTAAACCCTAATTCTAGCCTATAAATACACCCTTAAACCTCCTCAAATCCTTTCCATTGTCTCTCATAAACTCTAGAGAAAAGAAGGAGGTTGGAAAGGAGAAGGAGCTTGGAAGAAGAAGAAAGTGTCGCCATTACTGTTCGACGACGCTCACGTTACGCCGTCAACGGTAAGTGTTTTTAATCATTCTTCTTACTCTGTGACTTTAGGTTAGTTGTATGGGTGGATCAATACCATGCAAGTAGGTATTGATCTAAAACCCTAAATTGGCCAATAAACCCTAAGTTGCCGTCAAACCCTAAATTTGGGTTTTGAGATGATATTCATCGAAACTAGACTTGAATGAGTTGGGGATAACTCTAACTCAACGCTTACACTTAGAATGGATAGGAGAAACCCTGAAAATCCATGGAGATTGATCGACGGCAGTCGAAAAATCAAGTGTATGGTCTTCCGGAGACATACCGGTCGACCATACCGGTTGACAGTCTGCTCACAGTGCTGCGACCGGAATGGTGAGACCGGTCAGATTTGAAAGGCTGATTTTGGACTTTGTTGGTTTTCGACCAACGTGAAACCCTAAGAAAACTATTCTAATCAAACCCTAATATTATGTAGGACTTTGTGATAGCATGTTTGGATCTTGCGACGTGGAGCAAACTATCAAACGAGCGTCAGGTAAGGGAATCTGACCTAAACCTAATAATTAATGGACAGTAAATCGTTGTTAATAACCTGAATATATATGATGTGTTGTTTGTGCATATTCACATGCCATCCTTTACTTTCAGTTATTATTATTGTTCATGCATGATAGGATGTGATTGTTAGGCATGTAATTGTTTTCGTTAGTGTGTGGAGTGGGACATGGGCCTGGGATCGCTCCTCACACTAGCACCTTTTGTAGTATTCTATCTTAACATGCTTGGTACGGGTGGGGAATCAGGGGAAGGTCGTGGTACAGTGGTCTCTGATATTGATGTTGGCCTGGCCATGGTTATGTGGCACTGTGGTCTCTGAGTCGACGCTAGCTTGTCCACGATGCTTTAGCTCAATCTCTATGCCGTAGGGAGTTATGTTGGGATAGAGTCTACCTGCGTTGTGTTTCTATCCTAGTGGGTTAGTTGCGGATAGGGCATCAGGGGAGGTATGGGAATGCCTTAGCTCTATCTCTATGCCGTAGACGGCTGTGCTGGGATAGAGCATACATTGATGACATATAGGATTGGTTAGTTGCGAGCCCAGTTTGCGAGCCCTGGCCAGTAGGGGCTTGGGTACTGGTATTGGTAGAGCATCAGGGGAGGTACGGGGGTATCTTAGCTCTATCTCTATTCCATGATGGGTGCATGTGGGGAGATGGGGGTGTGATTCATGCTGTGCCACACACTCGTGTATAGAGGTGCGGGGGCCACCAAACCTTTCTATAGCACATTGCAAACTTAAAACCAGACCACAGCATAAAATTGATTGTTACTCATGCATAATCTTATGAAACTGTCTGATTGTCTTACTGAGCTAAGTTGTGAGCTCACCTTTTTGTACGTACATTGTTTTAGATGTTGATGCAGGTTACACTGTGGATGACTATATGAACGCTCCGGCGTATGGTGATGTAGCTGCTCTGGACGTACCGGCAGGAGAGGAAGAGCATGACGCTTCATGCGAGTGCCCTTTCTGCATGTACCTGTGATCGGATTTTATTTATTCGTTTCAGTTATTTTCGTTGGATGTTAAAGAGATGTAAAAGATATTTTTTTTATGTTTGGGTTTGAATAATTGAATACTTATTTAATTTATCATTAGATACTCAGTTCATTCTATGTTAAAAACTTCCGCTGTACTATTATATTCTGATTGTGGTTATGTGTGATGGTTTGTACGAGTCCACACGGCCTATTCGAGATCCTGGTGTGAACCGTTGGTTCCATGACGGTTCACTCACACCATTCTGGTTGGATCAGAATTGGGGTGTGACAATATTGCGACCGGTACCTCCCGGGAGCTGGTCTGTGGGGGACCGACTCACCATACCGGTCGTAGGTTTTCCCCACAAAGCTGTAACCGGTATATGTGACTGGTCAGCCCTGTGAGATGTGTTTTTGTCATCGTTGTTTTTCCAACCAACGTAAACCTATTCTAATTAAACCCTAATATTATGTAAGACCTTGTGATAGCACGTTTGGACCTTGCGACGTGGAGCAAGCTATCAAACGAGCGTCAGGTAAGGGAATCGGACCTAAACCCTAATAATCTAATGGACAGTAAATCGTTGTTAATAACTATGACTCTATGGATTGATGTTTGTACATACTCGCATGTTATCCTTTACTTTCAGTTATTATTATTGTTCATGCATACTCGTTATGCTAGGCTGTGATTGTTAGGCATGTGATTGTTTTCGTTGGTGTGTGGAATGAGAATGGCCTGGGGTCTGGGATCATTCCTCACACTAGCAATTTTTTGTAGTATTCTATCTTAGCATGCTTGGTGTGGGTAGGGCATCAGGGGGAGGACGTGGTACTGTAGTCTCCGGCCTGGCCACCGACTCTAGCTCTATCTCTATGCCGTAGGGAGTTATGTTGGGATAGGGTTTACCTTGCGTATTGTTCTGTCTTAGTATGCTTGGTATGGGTAGGGCATCAGGGGGAGGACGTGGCACTGTGGTCTCTGGCCTGGCCACCAGACTCTAGCTCTATCTCTATGCCGTAGGGAGCTGTGCTGTGATAGGACCTACTGTGATGACATATATGATTGATTAGTTGCGAGCCCAGTTTGCAAGCCCCTCGCCAACAGGGGCTTATGTGTTGGTATGGGTGGAGCATCATGGGAGGTGTGTAGATGCCTTAGCTCTATCTCTATTCCATGATGGGTGCTTGTGGGTCGACAACGGTGTGATCTACTGGGTGATGCCACACACTCGTGTATAGAGGTGCGCCAATCCTTTATATAGCATATTGCAAACTTAAATCAGACCACAACATAAAATGATTGTTACTTATGCATATGAATGTTACACTGTCTGATTGTCTTACTGAGCTAAGTTGTGAGCTCGCCCTTGTGTACACATCATTTTTAGATGTTGATGCAGGTTATACGGTGGATGACTACATGAACGCTCCGGCGTATGGAGGTGTTGCTGCTATGGATGCACAAGTAGGAGAGGACGAGCATGACGCTTCATGCGAGTGCCCTTTCTGCGTGTATCTCTAGGATTTTATTTTATTTGTTTCCGTTAATTTCAGTTGACATTAAATGGATGTAAAAATATTTATTTATGTTTGAGAACTTGGATAATTGAATACTTTATTTAAATCTATCAATAGATGCTCAGTTCATTTTATTTAAAGACTTCCGTTGTATTTATTATTATTCTGATTGTGGTTTTGTGCAATGGTTTGTATGAGTGGACACGGTCTTATTGAGATCCTGGTGTGAGCCGTTGGTTCAGTGACGGTTCACTCACACCATTCTGGTTGGTACAGAATTAGGGTGTGACAATACTACTATAGTTATTAACTTTAAATAAAAATGGATGCTTCAACTCAGTTTAGTAATAAAAATGATACCTTGATAGTGAAGGAGTTAGGCATGGTGGTGTCATCAATGGCACTGATGCTCACTTGGAGAATCTCAAGAGCAATCCCTTCCAAGGTAGCAAGTATCTTATAGCTTGGCCAGGAATCTGAGGGGATAAGGTATCTAACAGAACATTGGGCCCTGAAAAATTTACCTCCACATATGCAATAACAAATTTTGAGTTTGTAGCCAGCTCCTTCACATTGTCAAGAAAAGAGGAAGAAGAAGAAGATGGGGAGGTTTATGCTGGTTTGTAGTAGCCACTGAGAGATAACCTTGTTGCATCCTTGGCAGGTAAGAATCCCAGGTTGAGGGGTTCTTAGGCTAAGGGGTAGGTTCGATTTGGAACTTAGAAGGAATGTTGGTAGATTTTATGGGCTTAGTCTTGGACTACTTGAAACTGATTGCGTCATTCCCCAATTCTGATTGAACAAAAAATGTGAGTAAATTGCCATTAAACCAACGGTTCATATTAGGATCTCAACAGACCGTTAGATCATGTCGACACACAAGCCATTACACATAACCATAATCAGAATATAATAATTACAGCGGAAGACTTTATAAATAAACTGAGTAATCTATTGATAATAAATAAATTATTTTAATTATTCAATAAACCAAAATATAAATGAATCTCTATTACATTCTTATAAGTAAAACTGGAAGAATTTAAATACTAAATCCTGAAGGTACACACAGAAGTAGCACTCGCATGACTCGTCATGCTCATTGACCTTTGTTTGCACATCCAAGGTAGCAACACCACCATATACTGGAGCATTTACGTAGTCCTCTACAATGTAACCTACATTAACATCTGAAAAGCAAGTATTTATATATATAAGGGTGAGCTCATAATTTAGTTCAGTAAGGAAATCAAACAATGCAACAAGCAATATGGATGATATAACATTCAATGTTAGGTCTAGTATAACTTGCAAGTGCTATGGTAAGGTCAGATTACAACCACATTACCTCCATATACGAAAGTATGTGCATGCCTAATGGCACACTGCTATCGCCCCACATCACTTACTCCAGTATAAAGATTGAGTTAGAGTCTGGTGGTCAGGCTAAACTACAGTACCACGTCCTCCCCTTGATACCCTACACCGCACCATTACCTACATCCCTATTGGCGAGGGCTTGCAAGTAGGTTTGTTACTAACCAATCATACATGTCATCACAGTATCCAAACCCCAGCACAACTTCCTACGGAATAGAGATAGGGCTAGAGTCTAGCGATCAGACTGAACCACAATACCACGTCCTCTCTCTGATACCCTACCTGTACCAATCATGCTAAGATAGTAACGATACAAAAAGGAGCTAGTATGAGGAATGGTCCAAGACCCCAAGCCCTTCCCATTTTACACACCAATGAAAACAATCACATATCTTACAATCACATGTCTAACAATCACAACCTAGCATAGCGATTATGCATGAATAGATATAATAACAGAAAGTAAAGATGGCATGTTAATATGCAAAACCAACTCACCATTATAACAAAAGTAATTAGCAGTGTTTTATTGTTATTAGTTAATTAAGGTTTGGGTCTGATTCCCTTATTGGGCACTTAATAGCAAGTCTTCCCTATGTCAGAAAGTTCAATCTCTCTGTCTACACATCCTAGATAACATTAGGAATTAATTAGAATTAGGTTGGTAGGGTCTCCATTAGTAGGAACAAAGCTGAACTGAAAATTATCCAAAAAATCACACATATCAGTCGTACCATTTAGTGTAGATGGTTAGACCAGTATGTCCCAGCGAACAGGTTTGATAGACCTTCCCGAGAGAAACCGGTTGAGGTATCGATCGGACATATGTGCCATCCGTACTCCAACTGGACAGGGTCCATAAGCCTATTTTCCAGTCGATCTCTAAACTCGGCTTTGGTAGGGTTTCTCCAAACCATAGGGTCAATAGTGTATTAGGGCTAGTCTATTCTACATTCAAAACCTCAGTTCTTGTAATCCAAACCTAGAATTTTCTACTTACGGGTCTAGGGTTTATCGACAAGTTAGGGTTTCGGATCAACACCTAGTCTTTGATCATCCTATAATCCAACCTAAGAAGAAGAAAGGTAAGGACACTCACCGTTGGTTTACAACTATAATGTTCTTCGTCTAACGGAGTCTCCTCTGCAATCTTCCTTAGCTCCTTTTTCCTCTTTAGATCTCGCTTTCGTCTCTAGGGTTTGTGAGATTCTAAAAGAGATCTAAAGAGAAGAAAGAGTCAATATATAAAGTGAAATAGGTTTGTAGGGGAGTTCCCTGTATAAGGAAGGTCTCTACAATTAAGATTTAGAAGGTGAGATGTCACACCCCAATTCTGGACTAACCAGTGGTGTAATGAAACGTCATAAGAACCAACTGTTCAAATCAGGTTCTTGTATAAGCCATGCCAACATTCCAAATCAAATACATATTTCATAATAATAATCAGAGTAAATAAAAGCGAAAGTCTTATTAATAATGAACTAAGGTCTAGCATGATAAATAAATATTTAACAGGTTATCTCCAAGTAACCGAAATATATTTAATACATATTACAGGTATCCAAATACGAAAGTTAACCACTAAGGGTAGACATAGTTGAAACATTCACTTAATGAGTCTTGCTCATCCTCCACAGCTTACACATCCATAGCCTCCGCACGTCCATACATTGGCGCACAAATAAAGTCTTCGATGGTAGCACCTACAACATCAGAAACTAAAAGAATTACGCGCACAAGGGTCAGCTCTCCAACTTGAGCTCATTGAGAAAACAAAACAATGTAACAAACATATGCATGCATTCAATTCATATCTTTGGTCTGATTTTAAGTTTGCAATGTGCTATAGAAAGGATTGGTGGCCACCGCACCTCTATACACGAGTGTGTAAATCTACCCAATGGATCAAACACCATTTTCATCTCACATGCACCCACCAAAGAATAGAGATCGAGATAAAGTGTCAGGATTACACACCGCCAACACTTTTCCTGATGCCCTACCCATACCAATACGTAAGCCCCTATTGGCAAGGGCTTGCAAACTAGGCTCGCAACTAACCAATTCTAATGTCATTCAGTGTATCCAAGGCCTCACCCTAGCATCCCTCAATACGTCCATAGAGATAGAGCTAAGGCCCCTAGGCAGAGTCAAAGACTACACGATCCGAGACCACATCCCCTGATGCCCTACGACATAATAGTTCTGCTAAGGTAATGATGATACCACGATGTCAGTGGTTAAGACTTGACTAGAGATAGAGCTAGAGTCTGGTAACCAGGCTAAACCACAATGCCACGTCCTCCCCCTGATACTCCACTTACATCCAATCACATTAACCACACACACAATCACATGCTTGTTCCTAGCATTATCATCATCATATTATAAATAGACATAAATAAATATGCATGAGTAAAATATAACAATAGTATTGGATGACATGTGAGATGCACATTACAAGCAAGCAAGCATGGAATCATTCATGGTATTGGACAGAATGAAATGAAATAGCTTGTTATTTTTCAACTAATTTAGGTCTTGTTCCCTCACTTTTGATTGATATTTGTTCCTTTCCCAAGCTTTGGAAGTCACTTTGAATCTATTAGGAACCTAAACAATTAATGTATGTAAGTTAGGGTTCATGTTTACCAAGTTATAGTAGTCAAAAACCTTGTTGGGTCTTAAAATATGCTTGTTGTTTTCCCATGGTTAATCCTATGGTCGATCCTATGGTCGCAATATATGCCACCATAGGACATACGGTCGATACCCTATGGTCGCATTACATGCGACCGTACCTACAACCCTATGTTTCCTGAATTCTTCCCGAATGACTGTGGTCGATACTTTTCTCATCCTATGATCGACCATAGCTGCAACCATACAAGTTTAATATAATTTCTTACTTCTAATATGGATTCCTCCGCTTGGATCAACATTGAGGTCCCCCCTAATGATCATTCTAAGGCCAATAACCTTAGTTTACTTCATTAATACTCTAACCATTCTCCATGATCCCTATTTGAGATCTTCTTAGAAAATCCCATAGTTAAATCCTTACTTTGGGTTTGCTATCTAAATTTTACATTAGAACTCTTACCCTTAGTGTTATAAGGCTACTGAGACAAGGTTCATACCTTACTTGTTGCAGAGAGTCTATAGAACTCCTTCCCTCAGCCTTCTTCTCCAAGTCTCTTTCTCCTTCTCTTCCTCTCTCTCTTTCTCTCTTAGGTTTTGAGTTTCAATTTGGGTTCTAAAAGAGTGAGAGAGGCTAAAGAACGTCCCTTATATAGAGGGAAAACCTCCATATAGAGTCCACTTTCAATAAGAAAAGAGTCCTCCTTAAATTAAAAAAGTTTCCTAAACAGGAAGTCGGTTCTGGGTTCATACGGTCGCATAAACCGTCGACCATACAACCAAAATATGTGACCATAGGTTATACAGTCTCATACGGTCGACCATAGGTGCGATCGTAGCCCTCAAAACTGCCACCATAGGTCTAAAATTTACTGGTTTTTAGTTTTTGACTAGTTGCTTCTACACAAACTTAAACTATCAACCATACCAACTAAATTAGATTTATTGTTTACCTCATCTTGTGGTTTCATCAAACAATTGGTTCACTTGAGTCGATTACGATGGGAAGACCGGTCACGACACGAGAACGTAAGGTTATACCGGGTTCATGGCATGTGGGTCTTACATGGGACCTACTGGGATCCATTTCCAAGTCAAAACACTCAAATAAGCTGACCAGTCTGACATACCAGTCATACTGTTCATGAGACCGGTATATCTCAACCAGTCAGATTGGACAACATCTTTTTAAGTCCAATTCAACTATTTTTCGTACCTAGACTTATGGTTTGTAATCCAACCATCTCTTTAGGTCAGGTTATGAATGAAAGACCTGTCACGACAGGAAAACATAGGTTAGACTGGGTTCGTAGAGTGCGGATCTTTCAACTCCCTAAACCTTAAATGAAATTTCATCTTTGAAATTTGCATATAGGTTTCATAACTCCCCCACCCTTAAAATGAATTTTGGCCTCAAAATTTACATGTATATTCGACATAAAATAGATGTGGGTGTTTGTTTCGCATCACGTTCTCTTCCTCCCGAATAATTTCTTCCACTTCCTGGCTTTTTCAATGTACCTTGACAGAGTATATGTCTCGGTTCCTGAGGTATTGTACCTTTTGATTGGTAAGCTTAAATGGTAAGACCTCGAATGTCAAGTCTTCACTCAAGTTTGGTGGGTCTATTGTCAGGACGTACGTTGGGTCCCTGATGTACTTCTTCAGTAGGGACACGTGGAACACATCATGAACACTTGTCATAGCCGGTGGCAATACGAGATGATATGCATAGGTGATATCTCTTACGGTCCCACATACCTAGGGCATAGCTTTCCTTTTTTTCCAAACCATTTCAACCCTCGCATATGTGATATCTTTAGAAACACCTTATCACCCACCGTAAATTCTAGATCTTGACTTCTGATATCTGCATATTGCTTCTATCGAACTTGAGCTATCTTGACTTTTTCCTTGATCTGATCAACTGCTGGACAAGTTTCTTTTCGAACTTAGGTCCTGCAATCTTCCTTTCTCCCACTTCATTCATCAATAGAGGCATCTGACATTTCTTACCATACAATGCCTCATATGGGGCCATTTGGATCATAGCCTGTTAGCTATTATTGTAGGTGAATTCAATGAGTGACAGCCTTTCATCCCAGGCTCCCTTAAAATATATGGCATAAGCTCGAAACATGTCTTCCAAGATCTGATTGGTCCTTTCAGATTGCCCACCTGTCTGAGGGTGAAAAATCGTACTAAACTTCAGTTTGGTCCCCATAGCCTTCTGTAGTCCTTCCCAGAATTTAGATGTGAAATGGGGATCTCTGTCAGACACAATACTCTCTGACACACCATGAAGTTTGACAATATTATCCACATATAACTTGGCTAACCTGTCCATGATGTACTAAGGTCTGACAGCAATGAAGTGAGCTATCTTAGTAAGGTGGTCCATAATTACCCATACTGCATCCACTAATCTATGTGTCAATGGGAGGCTAGTGATAAAGTCCATGGTGATACAATCCCACTTCCATGTTGGCTTCAATAATGGCTCTAATAGAATACGAACTGGGCCACATCTAATTTCATACCCCTTTACCAGTATAACCTCTTTAGGTCATGGTATATCTTAGTGCTCCTTAGATGTACTGAGTATGGGGTATTGTGAGCTTTCATCATGATTCTATCACTGATGTCTGAGTTCTCATTCTCAGGTATACACAATTTTCCTCGATACCTGAGTATCTTGTCTACATCTAAGGTGAAGTCAGGGTTGGTTGTATCTTTTTCTAGATCCTCTTGTACTATCCAAAGTTGTGGGTTTACTAGGATTTCTGCTTTCACCTTGTCAATCAGATTTGGAAAAATCTTTAAAGCTGTGAACATGAGAGTGAACTTGTGGATCAAGCCCTGCTCTATCGGGTCTTCTGCAAACTGGAGTATGTGTTGTTCCTCATTTTTTAATGAGCCAGACATTGTAGAACTCAGTGCAATGTTTGTACTATCCCTGTCTCCGTCTTTGACACCCCCTTTCTACTTAAGGCATCTACCACAATGTTTGCCTTACCTGGATGATACTGGATGTCACAATCGTAGTCTTTTAGTAACTCTAACCACCTTCTCTGCCTCATATTCAGGTCCTTCTGAGTGAAAAGGTAAGTTAGACTTTTGTAATCAGACTTGATTTAAAATTTTTTACCATACAGGTAGTGCCTCCAATTCTTGATCGCATAAATGAATACTGCTAACTCCAGGTCATGTGTAGGGTAACTCCAAGTCATGCGTAGGGTAGTTCTTTTCGTACTCCTTCAGCTGTCTTAAAGCATAGGCTATTACCTGTTCTCCTTACATCAATACACAACCCAATCCCAAACCTGAGGCATCCGCATACAAAGTGAACGATAGACTTGGCACTGGAACGGTCAGGATAGATGCAGAAACTAGTCTTGACTTTAGAGTTTGAAAACACTTTTTGCATTCATTTGTCCATATAAATTTCTCCTCCTTCTTGGTTAGCTTGGTAAGTGGAACAACAATCCTTGAATAGTCTTCTACAAATCTTCTGTAGTAATCAGCTAGACCCAAGAAGTTATGAATCTTAGCAACTATTTTCGGTGCTTTCCATCCTACTATAGCTACTTTATTACTTGGATCTACCTTGATTTCGTCTATAAATATGATGTGACCCAAGAAAGCCACCTCATTTAACCAAAATTTACACTTCTTGAATTTTTCATAGAGTTTCTCCTTTCTTATTCATTGTAAAGCTACTCTCAAGTGTGTTGCATGTGTCTCTTTGTCCTTAGAGTAAACCATTATTTCATCTATGAATACGATGACTGAGGTGTCCAACATGTCATGAAACACCCGATTTATTAGTTCCATAAATGATACTGGGGCATTGGTCAACCCAAATGACATCATAAGAAATTCATAATGCCCATATCTGTCCTGAAAGTAGTCTTCAAAATATCTCCAGTTTTGATCTTCAATTGGTGGTACCCCAACCTAAGATCAATCTTCAAGAAAACCTTTGCCCCTTGCAACTGATCAAACAGGTTATCAATCCTAGGGAGAGGGTATCTATTCTAGATGGTTAGTTTTTTTAACTCCTGGTAGTCAATACATAGTCGTACACTACCATCTTTATTCTTCACGAACAGAATGGGTGCTTCCCATGGCGATATACTTGGCCATATAAAACCCTTGTTTAAAAGTTCATGTAACTAAGTCTTCAATTCTTTCAACTCGGTAAGGGCCATTCTGTAAGGTGCCTTAGACACCAATGCCAACTCTAGCATAAGGTTTATCATGAACTTTGTAGCCTGTTTGGAGGTAGTTCGGGTAGATCTTGTAAAAATACATTTGGAAATTATGACACCACTTCTAGATCTTCCATCTTTGGCATCGCAGCAGTAACTTTGACTACAGATACCAAGTATCTAACTCCTCCCTTCTCTAGGCATCTCTTAGCTTTGAGAGCGAAGAGAATAAGGTTTCGCTTCCTAGGCAGTTTAGCTCCTGTGAAGCAAAACTCCTTGCCTTTATCGTCCTTAAAAGCGAGCTTCCTTCAGCACATAATAGACTAACCGAATGTTGGCCTAACCAATCCTTTCCCAAGATCATGTCAAAGTTTGCCATATCTAGTTGAACCAGATTTGCTTTTAGGTTTTGCTTGTCAATATGAACTGGACATGACCCATAATATTTGTTCAAAACCACTTTCAATCCCAATGGAGATCGAACTATCAAGCTCAAACTTAAGGGCTTGATAGGTAACTCCAACTTTTTCCCAAAGGATATGGAGACAAAAGAGTGGGTAGTCCCAGAGTCAGAAAAGACTCTGGCAAGTACACCAGCTATATTTACAGCTTTTCGAATTTAATTACACTTAAGTCTACATTCTCATACACAATAATGCAGTAACAAAAGAGTAGGGAATGAGATCGTACCAGTAACCACATCAAGTGATGTGGCTGCTTCCTCAACGGTGACTACAAATACCTTTCCTTGCTGTGGTTGCTTTTTTGGTAGAGTGCAAGTCCTAGCATAGTGACCCATCTGTTGGCAGTTGAAGCATTTGATGATATTGACCTGACCCATTACCTGCTGAGATGGTACTCTAGTGGACCTTGCTGGCACAGTAATGGTCTGAGCCTTGTAAGGGTGGAAGGGTCTAGTATTCCCTCTACCTGATGTCTTAGTAGTAGGCCTCTTCAGGCCTCTATTCTGAGCAAAGAAGTTGTCTCTTTGACTCAATTTGATATCACCCGTGCGATCTCTACAGCTTCATTGTATACCTTCTTCTCCAAACCTAGAACATGCTCGCATATGCTTCCTCTCAGATCCATAGTGAACCTTCGTGCATACTTGTTGTAGCAAAGAACAACAACTCTTTGTATCTCTGTTGGTACACATCCATTGTTATCTGGGACTGTTACAGATGGAGGTACTCCTTTTCCATCTGATTGTGAAAACTCCTTAGAAAGTACTTGTCGAAGAAGGCATCTTTGAATATTGCCCATGTGATCTGGGTATGCTTCGTCTCCAAGTACGACTGGGTGGAATTTCACCAAGCATTGGCGTCTTCCCTCATCATGTGTGTAGCAAACAACACCCTTTCATCCTCCATACAAGTCATCAAACGGAAGTTCTTCTCAATCTTAGCTATCTACTGTGTTGGCCACAATGATTTCCCTGGCTTCCTTGTAAAAGTAAAGGGTTTCAACTTCAAAAATCTATCCACTGCTCTGGTAAGGTCATTCTGCCTTGGTATAGCCATTCCATACCATGGTGGTGGGTACAGATATCCCCCCTGATAAGCACCTTGATATGGTCTAGGTGCCGACGATGTTGGGATCTGCTGAGGTATTGGTGGTTGTTGTTCTTGAACAGTACTATCAACCATTGGTAATGAAGCATTGTTTCCTCTAGACTCAGGTGTACCAGTTATGGACATGGGCACTGGTGGCCTGAATAATTTCAACATTTCATTGAGGAACTCCTTCTGTTGTGCCTCCATTTGGTAGACCAAATTGGTCACAATAGTCTCTGAATTTGTATGTGGAGGTCCTGGTAAGGTGTTTCGTGCTCCGTTACCATGCACATTGTCATTTCTTTGCTAGGTTCCATCTTCAGCACCCTTGTCTTGATTTCCATCCATTTCAGGGTTCAGATTTTGTCCGCCCATATATTCAATTCCCATATTGTCTTCAATGGGAGGTCCCCTTGACTGGTGGCATCTTCGTGAAGTTCTCCGACCACTTTTGCCTGCCATCTCAGATTATTGTCACTTGATTGGATCTGAGATAAGACACAACAAATGAGACCTATTCGAGGAAATATATCAAAGTATCATAGTGTTAATCCTAAGCAACGTGCAGAAGGCGAAAAACACAAGTAGGACCAAAAGAGACAATCTTTCCAAACACAAAAAGGTAATAAAATTTTGTCCGATCGCATGTGTCTTGTCGCATCACTGTGGTACGATGTCTGACCGGTATGTCCCAGTAGACAAAATTTTCAATCTTTCTGAAAGGTACTGGTTAAATGTCCGATCATAAGACTGTGACAAATAGTCAAACCGCTATGTTCAGGTGGACAAAAATTTTAAACTAGCGGAATGGTGGTAGTCGTGGTACCGCCTCCTATACAGGTTGCACTTGGGGGTAGAAAGGTCCGACCGGTATGCCTAAATTTGGTCTTTAGAACCCGATTTGAGTCATTTTTTCATAACTCTTCCTCTTCTATTCTCTCCGGTGGCGATTCCTCTCTGACTTAGTGAGTTTCTACAGTCCAACCGGTATGGGTAGGGGCAATTTGGTAATTTTCTTCTAATCAAGAGTCTCAATCTCGACTTTAAGTAATTTTCTTCTCTTTCTCCTCTCTTTTGAGAAATTTCTTCTCTATTTTCATGCCAAAAACCTAGGTTTTCATTGATTGGGAGTTTTCAACCATGGAAAACTTATTCTATTGGTTTGGAAAGGTTCTTAAGGACTTGGTGAACAAAACCCTTCAACTTATTTAAGGTTTCACCGAGTGGTTTGTCGAAACCCCCAAAATGGATGAGTTTTGACCTTGGTTTTCCAAAATTTTGAATTTTTGATGATTAACTTGAATTTCTTATTGATTTGGCATCTGTTTGAATTTTGGAAGGTTTTGTGTGGTTCACGTAAGTCCTACCCATTTTGGGGTAAGTTCAAGGATTTTGCTTGAAATGCAGCCATTTTGGGTGGTTCACGTAAGTCCTCCACTATTATTTTGGTTTGATTTTGTAGTTTAAACATGTCTAGACATCGTGCCACAGCCAAACATGCTTATGCTCCCGGTTCTCAACGACTAGACCTGCTTACCCATCTATTTGATGGTAGACGATTTTGTTCGGCGGAGGCACAAGCCCAATTTTCGTGGTTTGACGACAAGAGTTTTGAATCCGACCGCTTTGTCAACCTAGAGCATTTGCATAGGTTCAATGTCGAGGCAACCTTTAGGGCACTCGGGTGGTTGCCCGTGATGCTGTATAACTACACCACCTGCGATCCAGTAAAAAAACACCACCCGCCTTGACTTGGTAAAGCACTTTTATGCCAACCTGAAGCTTGTGGGGGATCCTAATGACTTTAAGCATGGTAAGGACCTCCGCATCACCAGTAGGGTGAAAGGGGTAGAGATATCATTCAACACCCATGAGTTGGCTATCCTGCTAAATATCCCAGATGATGGCGACCTCATATACTGTACACCAAAGGAGAAAGGGTACTTTACTGAGGAGATGTACAGAGAGATTGCTACTCAAATCCTCACTCCTGCTTTGCCTATGCTGGCCGTAAACCTTAGACCTATGCCTAGGGTGTACTGCGACATCATTCAACATAACATCATTCCTTAGAGTGGTCACTATAGTGAGGTGTCCCAGCTTACCTAGTATGTCACCTACTGTGTAGCCATTGGGCATCTGGTTTGCCTTCCATACATCATCATTCTAACCATGGCCTATGCTACAATGTCTAATCTGATGGGTAATCTCCCTTATGGTAGACTCATCACTGCTTTGTTGCGCCATAGAGGAGGGGACATGTATGGCAAGCCCACTTATGAGGACACCATAATGTCCGACATAAATGTGGATGCCATTTACAAGATGAAGATGGAAAACCTCGAGCTCAACAACGAGGAGTTGTAGGCTTGTCCACTTCCACCTAGAGGTCTAGCGACAGTGTCAGCACCCAGTTTTGCCCTGCAGGATTCCTCTCTCTCGTTACGTCATCATGCATGATGGGAGAGGGGCATTGTTGTCATTTTAAGTTTAATAAAAATAAAAATTTTAAAAAAAGAAAAAAAAAAAAAAAGAAAATGGTTATATATATATATATATATATATATATATATATATATATATATATATATATATATATATATATATATATATATATATATATTCCGTGAAAGAAGAAGAGAGACGGGGGAGAGAGTTTGTTCGAGGGGAAGAGGGGGAGGTCGACACCTCATCTCTCCTCCCTAAAATCACTTCACTTTATCTCCTCCAAAACCGCAAACCACTGCATCCCCTAGCCACCTCATCACCTACATTCCCTCTCCCATCGACAACACACAACCCATTTCCCACCCTCATTTCCCGCAGCCGTAAGCCTCCATCTTGAGATACCAACCACTACTAGCCATGACTCCAGCCACTTAATTGGATGACCCCATCGAAGTTAGTGAGGAGGGCTGCCGATCCAGACGGAAAGAGATAAAAGGGGTAGAGAAGATGGTTTCTCAGAGCGTCTGTAGAGAGAAAGAAGAGTGGGAAATTGGGAGAGAGCGGAGCGGTGGAAGGAGAGAGCATCAAAGAAGACAGGCGACTGGGATCAATTGACAGTGGTAAAGGGATTTCAAGGTTTTCTTACTTAGGATTTCTCAAGGAAGGACGGTTGCAGGTTTTTGGTTTTTGTTAGTGTTTCTCAGAGAGGGTTGAGATTTAGAAATGGGTCCTCTGGGTCTTGAGTGAGGGAGATAAAGCTGAGAGGAAGAAGAAGAATATTGTAAGAAAAAAGAATCGAAGAAGAAGACAAGAAGAAAGAAGAAGCCAGTAGGAGCGAGAGAAGAAGGAGAAAGAAGACAACAGGTCTGGTCATTTTGTTTTTATTGCAGATCCATTTCCTACTAGGTTGGTCATTCTTCAACAAATTTTTGTATCTTGTTTTGTTGTTCTTTAGATATTTCCTGGTTTCTCCGGATGTTCACCATGAATGTTATGTAGAGTTAAGTGTGATTATTTACTGTCATCCCATGTCATTCTCCTCATTGCTATAGTTCATGCTAAGATTTACAATGATGGTTTTGTTCTAATTCTATCAGTAATTTTGCAAGCTTGATTGTGTTTGTGTCTGTGCGTGTGTGTGTATGTTTTCTACTGGTTTTTAGTTTTTTTTTTTTTTTTTTTTATGGTGTGGTTGTTTAAATTTTAGGAGGATCCGATATGCAAGGATTTTTTTCTCTCCCTTCTTGGTGCCTTTGACACTTGCATATCCTATTACCTCCCTCGGTTTTCTTAGTTTTGCCATTTAAACGTTGAGTTTCTTTTTCTGGTTTCTTGTTTGTTCAGTCTCTACTCAGTTCTATTGTTCAATAAATTATTCCATCCACATCCTTTCTTTTCCCCCATTCTTTTGTTTTGAAATTCTGTCCACTTGATACGTAAAAATCTATGAAAACATTCTTTTGTAGCTTGAAGTTCAGACCTGATGTGTTTCATGTTCCCCGCACTTTGTTGTTATGTTAGTTGCCATCTAATTTTGAATCATGATATTTTCATAGCAGTTGGTTTGCTTGCTCACCATCTTTTTTTTTATCTTTTAACCATTTTTGGTTTCGTATGCATTCTTATTTTTCTTCTTACTATTTCTCTTTCAAGTTTGGTTTCAGTTGAGAAAGGTTTTTGCCTCTATGCTTTTGGTTTGCTCCCTTTCTTACAAGAGATGGGTTCGGTTAGACATAGTCATTGTTCTTTTTTCCTTCTTGGTATAGACACTTGGGTAGGTATTATATTTTTTTTAGGACTTAAGAAAATGTGCTTGTGGCAGTTTGTGCTTGTGGCAGTTTGGCCTTGGTTCTGTATGGATTCTATTTCACTTTTTTCTTTACAGAATCAACTCTTGGGTTTAGGTTGCTTTTCAATTCCTGTGTTTATGTTTGTTTTACTAATCTTGTTGTTTGGTTTTACTAGTTCAGTTTGTTTATTATGCTATTTTTTTTTCTGTTTATGCTCTTCTCAGTGTATAGGTAAGATTTTTTTTTTTTTTTTGTTGGTCAAGGGGAAAAGTGGTTCAGTTCATTGCTTTCTTTTATTGCTAGTCTCTAATTTTTTTTATTTTTTATGTTTTCTTTGCTGAATCCGGATAGATTGGCTCAGTTCTTCTTTCAAATTTAAATCTGATGAGTCAAGTTTGATTTCTTTTATGTTTAATTTAGGCTTAGGCTTGGTTAGGTTGGCTTGAGGCCAGCTTAGGTTCTAGCCTATTAGGCTTTGGGTTAGTCAGGTTTAGATTTGGGGTTGGTTTACTTTAGTTCGTTTTTTAGTTGGTTTTGTGGACTTGGTTCAGGTCCAATCTGGTTGGTCTTGTTCGGTTCAGGTTAGAGTTTAGACAGGTTTGGGCTTAGTTTGGTTTGGAGTTTTAGTCTAGAATTGGTTCAAGGTTGATTTAGGCTTAGGTGTGGTTCAGGTCCATTAAGTCTAGTCTAAATAGGTTGGGATGTAGATTGAGTCATGATTTATGCCAGTTGGTTTAGTTTGTGTGGGCCTATAATGGGCCAGCTTGCTTAAGTTATGGTTTAAGAGTTATGTGTCATTCGGTCCTCTCTTTTGTTTTTATTTGTTCATTCTTTTGACTATTTGGGCCCATTTTCATTAAATAACATGTTACTTCGCTTTTCTATGAGCTATTTTTCTAAGATATCAATAACATGTTTTGTCAACGTGCCCTATGACAACATAGCATAATTTGGTTGTCTTACCTTATGTTAGGACCATACCATATTACATGCTTAAATTTTATACATAGTCATGCCAACACGTGGTCCCCAACCCAAAGGTGTATCTCCACTTGAACACCGTGATAGATACATGTTAGGACGCACCCTTCCCACGATATGTTAGTTTATGGGGCTCCAATAAGCCTATCCCATTATGGGCCCATTTAGAATGAGCCTACCCAACCCTAGGATTGGATCCAAAAGTGTGAGAAATCATTGTATCAAGAATGTATTAATGAAAAAATGCAATTGGGTAGATGTATGCATATGATTGATAGCCCGACGGACGGCCCACCTGGGTATCCCGAATGTGGGATGTGAGTGAAATTTAGTGTACCCCCATGTGTGGGGAGCTGAGGCATTTGGCCTCTCCTAAGTGTTGTCATGCGTGTCCATGGCTCGTCAATCCATGGGAACTACGCTTGACCAGATTCTCGAGAGACAGAGGTCTCGATAGATACATAGGCCACGAGGGAGTTTGGTCACTCCACGCTCTGTCAAATTGAGGTAAGTTCCATATATTATGGATTACCTTAGCGAGGGAAATTCTCTATGGAAAGGAATAACTCTGCACTAAGATGGGTCTCAATGTCGTGGGGACATCTCTCACCATCAGATGTGTTCCATGATTATGGGAGCATCCATCACTTGGGATGCGTTCTAATATTTTGGAAGTGTCCATCTTCTTGCACACAACTAGTACGTACACATCCGTCCAAACTTTGGCCTGATTCTCGTCGCACAGGGACACGTAGGCGGTCTGGGATTTCCCCAGACCTCAGTCTTATGTTGTATGTCATTTTTCCTTTCTTTAGATGTATGATTAGGTCATTCATTAAATTATTTAATTCATTTTATGATTATTTTCTTGTTTAATTTCAACTTATGCCATGCATAGTTAGTAAAGAATTAGAGATCAAATTAGGATTTTTCTTTGAATCTGGTAGTTTAATTAGATAGCCCCAAACGTTCATAAACTGTAGGAAATGATAGGATTTAAGGAGACCAGTTCAATCGAACAAGTTGGGTGCCTAACACCTTCCCAACTCGTAATTTGGTGCTTACTTGCCTTTGGTGAGACAAGTCAGCATTCTATTTGTGCGAGTCATTAGAGTTCCTCTATTGAGGGACATCATTCCATGTCCTAGACCTTATCTAGGTGGCGACTCCAGTTTCTTACCCTCCACTAGCATGAATAGATGAGATCTTAAGGCAAGAGTCTTTCGATCTCTTTTTGTGTGATTGAGTGTAGAAAATTTGAATATCTTAATTAAATGTAAAAATTGAGGATAATTTCCATTTTCAAAAATCTCTTGTCCTCACAAGCAATAGCAGCAGTAGTACCAGTGGGAGAAGTAGGGGTAACGAGGACGTGCACATGGCGGATATCCCCGCCCCTACACCACAACCTACCCCTATATCAGGACCTTCTCATCCAATTACAGATCCGATGATGGCTATGCTTCGAGAGATTCAGGATGCTCAGCCCGCCACTGATCGTCGCATTGAGAACCTCGCTCGTAGTCTCCAGGTCACATAGGATCAGGTGCACTAGCTCAAGGAGGCGTATGAGAGGGACTACGACATCACTGAGCTGATACCACCTATAGCCCAGCATTTTATTTCATACTATCTTACATATTTCATTTTACCAATAAGGTAACTGTCCAACCTGTAGACCGTACCTTGTCATACTCTTTCAAATTTTCTTTTAAACTTTAAAATAATACTTGTTTAAATGGTTTTACTTTATTATAGTACGTTTTGCTCTTTAATATTTGGTTTAATGCATCAAACAAGTATCTATGGTGTATTTTTATTAAGGCTTTTAAGTTTCCTATCTCAGTTCATTGACTCTGTTAGGTGCATATATGGTCTGTTGGATAGAGTCTTGGAGATTTGATATCAAGTTATCACACTTCAATTCTGGCTGAACTAGAAGTGTAAGTGAACTACCATTAAACCTACGGCTCATACCAGGATCTCAATAGACCGTGTCGACATATAAACCATTACACATAACTATAATCAGAATATAATAATTATAGCGGAAGACTTAATAAATAAACTAAAAAATATATTGATAATAAATAAATTATTCTAATTATTCAATAAACCAAAATATAAATGAATCCCTATTACATTGTCTTATAAGTAAAACTGGAAGAAATTAAATACTAAATCCTGAAGGTACACACAAAAGTAGCACTCGCATGATTAGTCATGCTCATTGACCCCTGCTTGCACATCCAAGGTAGCAACACCACCATATACTGGAGCATCTACGTAGTCCTCTATAATGTAACTTGCATCAACTTAACTTATTAAGGAAATCAAACAATGCAACAAGCAATATGCATGAGATAACATTCAACATTGACTCTGGTATAACTTGCAAGTACTATGGTAAGGTCAAGCTACAACCACACTATCTCCATGCATGAGAGTATGAGCACACCCAACGGATCACACACCTCTGTCTCCTCATATCACTTACTCTGATATAGAGATAGAGCTAGAGTCTGGTGGTCAGGCTGAACTATAGTACCACGTCCTCCCCCTGATACCCTACAGTGCATCAATACCTACACCCCTATTGGCAAGGGCTTGTAAGTGGGTTCATCACTAACCAATCCTACATATCATCACAATATCTAAAACCCTACCCCAATACAGCTCTCTACAAAA
Source organism: Protea cynaroides (assembly GCA_028583415.1). Lineage (NCBI taxonomy): Eukaryota > Viridiplantae > Streptophyta > Magnoliopsida > Proteales > Proteaceae > Protea > Protea cynaroides. The sequence continues at coordinate 55,609,037 of CM053267.1, read as the reverse complement.
TAGAGATAAGACTCGAGTCTGGCGATCAAGCTGAACTATAATACCACGTCCTCCCCTTGATATCCTACCCGTACCAAACAAGCTAAGATAATGGTGATACGAAATGGTAATAGTGTGAGGAATGATCCAAGACCCCAGGCCCTTCCCATTCCACACATCTACAAAAACAATCACATGTCTAACAATCACAACCTAGCATAGCGAGTATGCATTAATAGATATGATAACAGAAAGTAAAGATGGCATGTTAATATGCACAACAAGTACACCATAGAAACAAGAGTAATTAGCAACGTTTTACTTTATTAGTTAATTAAGGTTTAGGTCTGATTCCCTTACCTGAGGCTTGATAGCAAGTCTTCCCTGCATCACAGAGTCCAATCTCGTCGTCCACACGTCCTAGATAGCATTAGGAACCAAGCTGAACTGAAAACTATCCAAAAATCACACATACCGATCACGCCATTTAGTGTAGATGGTTAGACTGGTATGTCCTAGCAGACAGGTTTGACAGACCTTCCCGAGAGATACTGGTCAAACATATGTGCCGTTGATACTCCAATCGGACAAGGTCTCTGGACTAGGCTTCGGTAGGGTTTCTCCTAGCCATTCTAGGGTCAATAACATATTAGGGCTAGTCTATTATACATTCAAAACCTTAGTTCTTGTAATCCAGACCTTGAATTCTCTACTTACTGGTCTAGGGTTTATCGACGAGCTAGGGTTTTGGATCAACACCTGGTCTTTGATCATCATCTAATCCAACCTAAGAAGAAGATTGGTAAGGACACTCACCGTTGGTCTATGACTACGATGTTCTTCGTCCAACAGAGTCTCCTCTGCAATTTTCCTTAGCTCCTTTCTCCTCTTCAGATCTCCCTTTTATCTCTAGGATTTGTGAGATTCCAAAGGAGATCTAAAGAAGAGAAAGAGTCAATATATAGAATGAGGTAGGTTTGTAGGAGAGTTCCCTACGTAAGGAATGTCTTTACAACTGAGATTTGGAAGGTGGGACTCACTGGGATCCTTTTCCAAGTCAAAACACTCGAAATAGGCTAACCAGTCTGACATACTGGTAGGACTGTTCATGAGACCGGTATGTCTCAACCAATTAGACCAGACAACATCTTTTTAAGTTCGATTCGACTATTTTTCATACCTGGATTTGTGGATTGTCATCCAACCGTCTCTTTGGGTCCGGTTATGACTATAAGACCTGTCACGACATGAAAACATAGGTAAGACTGGGTTTGTGGAGTGCGGGTCTTACAAGTTGCCTCGGGCTTAGAACTTCATTGTAAACTTTTGTTTGCTTCTTTGCCTCCAGTGAATTTAAAACTTGTTGCAACTCCTTGATGTAATCAACCACTCCTATTTATCGATGCTTGATCTCCTTGTATATATGAAAGTTCTTAAATGAAATTTCCCTATGTAGACGATGAGAGAGAAAGAGGGACTTATGGTAGATGAATCCAGGATTTTCGTCGACATGAAGATTGAGGGATTAAAGTGACAGAGGCAAACAGAGAGGTGCTGCACCACGTGATTGAAGAAACTGAGAGTGAGCTCAACGATTTGTGATTTAAGGTTTCATACTTTTATACTTATATATACATATATTATATAATAATAGTATGAACATAGGGTTGGGTAGGGTCTGGCCGGGCTCTACCTGAGGCCTCAATCCTAACCGGCCCTTATCTTGACAGGGTAAAAAATACCCAGTAGCCTAATTGGGCTATGTCAGGGTTCAGGTCGAGTTAGGCCTTGATCGGGTTCAGGGCGGTTCTGGGTGGGCTCAGGTCGTCAGGATAAAACTTTCACCCCTAGTTTTGAGTGATCACTGACTATTCCAAGCTAAGATTCGATTTTCATTTAAAGCTTAAATTAAACAACTAATGATTTAAGAAAATAATTTTTAGATTAACTGGCAGGATATTTTTAAAGGTAATATTATAATAAAATTATAAATTATAATATTCCTCATCACAGATGAGACTATTTTAAAAAATAATGGAGATAGTTGACACTGTTGGGTGGTTGATTTAAAAATATATTGAAGGAAGGTGGGGGAAATTTTTCCAAAAAAATAAAGTACCCACCCATGTGAAGTGACAAGAAATCCCAACAAATTCTATCTTCTCAAGGGCCATATAAAATGTCAGAAAACTGCAATTTCCCAAGAGTTGGCTGAATGCCGCCTTAACAGCCAAAATGAGAAGCATTTAAAAACGAAAATGGGTCCCTCCACTCTTCTCTGGTCCAATCGCTCCTCAATGATTGAAGTCAGATTTTTTTTTTCTTGATTGAAGTCAGTTCAACGTGCATATAACAACAAAGGGATCTACCAAGAAACTGCAATTTCAGAAAACACACCTCAACCGTTGGCTAGCTGATACACCGACCTTAGGGGTCACGTTTCTCTTTCCACAGGGGAATCCACATGCTTTCAAAATCTCTGGTTCTTAGAAGTTGTCCGATACTTTCCTCTCGGAAATAATTTGGAATCATTTGGACCCCAAGAGCCCCTTTATTAGCCTCGCGGTTTTGCAGATTGAAGCAGGATATATATATATATAGATCTTTTACATCTCTGCAACTCCGACTATTATTACATACCTAGAAACAAAAAACTCCTACTATTTATTACCACTGCAGCTTCATGGCTGAACTGACACAAACATTCTCTTCTGTCTCGTTGGAATCTTGCGATTTTGAAGTGTTTCTCAACTTCAGGAGTAAAGATACTCGTAATAATTTCATTGGTTTCCTCCACAAAGCTCTGGAAGATAGTGGAATCATTGTCTTCATTGATAGTGAAGAATTGTGGGCCGAAGAATCCATTTCCCCAGCCCTCGTTAAAGTGATAGAGAATTCCAAGATTTCGATCCCAGTCTTCTCCAAAGACTATGCTTCTAGCAAAGGGTGCCTGGAGGAGCTTTTACAGATAGTTCATTATCATAGATCCAACGGTCAAATAGTCTTGCCCATATTCTTTGACGTTGAGCGATCGGACGTTAGGGATCAGAGTGGAAGTTTTGAAGGATCATTCAGAGAACATGAGAAGAATTTTGAGCCGCAAGTTTTAGAGAGTTGGAAGGAAGCTTTGAGAATGGTAGGGAATCTGGAAGGATGGGTTCTCGAGGAAGATGTAAATGGGTGAGTCTCAATCCTAAAAATTGATCCCCAGGCATCTCATTAGCATATATTAGACTTAAAAAGGTTATCTTTTTATTTCATTTCATTAGCCGAATTATAGTTTCATTGCACCAATTATATATTTTTGGAATTTTCCTAATGATGCAAGATATTTTATAGCTCTAAGTCACCTTGTATTAAATTAAATTAGTTAGTTTTTATTAATACTCTTATCACTCCAACGATATTTGTTTTTATGTTGGTGCAGACACATATGATCTAAATCAGAAGCCACCACACCATTTACATTGTATATTAGTGAACATATTTATGATTTTAAATCTTTCTAAATCTCATTATTGTTTGTTTCTTCCATTACGTCAAAACTCTAAATTTATTTGTTCTTCTGTTACTAGCTAAGTATATTTATCTCATTAGTTGTTGTGATTTTGTTCTTGATTTGAAATGATTGCAGGAATCAAGCAAAACTAGTTGAGTTAGTTGTCAAAAGGGTTTTGTCTGAAGTGATCAAAAACACTCTCTCGGTTTAATGTTAATACCTTACTTGAATAGATTCCTCAGTAAATAATATGTCATCTTTATTAAATATTGGCTCCAATGATGTTCAATTCTGGGAAGCTATGGTTTCAATGGCATTGGGAAGACAACTATTGCTAAGGCTGTTTACAATCGCATTATTTTAATCTTCATGAAGCATGGTTTTCTTCTACACATAAGAGCATAAGCAACGCTCTGCATGGGCCTGAGTGCTTCGGATCTGTTCGTGGATCCCATGAGACCCCTAATCTAGTCCTTGGATCCTTCGAGCTCTCTTTTAGTCCCTGGATTTTATTTTGTTTGATGATGTAATCCAGGTTCCGCCTTTGGTGGCCTAGCTGTGTTTGGACTTCTGTCATTGTTTTTGTTCATGTCTATTTTTACTCCCAGCTTTTGATGGTTCAGTTTGCTTGTTCTCTTTTACGGGTTTTAATAAATTATCTTTTTATCCAAAAAAATAATAATAAAACAATGCAATACATCGTCTATGCTTTGCAAAAGCTATCTTAAAGATACCTTACAAACAGATTTTGACATTAGATGATGATCTTTTAGGAAAAAAAATTGATAGAACAAAGACTTTGTGAAGGAAAAGTTCTTTATGTTGTTCTCGATGATCTGGACAGTCAAGAATAGATAGATGCTTTGGCTGGTAATTTCAATTGGTTTGATCAAGCAAGTAAGATCATAATAAGAACTAAAGAGGAACATATTTTGAATGTCGCTAAAGTTGATAAAGATAAAATAGAAAAGCCACGGTTGCTTGATCATGGGACTATCTCTTCAACTATTTAGCTGGCGTGCATTTTGAAAGGACCTACCTCTTGAAGACTATATGCGACTTATATATAATCTAGTAATTGTAACTGACGTATATATGACTTTTCAAGCAATAATATGAAATGAAAAGGTTCAGTCTTTGAACCTAATTTAACACTCTAACAAGTAGGTACTATTATGAGTAGAGGACATGGTCTCCTCGATAAGACCAACCCCGAGGTGGGTTCACTCTGTAGAGTCGATTCCGTGTTCCCATTTTTTTCTCCGTTCTCTCCAGTTTTCTCTATTTTCTTCTTTGATCCAAACTTAAGATATGTATGCATACACGTATCATATAATGAACATTTTGCAATATTTGAATCCCCCTATAGTTTTTTATTTCCGGACATCTCTTCGAAAACATGGTGCCATATATTTTGAGAAGCTAGCTCTCTTCTAAAATTTAAATCGATTATACTTGCTGAAGTTGATTAAGTTTCTTGGTGCTCTAATGAAATTTGTTTGAGTCTCCAACAATATATTAATTTCTCATACTAATTAAAAGGCTGAAGCTGGGGTGGATTGGGTGCTTGGGATTGTACAGTCCCCTCCAACTGTTGTGGCCTAAGACAAAGATGACTTACAATACAATCTTAAGCCGTTAGAAGGATCTCGATCCGGTGATGGATCCAATGGCTGGCTATGCATCAACGGTACCATGCATTCACACAGTAGAAGATCTGGATCCCTCAGGCTAGGCTAGCTGGAGCAGATTCAAAAGTTTAGCTTTAGATTGGAATCCTACTCGTTTGTATTTTTTGATAGAAAAACATTCCAGAGCGAAAACGATCAAATGGAGTTTTCGAGACTGGGTGGGTCTGCATGTCATGACACCTTCATAGTTATGCGAAAACTCATTCATAGACATATTTGCTGCATTGGAGACAATCCTATTGTAATTGAGCTGTGTATTATTGTAGTATCGTTGTAACATGCGAGTATGATACACATTATATATTGAATGGCCTTATGTACTTAGTAAAGTACTCTTCACATTTTTTAGAGGTAAATCATCCTCCTATACATTCTATGATCCATAACATAAAATTATCCATCTCCTAGTTTCACATAATCAGTGCAAATCGATCTTTCCCACCACGCAGGAACCTTCACAGGACCATAATCATTTTCTACATTGTGGGTGTGGGCTGGGGGGGTTCATGAATACTCTCTTGAAGGGTACCGATGTGCTATGTGGAGAGGGTGGAACTGGGGAAAGAGATTTTTTTTCCTTTTTAAAATAAATAAACATTTTTGAGAACAAAGACCAAGACATGAAAGTCAAGAGACTTGCCAAGAAAAACTTTGGAGTTCTAGAATAGAAAAAAAAATGATAATAGGACAAAGATTTTTTTTTATTTTTTTATTTTTGGATAAACAGACATAGAGAGAGGGAAGGCAAGAAACTCGCCAGGTTTTTAGAATAAACAATGATTTAGAATTACGGGCAAATAACTTTGCTTTTAATTTTCTGAAATTAATAAAATATACATGATTGATAAGAGATCTAAAAATTAACCAACTCATCTCTTCCTTGTAAAACACATTGACCATAGGCTCGCACATGAAGGACTGACGCCAGTCTAGTTATTATTATTATTTAATGAGTTTTTACCAACCTAGTTAAGCACCCTAGTTTTCAAGTGCAGTTCACCTACATATACATAAGCACGTTGTGTGAGATCTGATCAACGTTTATAGGCATGGCACCAAATCTGGAGTGGGTGCTCACTAAATATGGGATGCTATGAAGTTGTAGAGATGTTACTTGACTTTCTTCTTGATTCTTGTTTGAATTGAGAAGTTAATTATTGATTAACATATGATACAGGTACACAGAGCTTCAGTCTGACTAATCCCGCATATCCATACTGACCCCCCAATCGTATGGATCGGGTCATTCTAGGATTGAATGAGAACCATTCCATTTGCACCCATAGCAAGAAAGAAATAACACTTAATACCCCCGTGTGAATAGCCTCAAGACAGTAAGAATAATCGAACTCAATATCTTCCGCTTCTTAAGGTGTAAGCTCCTTGCTAACTTAGCTACCCCTTGGGGTTTACTTTTGAACACTTAGCATATAATACTTTATTTTCCGGTATAAGAAATGATTATGAAATGGAGTCACTTTCTCTACTTATTTATTAAGTATGGCAATGACTCGGTTGGGTTTTTCTTTTCTTTTTTTTTTTTTTTTTATTCTAAATTAATCAGAAAGTGTTATGAATTTTACAACCCAATCTTTCAAAAAATCGAACATATTTTCACTTCCAGTCCCCTTATTTTATGGTTTTTTGCTGACAAAGGATCGTTTAGCACAATTTGAAACAGAGGGGAGGGACTGGTTACCAGCATGTAACTTAGATTGGATTCGGAATTGTACTCATCTGTTTATTTTGAAGAACACTCTTAAGGGAGACAGTCAAACAACTTCTCTGTAAAGGTTCCGAAGCCAGGTGGTCACGTTTTTCATGATAGCTTCACAGTTATGCGGAAGCTCATTCACAGACATACTTACTACGTTGGAGAATCCCATTGAAATTGAGCTATGTATTATTGTAGTATTGTCGTAAGATGGGAGTGTGATACACTTTATAAAATACTCGTCTCATTTTTTAGGGGTAAATCATCCCGTTCAGTACCTAAATTAATATATTTTATGATCCATAACATAACATTATCTATTACGGGGTTGCACATAAACAATGCAGGTAGATCCTTTCCACCATACATAGACCTTCGTAGGACTTCAATTATTTTCCACACTGTGGGTGTGAGATCTGGGGAGCATGAATACTCTCCTGAAGGGTACCTATGTGCCATGTGGAGAGCATGGAATCAGGGAAGAAGAATATTTTTTTTTTGTTTTTTTGAAGAACAAGAGAACACTCTGAGGATGCAGACCAAGAGAGGAAAGGCAAGAGAATAGCCAAGAAAGACATCGTTGGAACTTTAGAATAATAATAATAATAATAATAATAATAATAATAATAATAATAATAACAAAAAAGGGACAAACACTGAGAGGCGAAAGTCGACAGACTCGCCAAGTTTTCAGAATAAACAAAGAGTTTGTGGAGTCAAGGGAGCATGAATACTCTCTTGGAGGTTCATGTGCCATGCATGGGAGAGCGTGGAATTGGGAAAGAGATTCTTTTTAAAATAAATAATCATTCGAGGACATTTTGGAAAGTCTAGAGAATAGTCAAGAAAACTTTTGAAATTTAAGAAAGAAAAAATTTAGACAAAGACCGTGAGAGGGAAGTCGAGAGACTTGCTCACAGTAAAGAATGTCGCAACTTAGCAGCGGAAACATTCTGCTGCCTAAATATATATTTAGAGACGGTTCAACTTATAACCGCCGCTGTTTACTGGACATATTAACAAGCATAATTAACCGTCACTAAATACATTTTTTTGGAGGTGCTAAATAACCCGCTTCGAAATATTTCATTTTGGTACACTTTTAAAAGCGGGATTTAACCATCTTATTGATGTTTGTGTGGTGCATCTAAATAAACTCTAGTACCCAACTGGGCTGTAGCATATACCGCCTCTTACCATTTTATTGTCGACTTGTCACCACACTTTTGCAACGGTTGATTTTACCGTCGCTAAATTATGTACCGACCGTTTCACCAGTTTTAGAGACGGTTATTAGAAATCTCTTTTCTTGTATTATGGGTAGTTTCTGTGCATGAGTAGTTCTTGCATAGTGGTAGAGGCTATATTTTGAGAAAGCTAGCTCGCTTCTAAAATTTACAGCTTGCATAGTTCTTGCTGAAGTTGATAAAGTTTTCTAGTGCTCTAATGAAATTTGTTTGAGTCTCCAACGATATATTAATTTCTCATACTAATTAGAAGGCTGAAGCTTGGGTGGTTTGGGTACTTAGGATTGTACAGTCCCCTCCAACTTTTGTGGCCGAAGACAAAGACAACTTACAATACAACCTTAAGCTGTCGGAAGGATATTTTGGTGCGCGGCAACGCTGGATCCAACTGCTGGATATGCATCCGATGGTGTCCGTTGTTGGAACCGCTGTGCCGTGCAACCACGCAGCAGAGGATTTGGATACCTTAGGCTTTGCTAGTTAGTGCACATTCAAAATTATTAGCTTGTAACCTAGATTGGAATTGTACTCATCTGTATATTTTGATAGAAAAACATTCCAAAGCGAAGACGATCAAGCAACTTCTCTATGGATTTGCAAAGACTCTTCTCCATGGAGTTTCCAAAGACTGGGTGGGTCTACATGTTTCATGACACCTTCATAGTTATGCAAAAACTCATTCACAGACATATTTGCTGCATTGGAGACAATCCTATTGTAATTGAGTTGTGTAATATTATAGTATTGTTGTAACATGCGAGTATGATAGAGCTTTATATATTGAAAGGACTTATGTATTTACGAAAATACTCTTCACAATTTTTAGAGGTAAATCATCTCCTATACATTCTATGATCCATAACATGACATTATCCATCGCCTAGTTTCACATAATCATTGTAGGTCGATCCTTCCCGCCTTGCGTGGATCTTCGCAGGACAACTATCATTTTCTATATTGTGGGTGTGGGTTCAGGGGCTCATGAATACTCTCTTGGAGGGTACCCATGTGCCATGTGGAGAGGGTGGAATTAGGGAAAGAGATTTTTTTTTCCTCTTTAGAATAAATAAACATTTTAGGGACAAAGAAGAGATGAAAGTCAAGAAACTTGCCAGGAAAGACTTTTTTTTTTTTTTTTTTCGGTTGAAGCCAAGAAAGACTTCGGATTTAAGAATAGAAAAAAAATGATAATAGTACAATTTTTTTCGAGAGAAGGAAAGCAAGAGACCTACTAAGTTTTTAAAATAAACAAAGATTTAGGATTATCGTCAAATAACCTTTCTTTTTAATTTTTTTAAAATTAATAAAATACTCATGATTGATAAGAGATCTAAAATTAACCCACTCATCTCTTTCTTTTTAAAACTTTTAACCCAAACAAAAATATATATCTCTTCCTTTTTAAAACACATTGATCATAGGCTCGCACTTGAAGGAGTGACACCAATCTAGTTATTATTATTATTATTATTATTATTATTGTTATTATTATTATTATTATTTAACGAGTGATGCCAACCTAGTTAGGCACCCAAGTGTTTGAGTATAGTTCACCTACATGTATGCACGCACGCACATTGCATAGCATCTGATCAGCATTTATAGGTGTGGTACCAATTCTGGAGGGGGTACATTGCTCACTAAGGGTGTTAAATAGTTTATAATCGGTTTAACAGTCCGGTCTGGTCCGGTGCTATATTTAAGAAGAAAAATCAGAACCGAACTAATTAATTAAATGGTGTCAAAATTGAAACCAGAACTGATTAGTAATCTATTTCGATCTACTAATTTTTAAACGGTTTTTCATTAATCGATTTTGCTTGCGGTTTATAAACAGCTTAACGTATTAGTTATTAATCAGTTTTACATAAATAAATAAAAAATGTGCATCCAATCAAAGTTGGTACTCTTCCTAACAATATCAACACTGAACCCATGGTTCACATCGGTAGACGCACCCTACATACAACATTAGAATTTTGAATAGGAAAAGAAAGTCCAGAATTTAATATTTGTCCATTTATTGTGCCATTTAATTATGAATTATTTCTTCGTTCATTCAGACAATTAATTTTAACATTATTTCCATGGACTTTTGAGTAGAATCCGAACTTATACTCACGGAATTGATATTTTTATCCTTTGCTTTGGAAACCATACTAGAATAAGGGGGACTCAAATCCTCTCCAGTGTTGGAGACTCTCCAGCAGGGATTCAACGGATGGAGTTCATCCAACGCCGACTCCAATATATCGAGATCTGCACTGGGTGAACTCCAACCACCTGATCCTTGCTAGAGAGTCTCCAGTGCTCTACAAAGAATAAGGGAGAATAAGATTGGGAGAAAAGTTTTCTATTTTGGTTTAATGGTTTAAGCCATTGGGAAATGGGGTTGGGATATTGGAAAAATAATTTATTAATTGCAATTGGGTTGGTGTTGGGGCCTTAAGTCTTTGGAAATAATATATTAATTATAAAATGAATGAGTTAGCTTTTAGAGAATTAACAGTTCATATTCTATTCAGTTTAATCGATGTATAGCTGGTGTAACTTGCCGGTTTAAATGGTCCAAAATCGAATTGAATCGATTAAGTAAACGGTGTAATATTTGAAACCAGAATTGAACCAATTATTAAACGATCTTTCAGTTCCGATGTACATGGTTTGGTCCAACTTCAGTAAATGGTTTCGTTTTCAAATGTGGCACCCTTAGTGCTAATTGAATATGGACGATGATTGGGTCTCGTGAGCATACACGTATGTGTCAGTGTCACCATCCAAATTTTCTATAATACTAGTGCAATTTCAATATTTTAATATGTATCCTAATACAAAATACTTCATCAATGGCGGATATCATTAGTATACAAAATTCTAACAAAATCTCATATATACTTTTTCTTTTTTCGGTAAAAAAAAAAATCTAATATATACTTAATCATTGGAAGATATGATATGTTATATCCTTGATTAATGCATCAAAGCTATCCCATCTTGGCACATCCATGGATGTTTTGTTGCTTTGGTGGGCTTGTCCTAGTCCAAACCTTAACCCAAAAGCTCGGCCAACCTTAGCCCAAGCCTATATATTTTGGGCCCAGACCAACCCAAGGAGTGCTATGCCCCATTCGTGCATGGAAATTTTTAACTGCCTTTGGGGCCGAGTTGAATCCCTATTTTTTTATTTTCTTTTCATTTCTTCATTGTAATTACTTTTAACTCCATCTCCATATTTCGAAGCACCGAACAAGAAATGAAAATTTATTTATTTTTTTATTCAATTTTATTATTTTATTTTGATTTGGAACAAAATTTAAGTATTTTTTTTCAATTTTTTTTTTTTTTGAATTTTACAAGTTTCATCTTCTATGGCCTGTCTTATTCCTATTGTCGTCCCTTTTTTTTTCGGGAGTTCTTTGTATTTTAGTCAAGATGCTATGAAGTTGTAAAGACATTACCTAACACTCTTCTTTATTATTGTTAGACTTGAAAATTTAATTATTAATGAACAACACTCTTCTTTATTATTGTTAGACTTGAAAATCTAATTATTAATTAACAATTGATACTTTATCACCCTGGATAAGAAATGATTACAAAATGGAGTCACCTGCTCTACTTATTTAATATAAGTATGGCAATCACTCAGTTGGGGTTTTTTTACTCTAAATTAATTAGAAAGTGTAATGAATACTCTATTGGAAGGTAGCTAGGTGCTATGTGGAGAGGGTGGAAATGGAACTAGGGAAAGAGATTTCCTTTTTTTTTCTCTTCAGAATAAATAAACACTTTGAGGACAAAGGCCAAGAGATGAAAGTTAACAAACTTGCCAAGAAAGACTTTCTCTTTTGGTAGAAGCAGAGAAAGACTTCCGATTTTAGAATAGAAAAAAAATGATAATAGGACTTTTTTTTTTTTTTTTTTTTTTGATAAATAGACAAAGATTGGAAGAGGAAAGGCAAGAGACTCACCAGGTTTTTAAAATAAACAAATATTTAGGATTCTGGTCAAATAACTTTTCTTTTTAATTTTCTAAAATTAGTAAAATACTCATGGTTGATAAGAGATCTAAAAATTAACCCACTCATCTCTTTCTCTTTAAATCTTTTAATTCAAAAAAAAAAAATCTCTTCCATTTTAAAACACATTGACCATAGGCTGGCATATGAAGGACTGACACCAATCTAGTTATTATTATTATTATTATTATTATTATTATTATTATTTAATGAGTGATGACAACCTAATTAGGCACCCAAGTTTTCGAGTGTAGTTCACGTATACGTACACATACACATTGCATAGCATCTGATCAGTATTTATTGGTGTGGCACCAATTCTGCAGCGGATTACAGTGCTCACTGAATATAGATGATGATTGAGTCAATTTTATTATTTTATTTTGATTTGGATCAAAATTTATTATTTATTTTTTTTGGGAATTTTCTTTTGATTTTTACAAGTTTCATCTTCCATGGCCTGTCTTATTCCTATTTTCGTTCCTTTGTTTCAGCTATGAAGTTGTAGAGACATTAGCTAGAAGAGACTTGAGAAACTAATTATTAATTAACAATTGATACTTTGTCACCCCGGGTAAGAAATGATTACAAAATGGAGTCAACTGTTTTACTTATTTAATAAGTATGGCAATGACTCAGTTGGGGTTTTTTATTCTAAATTAATTTGAACGTGTAATGAATACTCTCTTGGAGGGTACCACCTAGGTGCAACGAGGAGAGGGTGGAACTGGGAAAATTTTTTTTTTTTTTTTTAGAATAAATAAACATTTTGAGGACATAGACCAAGAGGTGAAAGTTTACAAACTTACCAAGAAAGATTTTTTTTTTTTTTTTTTTTTGGTAGAAGCCAAGAAAGACTTCGGATTTTAGAATAGAAAAAAAAAATTGATAATAGGACAATTTTTTTTTTCTGATAAACATACAAAGATTGGGAGAGGGTAGGCAATAGATTCACCAGGTTTTTAAAAAATAAACAAAGATTTAGGATTCTCGTCAAATAACTTTTCCTTTCAATTTTCTAAAATTAATAAAATACTCATGATTGATAAGAGATCTAAAAACTAACTTACTCAGTTCTAAGGGTGTCAACGGGCCGGTTCGGGTCGGTTTTGGTCCGGGCTGAATCGATGTCGGGTTTTATAAGCCCAGCCCAAAACATGTCCATTAAGAGTTCGGGCTGGGTTGGGCTGCGCTGGACACAATAACTATCGGGCTGGTCCGGTGTCGGTTTGTTATCGGGTTGGGCTTATTGAGGTGATTTCGGGCTGGTTCGGTCCGGATCAGACTTATCAAACTTATCGGGCCTATTTTATATGTAAGATATATAGTCTATTTTATTATTTTTATCTATAAAATTAGCATCATTCCTTCTATATGCATGTAATTCAGTAAATTGTAACAATTAACATACTTTTTTCAACTATAGATTTATATAATCTTTGGGATCAAGAAGTTAACTATAACAGTGTAATATAATCCCTCAAAATTTAAAATCATTAAAAGAAACTGGGCCCGGATGGACCTTACCGGTGTTCGGGTTAGGTATTATTGATTCGGGCTAGTTCGGGCTCCTTAACGGGTTGGTCCGGTCTGATTTCGGTTTGGGCTGAAACGGTGTCGGGCATTACAAGCCGAGACCAAAACCTGTCCATTAAGGTTCGGTCCGGGCTGGGTTCGGATTATATCGAGCCGATTCGGTCTGTGCTACCGGTCCGGGCCTATTTTTGACACCCTTACTCAGTTCTTTCTTTTAAAATCTTTTAACCCAAAAAAAAAAAATCTCTTCCATTTTAAAACAGATTGACCAGGCTGGCATATGAAGGACTGACATCAATCTAGTTATTATTATTATTATTATTATTATTATTATTATTTGAAAAGTGATGCCAACTTAATTAGGCACCCAAGTTTTCAAGTATAATTCACGTACACGTACGCACACGCATCGCATAACATATGATCAGCATTTATTGGTGTGGCACCAATTCTGCAACAGGATAGAGTGCTCACTGAATAAGAATGATGATTGGGTCTCATGCAACATATGTGTATGCGTCGGTGTCACCATCCAAATTTTCTACTATACAAGTACAATTTCAATATCTTAATATGTATCTGATGTAAGCCAATTTTGGGCTTATGGAACTATTGGATCGGGAGAGTGGACTTATACAAAATCAAATGAATCAAAAGGGAGGTGAAGTGCAGAAATGGATTTTGAATTTTTTTAAAAGTAAAGAAAGAAAATGATATAATTGATGGAAGTGAAGGTGGGGTGACTTACTTCTCTTCTAGGATGTAAATCAATTCCAAAGGTGGCCTACAACTCTTCAAGGATGTAGGTGAAGAATAAAATTTCAACTCTTCTAGGATGGAATGAAACTTCTTCAAGGTTTCAAGGGAGAACTCTTCTAGGTTAAAGAATTGCATTTAGGCAAATTTCATTCATAAGAATCACTTTCAATTGTCTCTCCAATACAAACTACTTTGGTGGTCTTTTATAGGCATAATAGAGAAAATAAAAAGACAATCATATCTTTAAATCCACAATAGAAAACAAAAAAATAAACTCTTCCAATGCAAGGGGTTACTCCAATGAGCATTGACGCAAGTTCCAAAGTCTTGATTCAAGGTTCAATGTCTTGATGCAAGCTCCAATGTCTTGAGTAAAGGTCCAAGGTATTGATGTTAGGTTCAATGTCTTGATGCAAGCTCCAATGTAGAGAAGACTCTAGAAATATTGAATAGAAAAGGCCACCTCATTATCCACTAAAGACTTGAAAGGTCATAAAAAAGGGACTGATTTTAAGGAGCAAGGGTCAGGTTCATTGGTTCTTTTGTAGCTTGGTTCATACCTTGGTCTTGGGCCAACTGGGCTTTGTAAGCTTGGGCTTTGTAAGCTTGGGCTTTGATGCGGGCCGATCTTCGTAGTTGGACTGCATCATTCCCCCCTTGTGAGAAAGAATTCGTCTCGGAATTCAAGTCTTCTTCATTGGTAGAATCACCCATAAATGGTGTTAAATGACGCACATTGAAAACATCATGAATCTTCATATGGGGTGGAAGTTTGAGCTGATATGCATTGGGATTGATGCGAGCAAGAACTTCAAGAGGTCCAATCTTTCGAACACTAAGTTTGTTATAGCTTCCAACTGGATGTCGTTCTGGTGGCAAGTAAGCCCAAACATAATCACCGGGTTCATAGATTACCTCACGGCGCCGCTTATCAAAAGCCTTCTTGTAGAGCTTTGTCTTGTCTGGAAGCTTTTGATACACACTTTCATGGATTTGTCTCATTTCAGAAACAATATCATCAACTTTGCCAATTGATTTTTCCGGAAATGGAATGGGTGAGAGGTCAAGTGCCGACTTGGGTTGTCTCCCATAAACAATGACAAATGGACTATAACCTGTAGTTCGATTCACAGAACAATTAAAGGCAAACTCACCAAGTGATAACCGATTTTCCCAAGAGCGGGGGTTATCATCGATCAAGGTCCGCAACAAGTTTCCCAAAGATCGGTTGACTACTTCAGTTTGGCCATCGGTTTGAGGGTGGAACACCGTACTAAACTGCAGTTTGGTGCCAATATTTTTCCAAAGTTGTCGCAAAAAATGACTAAGGAATTTCGTATCTCGATCAGAAGTGATAGTCTTAGGGAGACCATGCAATTTGTAAACTTCTTTAAAGAAAAGATCGGCGATACGGGATGCATCCATTGTTTTGCGACAAGGAATGAAGTGGGCCATCTTTGAGAATCTATCAACCACCACAAAAATTGAATCCATACCTCGAAGTGTGCGTGGCAATCCAAGGATAAAATCCATAGATATGTCTTCCCAAGGAGCTTGTGGTATGGATAAGGGTAAGTAGAGGCCTGCATTGGTGTTTTGTCCCTTTCCCACTTGGCATTTTCGACACTTCATCACATGACGGTGCACATCTTTCTTGAGGTGGGGCCAAAAGTACTTAGTCGCAACTAAGTGTAGTGTCTTGTCTCTCCCAAAGTGTCCTCTGTTATGTATCTCTTCAATCACCTTTTGTCGTAAGGAACAATTTGGAATGCATAAGCGATTTCCTTTGAAAAGGAAACCATCACAAAAAGTAAAATCGACAAAGACATTGTCTTTTGCATCTGAGAGGAGTTTGGAGAAGTATTCATCATCTTCATAAAGTTCTTGAAAAGATTCAAAGCCAAGTAGAGTACTACGCATCATAGAGAGCAAACCCTTCTTGAGCTGATATGCATTGAGATTGATGCGAGCAAGAACTTCAAGAGGTCCAATCTTTCGAGCACTAAGTTTGTTATAGCTTCCAACTGGATGTCGTTCTGGTGGCAAGTAAGCCCAAACATAATCACCGGGTTCATAGATTACCTCACGGCGCCGCTTATCAAAGGCCTTCTTGTAGAGCTTTGTCTTGTCTGGAAGCTTTTGATACACACTTTCATGGATTTGTCTCATTTCAGAAACAATATCATCAACTTTGCCAATTGATTTTTC
Organism: Protea cynaroides; assembly: GCA_028583415.1. NCBI lineage: Eukaryota > Viridiplantae > Streptophyta > Magnoliopsida > Proteales > Proteaceae > Protea > Protea cynaroides. The sequence goes on along the minus strand of CM053267.1, from coordinate 55,592,385 downwards.
CAGAAATGGAATGGGTGAGAGGTCAAGTGCCGACTTGGGTTGTCTCCCATAAACAATGACAAATGGACTATAACCTGTAGTTCGATTCACCGAACAATTAAAGGCAAACTCACCAAGTGATAACCGATTTTCCCAACAGCGGGGGTTGTCATCGATCAAGGTCCGCAACAAGTTTCCCAAAGATCGGTTGACTACTTCAGTTTGGCCATCGGTTTGAGGGTGGAACACCGTACTAAACTGCAGTTTGGTGCCAATATTTTTCCAAAGTTGTCGCCAAAAATGACTAAGGAATTTCGTATCTCGGTCAGAAGTGATAGTCTTAGGGAGACCATGCAATTTGTAAACTTCTTTAAAGAAAAGATCGGCGATACGGGATGCATCCATTGTTTTGCGACAAGGAATGAAGTGGGTCATCTTTGAGAATCTATCAACCACCACAAAAATTGAATCCATACCTCGAAGTGTGCGTGGCAATCCAAGGATAAAATCCATAAATATGTCTTCCCAAGGAGCTTGTGGTATGGATAAGGGTAAGTAGAGGCCTGCATTGGTGTTTTGTCCCTTTCCCACTTGGCATTTTCGACACTTCATCACATGACGGTGCACATCTTTCTTGAGGTGGGGCCAAAAGTACTTAGTCGCAACTAAGTGTAGTGTCTTGTCTCTCCCAAAGTGTCCTCTGTTATGTATCTCTTCAATCACCTTTTGCTGTAAGGAACAATTTGGAATGCATAAGCGATTTCCTTTGAAAAGGAAACCATCACAAAAAGTAAAATCGACAAGGACCTTGTCTTTTGCATCCGAGAGGAGTTTGGAGAAGTATTCATCCTCTTCATAAAGTTGTTGAAAAGATTCAAAGTCAAGTAGAGTACTACGCATCATTGAGAGCAAACCCTTCTTGCGACTAAGAGCATCGGCAACTCGATTTTGAACACCGGCCTTGTGCTTGATATGGAAGTTGAATTCTTGAAGATACTCCGCCCATTTTGCTCTTCGAGAATTGAGCTTTTGTTGACCTGAAATGTACTTTAGAGTTTCATGATCAGTGTACAAAATAAACTCCCTATGAATCAAATATGGCCTCCAATACTAAAGGGTACGAAAGAGAGCATAAAACTCTAAATCGTAAGTACTATAACGGAGCTTAGCACCATTCAATTTTTCGCTAAAGAAAGTGACGGGACGTCCTCCTTGATTCAAGACTCCTCCAATGCCGGTTCCGGAAGCATCACAATGTACTTCAAAAATAAGATCAAAATTTGGAAGAGCTAAAACCGGGGCAGTGCTTAACTTTTCTTTGAGTTGCTCAAAACTTCGTTGGGCTTCATTGGTCCATTCGAAGACTCCCTTTTTTATGCAAGAAGTGAATGGGGCTGCTAAAGAACTGAAATGGGCAATGAATCACCGATAAAATGATGCCAATCCATGGAAGCTTCGAACATCATGAACATTGGTTGGAGTTGGCCATTCTAGAATTACTTTAATCTTTGCATTATCAACGGAGATGCCATCCTGGGAGATGTTGAAACCTAAGATGAGAATTTCCTCCACCATGAAGTAGCACTTGTCAAGGGCTGCATAGAGACTCTCCTTCCTTAGGGTAAGTAGCACTTCTTGGAGGTGCTGCAAATGCTCATTAGTAGTCTTACTATAAATAAGAATATCATCAAAGTAAACCACAACAAATCTTCCAAGGTAAGGCTTCAAGATTTGGTTCATAAACCTCATGAAAGTGGATGGGGCATTTGACAATCCAAATGGCATGACTAGCCATTCAAATAGTCCATCTTTGGTCTTGAAAGCCGTCTTCCATTCATCTCCCGGTCTGATTCGGATTTGATGATAACCACTTTTCAAATCAAGTTTTGAGAAAATGGTAGAGCCAGATAGATTGTCCAAGAGATCATCAAGGCGGGGAATGGGAAAACGGTACTTGACCGTGATCTTGTTGATGGCTCGGCTATCAACACACATCCTCCATGTTCCATTCTTCTTTGGCACTAAGAGTGCAGGCACAACACAAGGACTAAGGCTTTCTCGAATGAACCATTTAGATAAGAGTTCTGTAACTTGCCGTTGCAACTCGGCATGTTCGGTTGGACTCATCCGGTAATGAGGTAGATGGGGAAGAGGTGCACCAGGTATCAAATCAAGTTGATGCTGAATTTCTCTCATCGGAGGGAGACCTGAGGGTAGGTCGAATGGAAATACATCTTGAAACTCACTTAATAGTGGTTTCACTTGGTCTGGGATGATTGACATTTGTACATCATACTCCGATTTGTTTAGCATTATATACACAATATCTACGCCTTCCATAGCACCATTTACATCCTTTATTGTGAGCAAATTTGGGGTTGGAGAATTTTCCATCATTGGAGACTTGAGAGGCTCCTTGCTAGGTGCCAAAATAATTCTTTTTTTTATCAAATTCAAAAGAATAAGTGTTATTCCTCCCATCATGAGTAGTTCTCCGATCAAATTGCCAAGGACGACCAAGAATGATGTGACTAGCATCCATGGGTAATACATCACACCATATTTTATCATAATATGTAGATGCAATGGAAAGATGAACAAGACATCGTTTGGAAATGGTTACCTCACTACCGCGCTTTAGCCAAGACATTTTGTATGGTGTAGGATGTTCTTTCAAGTCCAATTTCAACTTTCGTGTTGCCTCTTCTGAAATTACATTCTCACAACATCCAGAATCAATGATGAGTTGGCATACCTTACCGGAAATGGTACATGCTGTGTGGAAGATATTGTTGCGTAACCATCGGTCTCCATTTTCTTGCTTTGGGGTGAGAAATATCTTTCTCATCATGAGGAGTTCTCCGGTATCGGCATGGAGCACTTCTCCATCTTCTTTATGATCTTCCTCTAAAAGATCATCATTATCGACATCTTCAAAGATCGAATTCATTTTCTTGGTCCTCAAAACCCAACAAGGCACCTTTACCCTTATGAGAGTTTTTAAAATTTTGACAATTACTTGCTCGGTGGCCAATTTCTCCACAAGAATAACATTTTGTACCGACAGAGGAACTTGAACCGGTTTGGGTGGTAGGATTAGTAACCTTTGGTTGAGTAGACAACTTTTCCATGTTAGAGGAACGGTCTAAAGAATTACTTGGTTTAGTAGTACTCACCGGATTTCGATTTGATCGATTGGAGGTGAAAGTAGATTGTTGTTTTCGACCTCGAGAACGTTCCACCTTAAGGGCTCTTTGATGTGCATCTCCCACATCCCAAATGTCAAGGACTTCAAGGGCCTCTTGAATGTAAGATTGGAGCCCATTCAAGTATTTGTTCACAAGTGCATCTTTCGGATCTATGATGTTATTACGAATCACCAACCCATTGAACTCATTGGTGTATTGGTCTACCGTGCGTGTACCTTGTCTCAAATTTTGGTACCGTTGATAGAGCTCTCTCTTATATCCCTTGGGAAGGAAGTATTTTTTCATCTTATCTTCCATCTTTCTCCATGAAGTGATGGGAGCTTTGTCAATGGATTGACGTGTTTGCTTCTCACGTCGCCACCAAGCGATGGCCTTGCCTCGAAGGCGCATGGAGATGATGCCAACCCGACGATTGTCCGGGACATTTCTATGCTCAAAAACTTCATTTACAAGAGTTAATCATTCAAGAATTTCATCAAGAGGATCAGTACCTGAAAACTCCGGAATATCCCTATGGACTTCTTTTTCCCAGTCCCGTTCTCGACCTCCTTGAGGGTAGTGTGGACGAAACCCTCTTGTTATGGGTTCGGATCCTTCTGATAAGGAATCATCTGATCTATCTTCTCTTGAATTTGATGGATTGTTACCATCTCGTAGTCTCTGAACCTCAAGAGTAAGGTTTTGAATTTGTTCTTGCATTTGTTGCTGTATTTGTAAGGCTTGTGCTAATGCATCATCATTGATGATGGTAGTGCGATTACCTCGGCCACTTAGACTACCTCGACCACCTCGAAATTTTGGACCCATAATATCTCTCCTCCTTTGCTCTGATACCAAATGATGTAAGCCAATTTTGGGCTTATGGAACTATTGGATCGGGAGAGTGGACTTATACAAAATCAAAGGAATCAAAAGGGAGGTGAAGTGCAGAAATGGATTTTGAATTTTTTTAAAAGTAAAGAAAGAAAAGGATATAATTGATGGAAGTGAAGGTGGGGTGACTTACTTCTCTTCTAGGATGTAAATCAATTCCAAAGGTGGCCTACAACTCTTCAAGGATGTAGGTGAAGAATAAAATTCCAACTCTTCTAGGATGAAATGAAACTTCTTCAAGGTTTCAAGGGAGAACTCTTCTAGGTTAAAGAATTGCATTTAGGCAAATTTCATTCATAAGAATCACTTCCAATTGTCTCTACAATACAAACTACTTTGGTGGTCTTTTATATGCATAATAGAGAAAATAAAAAGACAATCATATCTTTAAATCCACAATAGAAAACAAAAAAATAAACTCTTCCAATGCAAGGGGTTACTCCAATGAGCATTGATGCAAGTTCCAAAGTCTTGATTCAAGGTTCAATGTCTTGATGTAAGCTCCAATGTCTTGAGTAAAGGTCCAAGGTATTGATGTTAGGTTCAATGTCTTGATGCAAGCTCCAATGTAGAGAAGACTCTAGAAATATTGAATAGAAAAGACCACCTCATTATCCACTAAAAACTTGAAAGGTCATCAAAAAGGGGTTGGTTTTAAGGAGCAAGGGCCAGATTCATTGGTTCTTTTGTAGCTTGGTTCATACCTTGGTCTTGGGCCAAATGGGATTTGTAAGCTTGGGCTTTGTAAGCTTGGGCTTTGATGCGGGTCGATCTTCGTAGTTGGATTGCATCAGTATCCTAATACAAAATACTTAATCAATGGCGGATATCATTAATATATACAAGATTCTAACAAAATCTCATATATACGTTTTCCTTTTTTTTTTGTAAAAAAATCTAATGCATACTTAATCATTGGAAGATATGATATGTTATATCCTTAATTAATGCATCAAAGCTATCCCATCTTGGCACATCCATGGATGTTTTGTTGCTTTGGTGGGCTTGTCCTAGTCCAAGCCTTAACCCAAAAGCTCGGCCAACCTTAGCCCAAGCCTATACGTTTTGCGCCCAGACCAATCCAAGGAGTGCTATGCCCCATTCTTGCAAGGAAATTTTTAACTGGCTTTGGGGCCAAGTTGCATCCATATGTTTTTTTCTTTTCATTTCTTCATTGTAATTACTTTTAGCTCCATCTCCATACTTTGAAGCAGGGAACAAGATATGAAAATTTATTTATTTTTTTATTCAACTTTATTATTTTATTTTGATTTGGATCAAAATTTAAGTTTTTTTTTTGTTTTTCAAATTTTCTTTTGAATTTTACGTGTTTCATCTTCCATGGCTTGGCTTATTCCTATTTTCGTCCCTTCTTTTCAGCAGTTCTTTATATTTTAGTCAAGATGCTATGAAGTATGAAGTTGTAGAGACATTACCTAACACTCTTCTTTATTGTTGTTAGACTTGAGAAGCTAATTATTAATTAATAATTGATACTTTATCACCCCGGGGAAGAAATGATTACAAAATGGAGTCAACTGGTCTAATTATTTAGTAAGTATGGCAATGACTCAGTTGGGTATTTTTTATTTTAAATTAATTAGAAAGTGTAATGAATACTCTCCTGGAGGGTACCCATGTGCTATGTGGAGAGGGTGAAACTGGGAAAAGAGATTTTTTTTTTTTTTTTTCTTTGAAGAATAAATAGACCCTTTGAGGACAAAGACTAAGAGATGAAAGTCAAGAAACATGCCAAGAAAAAAATTTTATTTATTTATTTATTTATTTTATATTTTTAGATAGAAACCAAGAAAGACTTTGGATTTCAGAATAGAGAAAATAAATGATAATTGGACAATTTTTTTTTTTTTTTGGGTAAATAGACAAAGACTGGGAGAGGGAAGGCAAGCGACTCACCAGGTTTTTAAAATAAACAAAGATTTAAGATTACCATCAAATAACTTTTCTTTTTAATTTTCTGAAATTAATAAAATATTTATGGTTGATAAGATATCTAAAAATTAACCCACTCATCTCTTTCTTTTCAAAACTTTTAACCAATATATATATCCCTTCCTTTTTAAAACACATTGACCATATGCTTGCGCCTGAAGGATGAAGGATTGACACCAATCTAATTTATTATTATTATTATTATTATTTAACGGGTGATGCCAACCTAGTCAGGCACTTAAGTTTTCGAGTATAGTTCACCTATATATACGCACGCACATTGCATAGCATTTGATCATCGTTTATAGGTGTGGCACTAATTCTGGGGCAGGGTACAGTGGTCACTGAATATGGACGATGATTGGGTCTCCTACAGCATACACGTATGTGTCGTTGTCACCATCCATCTCTATTTTTTTTTTCTCATTTTTTTATTGTAATTACTTTTAGCTCCATCTCCATATTTTGAAGCACCGAACAAGATAAGAAAATTTATTTATTTTTTATGCAATTTTATTATTTTATTTTCCTTTAGATCGAAATTTAAGTTTTTTTTTTTTTAAATTTTCTTTTGAATTTTACATGTTTCATCTTCCTTGGCCTGTCATATTCCTATTTTCGTCCCTTCCTTTCGGGGAGTTCTTTGTATTTTTAGTCAAGATGCTAGAAGAGCAAACATTATCTAACACTCTTCTTTATTCTTGTTAGACTTGAGAAGTTAATTATTAATTAACAATTAATATTCCTCACCCCATATAAGAAATGATTACAAAATGGAGTCAACGGCTCTACTTATGGCAATGACTTAGTTGGGGTTTTTTTATTCTAAATTAATTAGAAAGTGTAATGAATATTCCCTTGGGGTACCCATGTGCTATTTGGAGAAGATGGAACTGGGGAAGAGATTTTTTTTTTAGAATAAATAAATACTTTGAGGACAAAGACCAAGAGATGAAAGACAAGAAACTTGCCAAGAAAGACCTCCTTTTTTTTTTTCTTTTTTTTTTTTTTTTTTTTTGATAGAAGCCATGAAAGACTTCGAATTTTAGAATAGAAAAAAAAAATGATAACAGGACAATTTTTTTTTATGGGTAAACAGACAAAGACTAGGAGAGGGAAGGCCACAGACTCACCAAGTTTTTTAAATAAAAAAAGATTAAGGATTATCATCAAATAAATTTTCTTTTTTATTTTCTGAAATTAATAAAATATTCATGGTTGATAAGAGATCTAAAAATTAACCCACTCATCTCTTTCTTTTTAAAACTTTTAATCAAAAGAAAAAAAAAATATCTCTTCCTTTTTAAAATACATTGATCATAGGCTGGCACATGAAACACCAACCTTGTTTATTATTATTATTATTATTATTATTATTATTATTATTATTAATTAATTAATTAAAGAGTGATGCCAACTTAATTAGGCATCCAAGTTTTCACGTGTAATTCACCCACACGTACGCACACACATTGCATAGCATCTGATGCGTTTATAGGTGTGGCATCAATTTTGGAGCAGGATACAGTGCTCACTGATTATGGACGCTGATTGGGTCTTGTGCAGCATACACGTATGTGTCGGTGTCACCATCCAAATTTTTTCTACTATACAAATACAATTTCAATATTTTAATATGTATCCTAATACAAAATACTTAATCAATCTTGGATATCATTAGTATATACAAGATTCTAACAAAATCTCATATATACTTTTTCTTTTTTTGTTAAAAAAATCTAATATATACCTAATCATTGGAAGATATGTTATATTATATCCTTAATTAATGCATCAAAGCTATCCCATCTTGGCACATCCATGGATGTTTTGTTGCTTTGGTGGGCTTGTCCTAGTTGTTAGGGATGAACGCGTAACCACGAGAAAGAAACGAAGATCAAGCAAACACACAACACAGGATTTGTTGTGGTTCAGCACTCAATCCGGAATGCCTACCTCCACCACAGAGAAACAAAGATTCTTTATTGCCAAGAAAACTCTCTACAATTCTCTCCACCTGACACAGTATCCTCCTTTGCTCAGACCTTACCTAGGTTTTCCCACACAGAGACAATATATAGGAAAACCTAGAAACCCTAATCCCACCACAATTATAAGTTTACTCCCATACATGTAATAGACTCATACCCTAATACAAATACTACCCCTTATAATTACGTGGACCCCACAGAATACAAGACACCAACCCAACAAATCTCCACCTGGCTTGAATTCTGCAAACCACCTTGAAGAAAACTCGTTGATGTTGATTCTGTAAATCTGTCTCTGTCAAACCGCTACACCCAAACCAGCATAGCCCACACCCCGTCCGGGTGTCCCGTACAGCTCACCGCCGCACGATGTGATGTGTCTCCATCTCTCCCACTGCTGCAGCATCACCGGAGAGATCACTTCCACTCACAAAATCCGAAGCAAAAGATACTCGCTTCTTCCCAGATCTGCACTTGTTCACAACTTGAACTTTTTGCATCTTCTGTCTTCCATCTGTACTTCTTGCCTGAGTTTCAATAGAAGCACCATTTGTTTCAACACTCCCTGCAAGTCTGTATAGATCGCCAACCATCTGTCCCTGCATCACAACCATGACCCTTTTGGAGACCTTAAGAACTCCACCTTCAGATGAACACCTGTAGCCTCTCGCATCCAGTGTTCCCAATGAAATTAAATTCTTCCTTAAGTCCGGCACATGTCTAACCCCAGTTACAGTTCGCACAATCCCATCAAACATGCGAATTCGTACAGTCCCAATCCCGACAACCTTGCTTTCAGCATAATTTGCCATTCTGACTGTACCCTTATCACATTCATGATATGTAGCAAACTGTTCTCTAACTGAACACATATGAAACGAACAACCTGAATCTAAAATCCAATCTGAAGTATTCGTACCTGATGAAGTAGTGAGAAGGAGATCTCCATCACTCCATTCTTCTGTGACACCAGCAGTAGATGATTTTGCTTCACTCTCCTTGTCTTCCTTTTTCTTTTTATCCTCCTTACGCTTTGGACAATTCCATCTTATGTGACCTTCCTCATCGCAATAATAACAAATTATTTTGCGACCTTGTGACTTGGAGCAACCCCTATTCTTGTCATATTCCTGTCTCCCATTTGATCTTCCTCTACCCTGACCACCAACTGTAACCAAGGCACTACCCTCATCTGACGTCCCCTCACTATTATTTTTCTGTCGTGTCTCATTCATTAGCAAAGCAGCAATAACATCGTCAAGTTTGAGAGTATCCTTACCAAACAACAGTGTAGTCACAATGTGATCAAATGAATGAGGCAATGATGCCAACAAGATAAGTGTCTTGTCCTCCTCTTCGATCTTCACATCAAGAGCAGACAACTCCGTCAGAATCCTGTTGAACTCATCAATATGCACCTCAAATTTCACTCCATCTGACAAACGAAAGCCATATAATTGTTTCTTAAAAAACAATCGATTTGTCAACGATTTGAACTTGTACCTGCTCTCCAACTTCGTCCAAACTTCTTCTGGATTCTCCAAACCAATGACCTCACGAAGAGTATTATCTGCCAGAAACAATTGAATCGTACTATTCGCCAGATCCTTTAATTCTAGCCACTCATCATCTGTCAACTTTTTCGGCTTGTCGGATTTCTTCTTGAGAGCCTTAACAGTCTCCTCCCGCGTAAGAATATTCTTCACCCGTTGTTGCCAGAAGGTGAAATCATTATAGCCATTAAAGGGTTCTATGGAGAAATTTGAACCCTTCGCCGCTATTCTATTAACTCGATCTTTACCTTCTATGCCTGCCATCAACTTTCAAGAGCTTCAATCACCGTTGATCTTGCACAAGACTGTCCGATCGATATCAAAGATACCGAATCTGTCCGATCCGTGTCTTCCAATGAAACCGTAGCACCCAAAAACCCTTGGGACAACAACCTCTATGTTTTTCCCCTTCTCTTTGGATGATACAACGTACGAACACCGAATCGTACGATCTTTTTTTTTTTTTTTTTTTTCACCACATTACCGTACATAATGCAATTTAGTTTTTTTTTTTCTTAAAAAAAACTCCCTCTTCTTGTACGGTAATGATGCTCACTTTTTTTTTTTCTTTAATTCCTTAACTTTTTCTAAGAAATATAGAGAAAAAAAACATAAAAAAAAACTCACCCTTTTTTCTTGTTCTCTTACCCGTTCCCTCTCTTTCTCCTAGATCACTGATCGATCTATCGAACCTTGGCTCTGATACCACTTGTTAGGGATGAACGCGTAACCACGAGAAAGAAACGAAGATCAAGCAAACACACAACACAGGATTTGTTGTGGTTCAGCACTCAATCCGGAATGCCTACCTCCACCACAGAGAAACAGAGATTCTTTATTGTCAAGAAAACTCTCTACAATTTTCTCCACCTGACACAGTATCCTCCTTTGCTCAGACCTTACCTAGGTTTTCCCACACAGAGACAATATATAGGAAAACCTAGAAACCCTAATCCCACCACAATTATAAGTTTACTCTCATACATGTAATAGACTCATACCCTAATACAAATACTACCCCTTATAATTACGTGGACCCCACAGAATACAAGACACCAACCCAACACTAGTCCAAGCCTTAACCCGAAAGCTCGGCCAACCTTAGCCCAAGCCTATATATTTTGGGCCCAGACCAATCCAAGGAGCGCTATGCCCCATCGTGCATGGAAATTTTTAACTGGCTTTGGGGCCAAGTTGCATCCCTGTTTTTTCTTTCTTTTCATTTCTTCATTGTAATTACTTTGAGGTCCATCTCCATATTTTGAAGCACCGAACAAGATATGAAAATTTATTTATTTTTTATTCAATTTTATTATTTTATTTTGATTTGGATATAAATTTATGCGTTTTTTTTTTTTCATTTGAATTTTACAAGTTTCATCTTCCATGGCCTGTCTTATTCTATTTTCGTCCCTTCCTTGCGGGAGTTCTTTGTATTTTAGTAGAGATGCTATGAAGTTGTAGAGACATTACTTAACCCTCTTCTTTATTCTTGTTAGATTTGAGAAGCTAATTATTAATTAACAATTGATACTTTGTCACCCCAGATAAGAAATGATTATTAAATGGGGTCAACTGCTCTACTTATTTAATAAGTATGGCAATGACTCAGTCATTTTTTTATTCTAAATTAATTAGAAAGTGTAATGAATCCTCCCTTGGAGGGTACCCATGTGCCATGTGGAGAGGGTGGAACTGGGGGAATAAATAAACACTTTTGAGGACAAAGATCAAGAGATGAAAGTCAAGAAACTAGCCAAGAAAGACTTTTTTTTTTTTTTTTTTTTTGTGTGTGTGTAGAAGCCTAGAAAGACTTCAGATTTTAGAATAGAAAAACAAAATGATAATAGTACAATTTTTTTTTTGGTAAACGGACAAAGATTGAGAGAAGGATGGCAAAAGACTCACCAGGGTTTTAGAATAACAAAGATTTAGGATTACTGTTAAACAATTTTTCTGTTTAATTTTCTGAAATTAATAAAATACTCATGGCTGATAAGAGATCTAAAAATTAACCCACTCATCTCTTCCTTTCTAAAACTTTTAACCCAAAAAATAAAAAATAAAAAATAAAAAAAAATCTCTTCATTTTTTACACACATTGACCATAGGCTCGCACATGAAAGATTGACACCAACTTAGTTTTTATATTATTATTATTATTATTATTATTATTATTATTATTATTATTTTTTAACGAGTGATGCCAACCTAGTTAAACACCCAAGTTTTCGAGTGTAGTTCACATATATGTATGCACGCACATTGCATAGCATATGATCAGCATTTATAGATGTGGCATCAATTCTGGAGCCTGTACGATTTTTTAGATCCTCTTTGGGTTTTTCTCATGGGATTTTCCATGAATCTTAACGAACACACCACACAGATTATTAGAATACAATGGGTATTGAAAAGAGATGATAAGACACATACCTCTTGTTGTAGATTGATTTTCGACCGTTTTCTTTGCTTTGAATGTTTTGAATGCTTGGATCAGAGTCTTCTACAACCTATCGGGTTCTCTTGACCTTCTCTCTGCGTATGGGAACAGGAGAAGAAAAATAACACCGTGACTGTGGGGACTCTAACCATTGGTATTTATAATACCACCCCTAACCTTGGACCAGTCCCACAGTGGACCAGATTGGTCCATCTCTAATCAAATTTAAACCGATTTACCTGTAATTAGACTCTCACTGAACCAACTAATCTTATAATTAATTTAGCTCATAAAATATCTTACAATCTCCCACTTGGACTATATTAATTATAAATTCACTATTGATCCAATGTGGACATGAAATTTAATTACACCAAAACCATCCTTTTCTTTGATCTAGTCATCAAGCCTACCAATGTCAAACAACAGCGGAAAATACTCCTACACATCCGGTGTACCCCCTTCTGTCAGTCACATACAGATGTCTACTTAATAGGTAAATCACTTTGAGATGAATACTTGAGTCCAATGATCGAATTACCATGACCCCATTACCTTAAAAATCCTTATAGGTCAACGCACTTTGATATTATTCAATTTTATATAGGCAAATCGCCTCCAATTTGAACTAATATCATACTTTGGCTTACCATCTTCTTTGGTTAAATACCTCCTTGTAATTTTTGACATGTCTTAAATAATTAAGAATACATTTAAGCAATAAATGCTCACTAATAATCCTACTCATTAAACCACAGGCAGAACAATCAATTACAGATAAATCATCAATTATCAGATCTCCCACTAACCAAGTAGATCTAAACACTCCCACTGATTAAGAGAATCTAAAGACTCCCACAGACAAAATATTTTCAATCATTCCAAGAAAATCTTTTTAACCTGTCTCTACATTGTCCTAGAGATCAACTATGACTGGTACAACTAGTCAAACCTAAAATTGCATAGTCAAACATGAAAAACAATTCACTACATCACATAACAAATACAATCAACGTTACATGTAGTCATTTACCTTACAACATCATAAGCATAATTTTTTTTCATTTAATTGAAAAGAAAAACTTTACATTTCGATATTTCAAATAACATCATTACATTTTTAATATGAGAACAATATGTTAAGTCAAACAATAAACATAAAACAAAGTAAAATCAAGAGCAGAAAAAGCATTTGAATGTAAAAGAAACTTTACAATATTCAAGTCAACAGTCTTCAAGACCCTCCTATCCTAAATACCTTGGGAGTCCTAGAATCGTTATCCTTTTCTAGATATGCTTATCTGGCTTAACAATATTTAGTCAAATCATCATTCTTTGGTCAATTTACCCATCTTTGAGTAATCCACTTTGGAGTTACCCAACAATAATCTTATCACTAACTATTTCTCCCCTTTGGTAATGTAAGCCACCTAGATCTGAATATATTTTCTAGCAAGGAATGAAATATTTAATATATCAATTACATTGGTCTCATTGTCCCTGAGCTTTTCAGTGATAGTTGATAGTTCCAAAAAATACTTCCTCACATTATCATTTCCAACATAACTGGTACTAGAGAGCAAAGTTAATAAACTATCTTCCGACTCCCCTCTAAAACATTATTCTTATCCTTTGAATTTTTCTTAGATAATTCCTTCGTAATATTTCTCATCTTAATACTGCTACACATAATCTCAATAGTAGAATACCTCACAACTTATATAAACTACTATGAAAGATACATTTAGGTCAAATGTTCTTAGACTAGTCTCCAACCTTTTCATAATAAATTTTATTCTTTGTCCCAGGAAGAGAGAAAAAAACTACCAAAACATATGGTATATTCACTGAGACAGACATCCTAGGAGACATAAATCATCATCATTATATGAGTCCAAATACAAATGTCCTACAATAGATAAATTACACAAGACTCATATAAACATGTAATATATATTTATTTATATTTTGTTCCAAATAAAAAGAAATAGACATCAAAATCCTCTTTGGGACAACCATACTTAGATGAAACCATTAATGCATGAGATTAAATACATATCAACCAATAGAGTTTTGATATATACACCATTTATGTGCACTAATCATATCAACCATTCATGCAAATAAATATCATTATTTCAAGAGTTAACCAACTACACATTCTTTTTTGGGATAAACATGCAGTGATCTTCTCAGTTTCTGTACAGTGACTGTGAAAGAATAATGACTCTCGAAAATCCCACCACCTTTGGGTTAATGAGACCCCTAAAGTCAAAACTCTTTCAATTCATGTGCATTAATATACCTTTAACTTTGACAATGCCACCTTTGGGTTAACACTGTCTTTCTTAACTGCTTTTCACACCATAGAGAACAGTGTATTAAAATATAAAAAAAATTTCATCTACACTCCATCAAAGATTGTTAACATCATCTACACCCTCAAGATTGCGAAAACATCATCTAGGTCCCAAATACTTTGCTGTGCTAATCAAATAAGTCAACTTCGTCACAAGATTCCTGTTAGATGCTGATGTCAGCTACATTGAACTATTTCATGGACGATATTACCCTTAGAGTAAAGATAAAAGATAATTTTACCCCTCTTCTTCTTTCTTCTTCTTCTACTGCTCTCGAATTGGTCGATTCTGAATTTCAGAATCTTGAGTTCAGTTGTGAGATTCTGAATTTCAGAATCTTGACTTCGCTATGATCCACATGGTTTCTGCTCTTCTACCTTCTTCCGTCTTCCCATTAGCCCCTTTGTCGTAAACGGAGCAGATGAGAGAACGGAAAGGGAGATGGTCTTTTAGGTGGACGAGTTAAAACACAATGCGTATTTGAGAAATCTGTCATTGACTGCTCGATTGAAATCTTAAAGGGGAGCTTGGTTCCTTGCTGTCTCTGTTTCTCTGTTTCTATGTCCATTCCTGCCAAAACCTAATTACGAAATAAATGGATAGTTGAAGTTCTGGATCAGATTCAAATTTGGAGGAATAAGAATTCGAGCGATGGGATTCAGATTCTAATTTGGATGTTGGGTTCCCCTAGAATTCATGGGATCGACTCTCTTTGCTTCACCAGAGGTGGGATTCTTTCTCATACTTTGAAACGGAACTCGAATCTTGCACTAATGGCGCCTGATTAGGTACTTCTGTTAGATTATGACTGACTTCTTGATTATCTTGAACTCTTTCTTTCTAGTTTGCCTGCTTTCTTTTGTTCCTTTGCTTTTTCGATTCTTTCGATCAGAATGACTTTTCAGGTCTATGGATGATTTCTTCTTTTGAATTGTAGCTATGATGATCTGTTGTGGTAGTTGTTGTCATCGGACAAGCGATTGATTGGCTTGTATGAAGTACTTACTTCGTTGGCTTCCTTCTTTTCCTGTCGACTCGAATGACCTCGATGTTTTGACGCGTAGTAATCTCGTTGACAGGTTCTTAGTCAAGGTGTGGAATAAGCTGCCCCTTTCTATTTTCTCTGTTCTGCAATTTTAATCTAGGAGAATTGTTTCTATCTACTGAAAAATGGAAGTACTGTGGACGCTTGTGTAAGTCAGGAGTTCCAAGTTTTTGTATATATTGGTATTGTCTGAATCTGAATTGGGAGAAGGCGACGATGGGGTCGTTATTGGTGGTTTTGGTGGTGGTTTGATTGGTGGTTGCAGTGGTAGTGTTACAAAAGGAAAGAAGAAAGTGGAAATGAAAGGGTTCAATAGAAGGTCAAATTAGTAAATCAACATAATTTTTTAATTTTTGTAATTTATAATATAAGGGGTAAAACTGTATTTTAACAATTTTAGTGATTTTCGTCAGTTAAGTGGACCTAGATGATGTTTTCATAATCTTATGGATGTAGATGATGTTAGCAATCCTTGATGGGGTGAAGATGAATTTTTTTCTAAAATATATCCTTTATTGTATATGTAAATACACAAATTTGGGGTTTGAGGACCACCATGTTGAAACTGAGTGTACCACTTTGATAGATTTCACCAATCTTCACATGACACCCACAAACCTTAATTTGATCAAAACTTGATAATGCCACCTTTGGGTGTACATCGTCCTTACACAAGCAATTACAAATACATGAACTTTGAATTTGAAGATATCATGATGAAATTAGGTATATCATTTTGGTGGGTTCCACCTAATTCCATAGTGATATTTTCAAATCCTACTTTGCAGTACCTTGTGGGTCAATAAATAAAATATCATGCACATATAACATTTTACAAGTATCTGGTACAAAAATAACTGATAAACAAGCAGAAAATTACAAATCGGACTAATTTGAGACACCTTTTAATCAAAAATAAATTCCTCAAATCACCAAATTGTGTCAAACTATGTACCAAACTGTAGAGCATCAAAATATGAACTCAACGCAAAAGACTGCGTCAAAATCCGATGCTCCTAGCTCTCACAATCGCTGATCAAAGTTGGCTTATGTATTATTGCATCCTGAACTGTTTCTGGGCGGGTCAGCCTGGGTCGGTTCGGCCTGACCGGGCTCGGTTATGGGCGGACAGAACCCACAAAATAATTTTTTTTTAAAATGCTTTGGTCCAGGCCAAACCAAATGGTCTAGCCTTTTAAATCGAATCGTAAACCATCGATTCAACCTATGGTCCCAACTATCCCTACATTCGGGTTCTCGGGCCACTTTTCGGGTCGATGGATCGGGTTACCGGGTCCCTTTGGGCCCGGCCGTGCTGGTCTGGGCCCGGGTTCGGTCCTGGACTGACCCAGATCGACTCGGTCCAGTACGGGGCTGACCAAGTGACGTCAGCCCTATCTTTTTTCCCCTTTTTTTTTTTTTTTTTTTTTTTTTAAATTATCGCCGGCACGTGGATCTCATGCACTTTTTCAGGCGGCACGTGAGAGCCCGTCAGGTTACTTACGACGACCTATCTTATGTTGCTGGCTCCGCTCTTTGAGGCCTACAATCCTATATGATTTATTTTGCTTTTTAATGGTCCATAAAAATTTTTCAAGGGTCCAAACCCTAGACAAGTTCGTAGAGAATTTTAGGAGAAAAATCTCTCCCTTCTCCAATCCATTCAAACATACAATCTTTACAATGCTTTTTCATTGATCCTAGGTTTGTGTGAGTGGCTCTGATACCTTTTTTTTTTAGATTCTCTTTGGATTTTTCCCATGGGATTTTCCATGAACCCTAACGAACGCACCACACAGATTATTAGAATACAATGGGTATTGAAAATAGTGATAAGACACATACCTCTTGATGTAGATTGATTTTCGACCGTTTTCTTTGCTTTGAATGCTTTGAATACTTGGATCAGAGTCTTCCACAGCCTGTCCGGATCCCTTGACCTTCTCTCTCCGTATGGGAACAAGAGAAGAAAATAACACCGTGGCTGTGGGGACTCTAACCATTGGTATTTATAATACCACCCCCAACCCTGAACCAGTCCCACAGTGGACCAAGTTGGTCCATCTCTAATCATACTTAAACCGATTTACCTGTAACTAGATTCCCACTGAATCAACTAATCTTATAATTAATTTAGCCTATAAAATATCTTACACGGGGTACAATGCTCACTGAAATGTGTCGGTGTCACCATCCAAATTTTCTACTATACAAGTACTATAATTTTAATATTTTAATATGTATTAATATAAAATACTTAATCAATGGCGGATATCATTAGTATATACAAGATTCTAACAAAATCTCATATATACTTTTTCCTTTTCTTTAAAAAAAAAAAAAAATCTAATACATACTTAATCAGTAGAAGATATGATATGTTATATCCTTAATTAATGCATCAAAGCTATCCCATCTTGGCACATCCGTGGATGTTTCGTTGCTTTGGTGGGATTGTCCCAGTCCAAGCCTTAACCCAAAGCTTGGTCAACCTTAGCCAAGCCTATATATTTTGGGCCCAGACCAAAACCCAAGGAGTGATACGCCCCATTCGTGCATGGAAATTTTTAACTGGCTTTGGGCCAAGTTGCATCCCTATTTTTTTTTCCTTTTCATTTCTTCTTTGTAATTACTTCTAGCTCCATCTCTATATTTTGAAGCACCGAACATGATATGAAAATTTATTTATTTTTTATTCAATTTTATTATTTTATTTTGATTTGGATCAAATTTTCGTGTTTTTTTCTCAAATTTTCTTTCGAATTTTACAAGTTTCATCTTCCATGGCTTGTCTTATTCTTATTTTGGCCCCTTCTTTTCAGGAGTTCTTTCTACTTTAGTCAAGACGCTATGAAGTTGTAGAGACATTACCTAACTCTCTTCTTTATAACTCTCTTCTTTATTTTTGTTAGACTTGAAAAGTTAATTATTAATTAACAATTGATACTTTGACACCCTGGATAAGAAATGATTATAAAATGGAGTCACCTGCTCTACTTATTTAATAAGTATGGCAATGACTTGGTTGGGGTTTATTTTATTCTAAATTAATTAGAAAGTGTAATGAATTTTACAACCACTCGGCCATAAAAAATCCAATAAATTTTTACTTTCAATCCCCTTATTTTATGGGTTTTTGATGACAAAGGATTGTTTAGCATGATTTGAAACAAATGGAGGGACTGATTATCAGCATGTAACTTAAATTGAATTTGGAATTGTACTCGTTTATTTATTTTGATTGAAGAACACTCTTGAGCGGAGACAATCAAACATTTTCTCTATTGAGGTTCTGACGCCAAGTGAGTCCATGCCCTTCATTATAGCTTCGCAGTTATGTGGAAGCTCATTCACAAGCATACTTGCTACATTGGACAATCCCATTATAATTGAGTTGTGTATT
This sequence comes from Protea cynaroides, assembly GCA_028583415.1. NCBI lineage: Eukaryota > Viridiplantae > Streptophyta > Magnoliopsida > Proteales > Proteaceae > Protea > Protea cynaroides. Next base: position 55,573,576 of record CM053267.1, on the reverse strand, counting down.
ATTGCAGTATTGTTGTAACATGGAAGTGTGATACACTATAAAATACTCGTCATTTTTTTGGAGGTAAATCATCCCGCTTAGTACCGACTTAATATATTCTATAATCCATAACATAACATTATCAATTACCTAGTTATACCCATGTGCCATGTGAACAGCGTGGAGCCGAGGAAGAAGATTTTTTTTTTTTTTTTAGAATATAAAACCATTGTGAGCAGACAGACTGAGAGAGGAAAGGCGAGAGAATAGCTAAGACAGACTAGAAATTTAGAATAAAAAAGACTTAAGATAAAAACCGAGATTCACATCCTCTCATTCAAGAGAATCTAGAGGAAAGGTGACACCCCCATTGGATGGAGGACACTTGGGGCTCAGGTGAATCCGAGCCCTTCATCCAAGCTGATACCCCCTTTGAGGGCTCCACTTGTTGGCTCCGATAAATTTGGCTGGAGAGCTCAGATTCATCCGAGCCCCAAGCGTTACCCATCCAATAGAGCACCACCTCTTCTCCAGATTCTCTAAAAAGAGAAGATTTGAATCCCAAAAACCGAGAGAGGGAAGACGAGAGACTCGCTAAAATTTTAGAATAATCAGAGATTTGGGATTATGGTCAAATAGCTTTGCTTTTAATTATCTAAAATTATTAAAATATCCTTGGCTGATAGGACACCCAAGAGTCACGCAATTCGTGGTCAGAAATAATTTTTCAATTTCAATCCCTTTATTTTATCAGGATGTAACCTTGATTGAAATTGGAATTGTACTGATTTGTTTATTTTGATCGAAGAACACTCTGGATTAGAGATGGTCAAACAATTTCTCTGTGGATGAGATCTACATCTTCTCCTCTCAGTGGTTTTGAGAGGATTACGGTAACTTGTCTCGGATGACCGCCATATGGCTCTCGGTGAATTCAAGACTAATGTCTGAGCCGACACACAACCAATAAGCCGAGCCCACAGGGAGTGTCGGCTTGGATGTAGGTCTCTGATTCACCCGAGAGTCACGTGGCGGCCATCTGAGGCTCCTCCCAGAATCACTGGGAGAAGATGATGTAATCCCTATGGAGGTTTTCAAGCCAGATCGATGGGTGTTCCATGAGAGCTTCCTAGTTATGCGGTAACTCATTTACATACATACTTGTTGTGTTGGACACTATCCGATTGTAGTTAGAGCTGCGTTTTATTGTAGTATTATTGTAACATGGATAAGCCTATGTACATAATAAAATATTCCTCACATTTTTTTAACGGAAGGCTTGCTGTGTCGTTTTCTTACTTGTTTTCTTCAGTTGTCATTGGGGAGGCCTTGGCCATTCGATGTGGCATTGCTCATGCGGTGGAATCTGGTTTCACGAATATACAAGTAGAATCGGACAATTTGGAGGTGATATCCTTACTCAAGGACTGTTCTATGGCAGGCGATGTGTATGTAAAATCCATAGTCACATATATTATGTCGTATGCCATTGGTAGTACCTATTTATCATTTGCTCACATACCAAGGTCAGCTAACTCAGTAGTTCATTCCTTGGCTCGCAAAACGCTAACCTGTCCCGGTTGAGTTATATGGCCAAATTCCTCTCCGTGGCTATTAGGTTTGTGTAAATCTGATGCTACGTTGTGTATCGAGGTTGCAACAAAATTGTCTCCCACCTGGGTTTATGTAGGAGACACGGCTGCCTTAACCCGATTTGCGACATCTGACGGGTATTAAATCGGATGCTAACGAAACTCCTTTGTGCATGAAGTGATAATGTGACAGAGTTACAGCATATCAAATGCTTATTTTAAATCTCAATTTCAATCCTCCTTCACCACAAACTCCCGCTGGAGGCCCGTTTCAGGTAATTTCAGAGGGGAGAGAGAGGCAGAGGAAGAAGATACTTTGAGAGAGAGAGAGAGAGAGAGAGGCAGAGGAGAAAGGATCTCGAGGAAGAAGAGAGTGAGAGAGACAGCAACGGAGGATAGGAGCTCGAGGAAGAAGAAACTTGGGAAAGAGGGCGACGGAGGTTAGGGTTTGCTTTGGGTTAGCGGCAGAGGTTTTGTTTCAAAGATAAGGGATGGCTTTGGGTTCTAAATCGAGGAAGAAGAAACTTAAGAAATAGTGGGTGGAGGTTTTGTTTTAGAGGGGAGGGTTTGTTATTTAATGGATATATAGGTTCCAAATCGCTTTAGTATGGTTTTTTTTTTTCTTTTTTTCTCTTTCCGGTAACTGCTTTTGCATGTTTATTGTTAACTATTCTGCATCATTGTTTCTCACACCGAGAAATAATCAATGGCATCATGCCAGTTGATTAGGCATCGTAAGTTTTTTTTTATTTATTTTTTATTTTTTTTTATTTGTACATGTAACATGTGACCGACAGCGGGAAATCGAGAGACGCGTTAGATTTTTAGAATGAAAAAAAGACTTAGAATTACCGTCAAATAACTTTACTTTTAATTATCTAAAATTACTGAAACAAATTATTGCGTGGGACTGTCAAGGCCTTTGATATCGTTGGGCTAGGGTTTTTCAGTAGGTGGGTTCATACAAAATGCCAGTAACTTGTAATTTATCAAAAACCATACTTACTTAATATGCATATTATATACCTATTAAACATTGTATCGTTTTTTTGTCATATAATACGGATTTTACGTATTACATTCAACGATCCGAGAAAAAAGGCATTCTATTAAGATCGTCATATAAATGCATATTAAACGTCATACGTATTATATATTACAAAAAAAAAAACGGTAAACATAAAGATAAAACGACTTTTCGTTTATAAATCAAGTTTTTTTTTTTTTTTTTTTTTTTTCAAAAACTTTAAAACCCTTCGGTTTCCTCCCTCCCTTCGTCCCTCCCCACTAAGTCTCGAGGTGATGAGTAATGATTAGAGTTTTTTTTTTTTAACTTTAGAACTCATTGGACTCTACCCTTCTACCGAGTCTCGAGGTAATCAACTATAGGTGACGACTAACTAGTGTACTCAGATTCAAAACTGATTTGATATAAATGAAAAATAATATTAAAATAAACTGTTTTCTATAAAGGACTCAGGGGTCATGAGGCTCATGACCAATGTGCATGACCGTATAAAATAATACTATTACTTTAATTTTTATTGTTTTCTAGAATTTAATATTTTAATATTTATTTTGTTTTTTAATCCAAACTCTTAATATTTTAATATATTTTTCTCTCTCTCATGGATTATAAAGAAAAACAACTCAATCGATTTAATATCTTATTTTATATTATATTATTTAATTCTTAATATTCGTTTATATTTTTTTAATCTTATAATTATTTAATATATCAGTGTATAATAATTGTTTAGTATATCAATATATATTGTTTTTTTTTCTGTATTGTTCCAATTTCACCTTTTAAAACATATACCATTCGTTTTTTTTTTTGCCGTTTTAAAAAATGATACTGTATTTTTGGCATCCTATTTAATTTTTAGACAGTTTTAAATATTTCGTACAATTCAAAATTTTTTTTTCCCATTCCTATATTAACTAACTATGATCAAAACCGAACTTCAACCTTATTGCTAAAGTATTTAACATCAACATTTTCCAACCTAGAACTATTCCCAACAAAAACACCTTGTCTCAATAAAAGAAATTTCTAGTGACAATTTTTTATTTTCACTTACCCAAAAAAAAACTGTGGCTGCTGAACGACCTCGTGGGTCAGGCTTGCCCTTTCTCATATACCCCTGCTTCGTGGAAGATGTCTACTGTTTTCTCTGTGGTATAAATTTGTAGACCACGAGAGCTCCTCATTAGTCTTGCGGTTTGCACATTGAAGCAGGATACATATAATAACTTAAGAAGAAGCGAAAGCTCCTTTACAATTATTGCCACTGCAGCTTCATGGCTGAACGGACCAACGCATTCCCCTCTGCCTTTTCATCTGCATCTTTCAAACATGATGTGTTTATCAGCTACAACCAAAATGATACTGCCAATAATATCACCTGTTTTCTTCACAGAGCTTTGACAGATCGCGGAATCGATGCCTTCATTGATAGTCAAAATTTGTGGTTAGGAAAATCCATGGGCCCAGCCCTACAATGTGCGATCAGAAGGTCCAAAATCTGGATCCTTGTCTTCTCTGGTGGTTATTTGGGTAGTCAATGGTGCCTATGGGAATTTGCTCAGATAGTTGAATGCCACAGATTCAGTGGTGGATTGATCGTGCCCATATTCTACTACGTTGACCCATATCATGTTCGTTATGTGTCTGGGAGTTTTAAGGAATTATTTAAGAAACACAAGAAATATTTCAGGGCCAATATCGTAGAGGATTGGAGGGACGCTTTGGATTTGGTAGGGGATTTGAGAGGAGAAGTTATTAACGACAATCAGTAAGTCTCAATCCCACATACTTTTACTGAATTTATTCTTATTATAATATATTAAACTTAATAGAATCGGCTGTTTATATCATTTACATTGCATTTCCATCCTTTATTACCTTCCCCTCCCATCCTATTAATATATATGAAAAGAGAGAAAATTCAATAGCTTGAATGTGAATCTACCTTGACTATCATTCGATAGTAAAGTCTATATTTATAACCTTGAATTTATAATTGTGTTGCAGATTTATAAGATTTTACAAATAGTAGGATTTTTTTACAAATGGTAACTACTGGATTACATTACTCAATCAATTGCCTTGGTTTTAGGAAAGCCTCTTGTACGCTGAGTTGTCTTACTAGTGGATATCTCTTCATTTGAATTTTGAATATATGGACGTTGGATATCCTTATCAACACAATCAATTGCCTTGATTGTAGGAGAGTCTCTTGTACATTGAGTTGTCTTACCAGTAGTTATCTCTTCATTTGAATTTTGAATAATATCCTTAACAGTCCTCTGCAAGCGAAACGGTCTATTGTAGATTGTGAGCTTGTCACGTTGTAGTCTGAACCTTGGACCTAAGGGTGTCAACGGGCCGGTCCGGGCCGGTTTCGGTCTAGGCTGAATCGGTGTCGGGTTTTATAAGCCCAGCCCAAAACATGTCCATTAAGAGTTCGGGCTGGGTTGGGCTACGCTGGACACAATAACTATCGGGCTGGTCCGGTGTCGGTTTGTTATCGGGTTGGGCTTATTGAGGTGATTTCGGGTTGGTTCAGTCCGGACCGGGCTTATCAAACTTATCGGGCCTATTTTATATGTAAGATATATAGTCTATTTTATTATTTTTATCTATAAAATTAGCATCATTCCTTCTATATGCATGTAATTCAGTAAATTGTAACAATTAACATACTTTTTTCAACTATAGATTCATATAATCTTTGGGATCAAGAAGTTAACTATAACAGTGTAATATAATCCCTCAAAATTTAAAACCATTAAAAGAAATTGGGCCCGGATGGACCTTACCGGTGTTCGGGTTAGGTATTATTGATTCGGGCTAGTTCGGGCTCCTTAACGGGTTGGTCCGGTCTGGTTTCGGTTTGGGTTGAAACAATGTCGGGCTTTACAAGCCGAGACCAAAACCTGTCCATTAAGGTTCGGTCCGGGCTGGGTTCGGGTTATATCAGGCCGGCTAGGTCTGTGCTACCGGTCCAGGCCCATTTTTGACACCCTTACTTGGACCTGGTAATCCTTTTGTTAGAACATCTCCAACCTGCTCACCACTTGGTATAAACTGAATCTGTAGATGGCTAGTGGCTACTTGTTCTCGAACAAAATGAAAATCAATTTTAATGTGCTTTGTCGAACATGAAAGAGAGGGTTCGCCGCCAGATTTGTTGCTCCTATATTGTCACAAAACAGCAGTGGGGAAGAACTATGAATATGAAGTTCCCGAAGCAGCTGAAGAAGCCAAATCAACTCAGCTGATCCATTTGCCACTGCTTTGTATTCAGCTTCAGTTGAAGAATGGGCGACTGTATGTTGTTTCTTCGAGCTCCAAGAGATTAAGTTAGAAACAATGTAAATGCAATACCCGCTAGTGGACCGACGATCATGAGGGCTACCGGCCCAGTCGGTGTCAAGAAATGCTCAAAGCTGAAAGGAGGGGCAAGGAGGAATTTGCAGACCAAGAGTAATTGTGTCTTTTAAGTACCTCAAAATTCGTTTGACAGTAGTCCAATGTTCAATTGTTAGCTGATGCATAAACTAGCAAATAAGATTAACTGAGAAGGCAATGTCTGGACAAGTGAGGGTCAAGTATTGAAGAGCACCAACCGTGCTTCTGTAGAGTGTAATATCGGGAAAGACTTGACCTTGGCCTGGTAGTAAAGGAACTGTGGATGTGGGAGTATTCATTAGCTTGGCTACTTCTATTTTAACCTTCTGTGGCAGGTCTTGAGTATACTCGGCTTGACTTAAATATAACCCCTGTGAAGAATGTATAACTTTTACCCCAAGAAAATAATTTAAAGTACCAAGATCATTAATGTCAAACTCGATGTCAAGAGCTTTAACTAGAGAATGCACCATTGCTGAATTACTCCTTGTTACTATGATGTCGTCCACATATACAAGGACATATATTAAGTCCATTGTAGAAGAGTGAACAAAGAGAGCCGTATCTAACATTGAAGCTTTGAAGCCTTGGGATAAAAGAAAATTTCCAAGCCGATATGACCAGGAACGAGGGGCTTGCTTTAAGCCATATAACGCCTTCTTTAGATGACAAACATGACTCGGGTTGGATGAGTCCTGAAACCCTTATGGCTGAATCATATACACATTTTCCTCTAATGCATCCTTTAAAAATGCATTTTGTATATCCAATTGCTTGAATGGCCAATTTCTTGACACTGCAATAGAAAGAACAGTGCAAATTGTGGTGGATTTCACCACTGGACTAAATGTGTCAAAGAAATCAATTCTTTCACGTTGATGAAACCCTTTTGCAACAAACCTTGCCTTATACCAAGAAATAGACCCATCCAAGTGTCTTTTGATTTGAAAAACCCATTTATTTCACACAAGATTCATTGATAGATGATATGGTATCAAATCCCATGTACCATTACGTAATAATGCATTGAACTCCTCACTCATGGCTGTTAGTCATTCAGGAACCTTATTAGCAGCTATAAAAGATGTTGATTCAACTTCTTAGGTAGCATGGCAGTAAGACATTCAACAGGAATTAGATGCTTAGTAGCTAATAAATTTAACTTTGATATGGGTTTTATGACACCCATTTGTAGCCGTGTAACCATGCAATGAGGTTGTGGGGGTGGCTCAAAGGAAATGGGGTTAGCAGATGGTGGGTCTGTTGGTGGTGAAGGAAGTGTATTTGGGAAGGCATGAGGTGGTGCAAGAATATTGGAAGATGGAAAAGTAGTAGGATCCAATGTTGTTGGTAAAATAGATGGTGGAATAGAATAATCTGGGGGGATACGAGATGCATTAGTGACTATATTGTCACTGGTTATAACAAGTGGTGAGGTAGTGGGAATGGAACATGATTGGGCTGGGTTGGTGTGTAAAGTGGCAAAAGGAAAGCATACTTCATTGAAAGTGACATGGCGTGAGATGATGGTTCGGCCTACAGAGGGATCAAAGCATTTATAGGCTTTATGGGAGCTACTGTATCTGACAAAGATGCACTGTTTTGAACGGTATTGCAGCTTGTTCTTGTTGTATGGTCGCAACCAAGGGAAGCAAGCACATCCAAATGTACATAACACTTTATAATCTGGTTCCTTGTTGAAGAGCACAGAAAATGGACTTTTGTTCCTCAAAACAGAGGTTGGAAGCCTGTTGATTAAGAACACCATTGTTTCAAAAGCCGATGGCCAAAAGGAGAGAGGAATTGAAGCACAAGCCATCAATATAAGGCTTGTTTTAACTATGTGACGATGCTTTCTTTCTGCGCGACCATTCTGCTCAGAGGTGTGAGGGCATGAGTATTGGTGACTGATGCCTTGATTCTTAAAAAAAGAATCAAATGCCTAGTATTTACGAGCACCATCAGATTGGAAAATTTTAATTTTACAATTAAAGATGTTTTGAACATGGGAATTAAATTCTAAGAAAATATTTAGTGCCTCAGAACGACATACAAGAGGATAAATCCAAGTGAATTGACTATAGTCATCTATAAAAAAAATATAATAGTGATATCCCTGTATAGAAGGTGATGGAGAAGGTCCCCAAATGTCCAAGTGCACGAGCTGAAATGGATGAAGCTGTGGAAGGTAAGGCCGAACTGCGAAGAAGATATGATAAACATTTATTGGAAGGATGTCCAAGTCTGTCATGCCAGATAGATTGAGAAACCCTTTCACCAACTTGAGCTGATGGCCCCTTATTAAATGTAGAAATAGACGATGCAGCAATCAAAAGCTGATAGAGACCAGCTTCAATTGTTCTTCAGAGGATGATTTTCCCCGTATGTAGGTCCTTCACATAACAACATCCAGGATGAAACTCAATAGAGACATTATTATCAACAGTTAGCTTACTGACAGATAATAGATTTTTGGTAATATTAGGAACATTTTATACATCATGAAGTCCTAAATCATGAGATGAAGAAGATAATGAAGAAGTCCCAATATTTTGTATTTTCAAACTTGCTCCATTACCGACTCGACGTGATCAGTGCCATTGTATGGCTGGCCGGTGTTCAAATTTGCAAAATCCGATGTAATATGATGGGTAGCCCCTAAATCGGGGTATCAAGCCGCATCAAAATTTGTTATGGGAGATGCTAGAAGAGCCTCTGGATGGGCTATAGTTGGTGCTACATTATTATCGGATGTGTCATAGTTGGGATTGAAGCGATTGTAACAGTTTGTTGCAGTATGATTTGATCGATGACATATTTGATAGGATGACATTGGAGAAGATAATAGTGGTGGCTGACCTTGGTTATGGTTATAGTTATTGCCACGACCTCTGTAGCTGTTGTTGTAGCCACGCCCTCGACCACGACTGTATCCATAGTCACGTCCTCGTCGTGAATAGATTGATTTGAGGAGTTAGTAGCTCCTTTAGAGGCAACATGAGCTTCCACAGATGGTAACACAAGATGAGAGTAGAGCTGATCTTTAAGAATTTCTTGACTTAATAGAATACCCATGAAATCATCCTATGGTAGTGGATCAAGTCGTGAGGTTATTAAGGTCGCAAAAGTCTCATAATCAGAGCCTAGACCTCTGAGAATACTGAGAATAACATCCGGTTCAGAGATAGGGTGAGCAGCGGTGGATAGGTTGTCAACCAGTCCTTTAATACGTTGGAGATAGTCTGTCATGCTAAGAGTGCCTTTCTTTAACTGATAGACTTGGTATTTGAGTTGCATGACTCTGGCTTGGGATTGAGATGCATAAACTTTGGCTAGTGTATCCAAGTAGCATGAATGGAGCTAATGCCAACAATCTGAGTAAGGGCGCCTTCAGTTAAGGAAGAGATAATCTAGATAAGGATTATCTGATCTTGTTTCTTCCATGTAAGATAAGCAGGGTTGGGAGTGCAATTTTAGTAGAAGGGGATTTGGGAGATGGTGGTAGGGTGGCCGGTGGTGGAGCATTTGAGCCATCAACAAAACCATGTAGGTCGTGAGCTTGAAGTAGAGGGAGAAATTGGGATTTCCATAGCAGATAGTTGCTGCATTCCAATTTTACTGGTAATAAAAAGACAATATTGGTAGGGGAAAGTTGAACAGAAGTATTACCAGCAGATGCAAAGACTATGATGGAACTCATGGTGATCGATGATGGAGGTCAGTTGATGCTCTGATACCATGAAAAGAGAGAAAATTCAGTAATTTGAATTTGAATCTACCTTGACTATCATTTGATAGTAAGGTCTATATTTATAACCTTGAATTTACAATTGTGTTGTAGATTTACATGATTTTACAAATGGTAGGATTTTTTTACAAATGGTAACTACTGGATTACATACTCAATCAATTGCCTTGGTTTTAGGAAAGTCTCTTGTACGCTGAGTTGTCTCACTAGTGGATATCTCTTCATTTGAATTTTGAATATATGGATGTTGGATATCCTTATCAACACAATCAATTGCCTTGATTGTAGGAGAGTCTCTTGTACATTGAGTTGTCTTACCAGTAATCATCTCTTCATTTGAATTTTGAATAATATCCTTAACAATATATTTTGATTCTTAAACTTTTGAAATAATTTCAACAGAATTATCATATCAATTGCCACTAGAAATTTTTTTTATAGTGATAAAGTGTTTTTGTTGGGAATAGTCCTACATTGGAAAATGTTGGCATTAGAATACTTCGACACTTAAGATTTTAACGATAGTATTTATTTGTGTCCACAAAAATATTATCATTAATTTTCAATCCATTATTATTTAAAATGAATTATTCTAAATATGTTGGATGGTAAAAATATGCCTACTTGTTTAACAGACGTGGAAAATTTGATGCAAACGGGAATAGGAGTTTTATGTTGATCAACCATATTCATAATTTGATGGAACATCTATGATTGACCTTGTATTGTACTCTTCTCCTTGTATTTCAAGTGGTTGAACAATTTTCAAGAATCAAACGCATTTTTACATACCATTACTGGTCTTTTGCATTGTTTAAAGCCCCAATATTGTTAGGCTGATCATTGTTTAAAGCCCTTAGTATTCAAGACTATCATACCCCTATACCTTTTTTTGGTTGCTGTATTCTCTATTATTTTGGGAAAAGAATTCCAAGATTTTTTCCAACTCTATGATACATAACATAATACTTTCCATTACCTATTTGCATATAAACAGTGCAGTGCAGGTCAATCCTTCCCACCACAGGGAGTGTTTAGTAGGATCTCATTCATTTTCCAGCAGGTTTGGGGCCGGGAGAGCATGGATACTCTCTTGGAGGGTACCCATGTGTCATGTGGAAAACGTAGAACTAGGGAACTAGAGAAGGAGAATCTGTTTTTTCTTTTTCCGAATAAAGAACAAAAGACAGAAAAATCGAGAGACCTGCCAATAAATGCTAACGAGTCTTCACTGTTAACAACATCATTCAGTGAATGATAATAGAAAAGCCGTTCTGAAAATAATCTCTGCAACTGTAACTCTATGGAGGCACTAGATTCGGGTTCCTCCTCTGCTGCCTCTACAAATAATTTCATTGGTTTCCTTCATCAAGCTCTGAAAGAGAGGAATCCACGTCTTTCTTGATAGTGAAGAACTGTGGACTGGAGAAACCATTGGCCCAGGCCTCCATAAAGCGATCCAAGGGTGTCCCAAATCTACATCCTTGTCTTCTCTAAACGTTATGCGGATAGCCAGTGGTGTTTGCGAGAATAGTTCAATGTTATAGATCCAATAACGGTCAATTGATCCTACCCATATTCCTTGATCGAGGTTCAGCCATTGGAAGTTAAGTATCAAACCGGAAGTTTCGAAGATGCATTCCGTAGATACAAGAATTTTGTTATGCCTGATATTGTAGACAGTTGGAGGGAAGCTATGAAATTTGTAGGGAAATTGACCGGAGAAGTTATCGACAAACTACGTAAGTGTCCATCCCACTAAACTTCTATTAATTGAAGGTAGTCTTATTATCATATCTTAAAACTTCTACTAAGAGTAATATTTATTTTGTCAAGATAAATTATTTTCATTAATTTTCTATCCATTATTGTTTATATATAATGAATTATTCAAGAAATGGTGATCATCAATGTGATATTCAAATAAATACAAACTTGTAGTATAAAATAAAATAAAATAAAAATACAAGAAGGAAATATGCCTACTTGTTAAAGAGATGTATAAAATTTGGAAAAAAGCTTTATTGGGGGTATCCTATCGATTGACCATAATTAATATCATGTATTAGACCCTTCCCACTTTTCTCAATTGGTTTAGGATTTTTTCAACAATCAAACCTATTTTGACATGCATGCCATCATGGTTGTTGGGTTTACAATAGATATTCAATTTTCCTAAAATGATGCAAAATATTTAATAGCTCAAGTAACTTATTAGTGAAATAAATTACTAACTTAGGTTGTCTTGATGCTCTATTATCACTCTAATGATATTTAGGTTTATGTTAAAAGTGCAAACATGTAAAAACACACACAAGGATACATATTTATAATAATTTTTATCATACTAAATTTCCATTGTTTTTTTTGTACTATTTAAATACTTTAAATTATAATTTTTTATTGGTATTTATCTCATTATTATTAGTTGTGATTTTATTTTTGCTATGAAATGATTGTAGGAATCAAGCTGAGAAGGTGGAATTAGTTGTTGAAAGGGTCTGGGGTGAATTGATTAAGAGCACCCGCTTAGCTGAATGTGAATATCCAATTGGAATGGATTCCCGTAGAGAGGATATATTATCATTGTTAAATATTGGTTCCGATGATGTTCAATTCGTGGGTATTTGTGGTTATGGAGGCATTGGAAAAACAGCTATTGCAAGGGCGGCCTACAATTTTAGTTTTTCAACCTTCAATAGACATTGTTTTCTTGGGGAGGTTAGTACAAAAGCAAGGCAATTGATGGGTCTAGTGTCCTTGCAAAAGCAACTTCTTAAAGAAATCTTGAAAATAGACATTGATATAGTTGATCTTCAAAAGGGAAAAGCATTGATTAAACAAATGCTCCATAAAGTAAAAGTTTTTGTTGTTCTTGACGATGTGGATAGTAAAGAACAGGTAAATTCTTTGGTTGGTAATTCCAATTGGCTTGGAAAAGGAAGTAGGGTTATAATAACAAGCAATGATGAATATATTCTGAATGTGGCCAAAGTTGATAAAAATAAAATTTATCGGCCCCAAAAGTTGGATAGGGAACAATCACTTCAACTATTTTGTCAGCATGCCTTTTCAACATATCAACCTTTACCAGAGTTTGTAAATCTTTCAGAAGAAGTGGTAACGTATTCGAGAGGGTTGCCTTTAACTCTAGAGGTGTTTGGGTCTTACCTATGGGGTCAAAGGAGCATAGACTTCTGGGAACGTACAATACGGGAATCGCGAAGTGTTCCTAAAATGGAAGTCCAAAAAATATTGAAGGGAAGCTATGACACTCTAGAAGATGGTCATCAAAAAGCCATATTTCTTGATGCTGCATGCCTTTTCACTGGATGGGAGAAAAAAAGGGTAATTTCCATATGGAAAGCCTGTGGCTATTACCTGGAATCAGCAATAGACAGATTAAATAAAAGATCACTTCTAGAGTTTGAATGTGCTGATGACAATGAGTACTACTTGAAGATGGATGATCTGATTCAAGAAATGGGAAGGAATATTGTTTTAAAAGAAAGTTGTGTCGATAAGCATAGTAGATTATGGTCTGGAAGTGAAATCTGGGAAGTATTAGAGCACAATAAGGTAAGACCTAATTAAGCACATCCCCCTTCCCCCACTACATGTGTGTATGCAATTCTTTTCAACTAGCTTGGACACACTCCATTGCCTTTATTATGAAACTCAAAATGATGGTACATATACTGTCCCATCAAGGAATCACCCCTACACCCTTGTGAACTATCCATGGGTGTGGGATCAACTCCTAAACTGTGGGATCCATACCCCATGGACAGGGGAGTGGGATGGTTACCAGGTGGGGATAGAGAGGATCAGAACTGTAAATGACATGCGCCCTTATCAGTGGGTGCAGATCTTCTCCCTACTTGGTAACCATCCCATACCCTTGTGAGTCGTTCATAGATGTAAGATTCACTCCAACTTTTCTTCTTCTTCTTCTTTTTTTTTTTTTTGTTTTTTTTTTGTTTTCACAATTCCCAATTTTTTTTGGGATCATTTTCTATTGTAGGGAAGTGACAAGATAGAAGGCATAATCTTTCCCTTTGACCCAATGAAGGATTGTGTAAAGGATTGTGTAAGTAGTGGAGAATTTGAGAAGATGTCAAATCTAAGATTTCTCCAGATTTACTCAAAAAAATTCAAGGGAGACTTTTCACGCCTTCCTTCTGCGTTAAGATGGTTCAAGTGGGTGGGCAGGCGCTTGGATATTCCACCGACCAATCTTTATCATACTACACTGGTTCATCTCATACTATTTGGAAATGATATTAGACAAGTTTGGAATATCAAGCCTCAAGATGAAAACAAGGTATAACTGACAACTTTGACTTTTAATTTCCTTCTGTCAATTGATTACTTATAAGTTTTATGAATCGATGGTATGTATTATATGTTTGTTTGGTTTCTCTTTCTTTGACAGAGGTTCAAAAATTTGAAAGTTCTCGATCTTGGCTTCTGTCGTAATCTATCCAAGTCCCCATCCTTTTCATGGTTTCCTTGCTTAGAGCAATTAGATTTTACTGGGTGTTTTTCCTTGGAAAAGTTAGATGAGTCCATCGGGGAATTGAGGCTACTCAAAATTCTTATTCTCAAATTCTGCAAATCTCTGAAGAAGTTGCCCAAGTCCATTGAAAAACTACAATCGCTAGTCACACTAGACTTGTTAGGGACACAAATTACAGAACTCCCGAACTGCATTATCAAGATGCCTTCTCTCAAACAGTGCATTCTCCCGGAGTGCACATTAGTCAAGGAATCTCCCACAGAATATGAGCCTTCAATGGGTAACAATTTGCCTAAGCCTTTCTTTGTTATCATTTTTCCTCTTCTTTTTTATTATTTATCAAAAAGGAATTTTAAAAATCATTTTTGATAAAAAATAAAATGTTTATCAAAAATGATTTTTTTGTTAATACTGTGTAATAGATTGTAGAATGAGAAATAAGTTTGAATACTGTGTAATAGATTGTAGAAGGAGAAATAAGTTTGCTATTCTATTGAGAAAAAAAATAGGATCTTTTATCCTACCGAAAGACGGAAAGAGGAACCGACTCGTTCCTTTCTTGCGAAGGGGCATTAGAGGCTCTGACGTCGGACTATGCTGTCAGCGCACATCCTTTTTTGTTTCTTCAAGTTGCAAACTTTTCAAGTCATCATATCTTGTTATTCCCTTATCCAATCGATCTGAAATTTGGACACGTTGACCTTTTTTTTTTTTTTTTTTCTTGTCCATGACATCCAAAGGATCTGATTGGAGGTTGGACGGCTGAAAAAGTATAACTAAGGTGGCCGAAATCAAGAACAATAGTTGGATTTCTTCAAGTTGTAGAATTTTTCATATATTAATATTTAGTGGTGTCCTTCTTCGATCGATTTGAAATTTGAAAGTTTTTACCTTCTTTTTCTACAATTGACATCCAATGGAACGGATCGAATGTTGGATGGTGAGAGAAATTGTTTTATGGTGGTCGAATCCATGAAACAAAGAGGGAGAAAGAAATTGGAGTGGATGATAAAATAAGGTTATAAAGATGATAAAATTTTACCATTTTACCCTTACTTATTATACATGCTCATTAAAGTTTTATGCAAAAACAAGCAATAACTCTTTTTGGCCAAAAATCAAAAAGAGTTCTTATCTTTGGGACTATTTTTATTTCTTTCTTTTCATAAACAACACCAAAAAATAGCTTCACACGTACCCCAAAGTAGAAACTCAACAAGGTATTTTGACCCCTCTTGTTTAACCCTTCTTGTTTATATGTCGATTGTTTTCCCACGTGGTAATCAACTTATACCCTTGGGAACCATAGATGGATGTATCCACTTTTAGAGCATGGGATCTACACCCATCAATGGTTCCCAAAGGTGTGAAGTGGTTACGACGTGGGTAGAGGATTCGGACTCTTTATTTTCCCTGCTTATTCCTACTCTAATTGGAACTATATATAACCGCCAATTAGTTTAAGGGAAAAGAATTCCTACTCGGCAAGGTCCCCCTGAACCCTCTCACATGGACGATGAAATAAGTAATGAGAGAGGGCAGAGTGGATGACGGACGTTATCGGGAAGCTACCATTCCTTCTCCCATTCCTTTATTACTTTGATCGATGATTAACAACTCATTTCTTCCAGTCCTCCCGTGTGAATTTTTTAGACAACACTACCCTATGGGCTTAGGGCAATCCTAGATGAACGATATTGCTTGATTGATAATATGGGGTTAAATCTGTTCCTTATTTTCGAATGCCCCTCAAAGTTAATGCCAAATTAGGGATTGAAACAGTGTCAACTACCATCCATCAATTTTGATATTAATTCTTCTATCAGCCAAAAAGATAAGAAAATGCTCCAAGGTACATTAGCATGACGTACTTCGGCTTGAACCCAAGTTTGTCATGCTGAAAAGATGGGTTATGTTGGGAATAAGAACAAAATGGTGAAAAGACCATAAAACAATGAGCAAAGAAAGGTGCAAGGATCAATTAGGTGGGGCAAAATAGATATTCTATTTTCATTTATTATAATCTCATTATTGTATTATGAATTGACTTTTAAAATGGTATTCGTATCTTTTCATAACATACCATTTCTTTTATTAATCTCATTATCATTTTATTTTCTACATTATAATTTACTTATTATATTAACTATTACTCAATAGATCTGTTAAGTAAATATTAGTGAGTAGATTTCTTAAGAAAATATTAAGAAGATGTGTTGTGATAATGTGAGGACAATGGTTTTTTCCTAAAAATAAAGATCATCGGCTCTCACCTTTGATCTCGTCCATCTACGCCCATGGACGGAAATAAACTGGAGTTGCCACTTAGAATAAGGTCTAGGACCTCTAAAATAGTCATCTCACTAAGAGAGATATCTAATGACTCACATCCCAAGAATTTGGCTTTGGCCTCTTTAGAGTTCGGGTAAGCGTTGAGGTTACGACTTGAAAAGGTGTTAGGTGCCTAAATCGTCCGATCCTAAAATTTGTCTCCTGTAATATTCCTTTCGTAATTCTATTGTTATGATAGTTTATAGTCAATGGATGACTAAGGCTTAGAGGTCTTATACCAAGTTGTTAAATTCTCTTATACTATGTTTCGCCAATCATGTGATAAACAAAAATAATGTTTTGAAATCTTGGAACCGAATCTGGAACATATACCAGACTGCCTACGTATCTCAGTAAAGTGCTGAGAATCAGGTTACCGATGTAGTTCCAGGGGAGAGAAGATGGTTTTGGAAAACATATAGGACTAAACCAAGATTTAACAAATGAAGACAATTTGAAAGCTGAAATTTGTCAATAGACCAAATTTGGGACCATTGTCCCAAAGAAACGAGATAAAAGTTAAAATTTCCCTTTGGACTGAATTTGGGACCATTGTCCCAAACTGCCTACATATCACAAACATATCTGAGAATCAAGTCCAAAATATAGTTTGACCAAATCATAATTTGATAGTCAAAGGGTGTATAAACTAGACCGGTTCAGGTAAATCCTTTGAACCTGGTATCTAAGTCAACGTTAGCTAAATCAGGAAATTTAATTCTTTGGACCGAATCTAGAACATATTCTAGATTACCTATGTATCCTAGACATATGTGAGAATCAGGTCCCCACGTAGTTCGGGTGGGGTGAATGTCAAATGCCATAGCAAATGAATTAAACTACTGCTAAACCGTAATTCAATAAAGAAAGATTTTGAAAGCTGAGGTGATGGACTGAATTTGGGACCCTCATAAAAAATGCCTACGTATCTTGGACATAACCAAGAATCAAGTCTAAAACATAGTTCGAAATCATAGTGTCCAAAGCCGTTAATCAAGTAATGGCCCACTCAAGAGATGATTTTGAAAGCAGTGACATTTTGAGAAACTTTGAAAAGCAATTTTTTTATTCACTTTACCCTGGACCGAATCTCATGTGAGATCGGATTTGCATGCAAACTCTAAGAGATTGGGATCTCTCCTAAAATACGACTCATTGGACTCTCGCTTCAATTCAAACATTAATTTAAGCCGCTACATTAACCTGGGCCTGCGAACCTGTGTGTGCAATGAATTATACATCAATTTCGCAGATGGGGATACATTGGAGGGGATAGGGCATTTTTCTATTCTAACCCAACCCATCACTATACTAGGGATGGCAAGTGCCGCATGCATAACCATCATTACCGACCCGTAACAAATAATCATGAATACACAATGGCCGAACCCATATACTACGTGACAATAGAAACATAGAGTTTAGAAATGTTACCTGCCTATAGAGTAGAGGTGGACTTATAAGATAAGAAAGAAGATCTCGTGTACGCCTCCTACGTATGTGTGTATGTGTGGATGTCTGACGAACACCACCATCATTGTCATGCAATTAAGAAAATAAAATATTCACAAGTATGAAAAGAGTAGGTCAAATGAAATATTTCTAATTATGCCAAATAATTGTCAAAGTAATGAACAAATAAACAAATCCCAAAGCTTGATGAAATCCGAATAGACAAACCAGTGGGCAAATGATAAAAAAATTGGAAAGGAACTGATGGAATAACTTTGGCTAATTATGAAAAATAATTAATCTAATTCAATGAAATTCAGCTGAATGGAATGTAAATTTGACCCGACAACTGATCCATGATTGCTTGACTACTTTCATGTAATACAAAAGAAAAACATATTGAATTAGATACATAGGGTTCTATTGGAACTTTGGCAAGGTTGTTGAATTGTTATCATTATTGGCAATGTAGTCTGAGCTTGTTCTGGACAATTGAATGAGTCTCAGCTGGTAAGACTGTCTTTGGGACACTTGTTTAGTGTTGTAGAGGAAAGAGACATACAGTAGTAGTAATTGAGGCACAACATCTGATGAGAGAAAGGAACAATAGAAGTAAAGGGAAAGTGGAGAAGAGAGAATGTTAGTGGGTCTTACTATGGGTCTCATTAAGGTTACTGGGTTGATGTACTGACAGTTGATGAGAGAGACTACCAAAAAAGAGAGAATGAAGACAGATATAAGAGAAAGAAATAAGGGATTGACAAGGAGAGAGAAAGAAGAGAGAGAAAGAAGAGAGAGAAAATGAAGAGAGAAGGATGAGAGAAAGAGTGAGGGTGGGACCCGCTGGTGAGGTGGCATGCCATGGCACCTGGCTGCAGCCACATGGCCAGCTGCCCAACAACATGCATTTGCCACAGTAGCAGGGCCACATGGCCAGCAAGCACCAGCAGCTAGCCACGCAGCAGTTGCCATGGGTAGCCACGAGCAGGCCAGCCGCAAGGCCCGTAGCCAAGGCATGCCATGCAGCACAGCAAGCAGGACAACCCCACAAGCCTGTAGGCCCTCAAGCCCGCAGGCCGACAAACCTCTGCCGCACGATTGCAAGGCCTCAGCAGCACAGGTAGTGGGGTGCTTCCCCACCTGGTAGATGAAATGCGAGGAGAGAAGCACCCCCCGATAAGTGTATCGTCTCAGGGTTGTTTCAAATAATACTCGGGTTGCAAAGGCGATTTTAAGTTTTGTCTGGGGTATTTTGGACCTCTGGAAAAAGAAAAGATCCGAAACTATTGGATCAGATCTCACCACGTCAGATGCTACCGCGTGTATGTTCATTGGTTGGATGCAATTTTAAGTTGTGGTCCGCAATGCATGGAGGTGGTCCCATGATTCAGTGTAGCGTGTGTATGGCATGATGGTGGACTAATTCAAATCCGAAGGCCAATATCTGAGCTGACTCAGCTTGTCGCCATTGAATCTAATCCGACGGTCGACAGTTTTTCCCGCTTATTCTTGATGTATCCAATGGCCAGTATATGAGATTTTGCTTCCCACTAATGAGAACTCGACAGCGCCGCTGACATGTTAGCGGCGGCACTGTCTCAGTGCATCTCGGGTGTAGGATTTGAATGTAGAAGATTCAATTTGTCTTAATCTAGTTGCATGGATTTTGGATGGCCATATCTCGGCCATCTGATATGCCTGATTCTGAAATTCAGTCTATCCTTACTTTTTGTTATGCTTATGCTTGTGGAGGTCATTTCAGACCCAAGAGAACAGTTAAAAAAGTGTTGGATAGTGGTTTTTATTGGCCTACAATATTTCGTGATGCTTATGTCATTTGTAAGACATGTGAACAGTGTCAAAGGATAAGAAGTTTAACTCATATGAATGAGATGATACAAACCCTAATACCTGTGTTTGAACTTTTTGATATGTGGGGTATTGATTTTATGGGTCAATTTCCTTCGTCTTTTGGTTTTGTTTACATATTACTTGCAGTAGATTATGTTTCGAAATGGGTGAAAGCAATCGCCACCAAAACTAACTATTCCAAGATTGTTATAGGTTTTATCAGGTCTAGAATCTTTAGTAGGCCGGTTTGGGATACCAAGAGCGCTAATTAGTGATCAAGGAACTCATTTTCTGCAATAGGTCACTGAAGGCGTTGCTAAAGAAGTATGGTGTTTTTCATAAAACATCTACACCTTACCACCCTCAGACAAATGGATAAGCCGAAGTATCCAATAGAGAAGTTAAATTCATCTTGGAGAAGATTGTGAAACCAAACAAAAGGATTGGAGCCTTCAACTTAATGATGTATTATGGGTTTACCGAACAACATACAAGATGCCTATTGGGATGCTTTCTTATCGATTAGTTTTTAGTAAGTCATGTCACCTTCTTGTAGAATTGGAACACAAGGCTTATTGAGCAGTCAAGAGTTGCAACATGAAGATGGACAACGCTAGTATGCAAAGGAATTTATAGTTGCAAGAATTAGAAGATATACGACTTGAGGCATACGAGAATTTGAGAATATACAAGGATAAGACCAAGACATTTCATGACAAGAGGATTGCTAGGAAGCAATTTGTGGTTGAACAGAAAGTTTTGCTTTACAATTCGAGACTTAAATTGATGCCTGATAAGTTACGTTCTCATTGGATTGGACCCTTTGAAGTTATTAATGTGTTTGCTTATGGTGTAGTTAAAGTTTGAAGTTTAGGAACTAACAAGATGTTCAAGGATAATGGGCATAGACTCAAGCCGTTCTATGAAGACTTTTAGGAGCATACTATGGATGAAGTACAACTAGGGGATCCCATTTATTTCGATCGAGGAGTGTTGAGTCGAGATGACGACATTAAACACAAGCGCTGCTTGGGAGGTAATCCAAGAGATCAGATTTGTTTTTCTTATCACTTTTAATTACTTTTCTTTGCATCTTTCATTTGCATTTTTAACTTTCATTAGGGACAACGTCAGATTAAGTATAGAGGGAGGAATTAGGATTTCTCTTTTGTGTTATTTTTTAGGTTTTATTTTTGTTTTTAATCTTTTTGTAATGTGTTATGCTTTTTTGTGTTTTTGAAAATTGGGTATATATTTTCCAAAGAGTAAATTTTTTTTTCAAAAGCTGAATTTTTCAAAATTTTCATTTCAATAAACTACGAGAGTATTTACTTAATCATCTCATTTGACCTTGAGAGTAACTCAATAGTAATTGTACTAAATCGAGTACTACCATTATTATAATTTTTGATTGCATCCTTGTATATACTCTTTGATATGCTTTTAGAAATCTTTTGCCTTATCAAGATTCATACTGATATAGCCATCCTTAACTCTTACTTGAGCGCTATCTACTATTTACTAACTGCTTTTGATAGTTCTCACTTCTTACTCATGCACTCTTTTACAGACCATGACTCTTATCCATCCATCCAGCCAGCAATCTCAAAATAGATTCTCCATTACTTTATCTGAGATTTCTTGGCTATAGAGATTATTCTGAATTCAATCGTCTTTCCTCCAATAATTTCTTTATTAACTAAGTATCTCTATCAACGGAGGTTGGGGAATGTAAGAATCAGAATGTTTATCCAGAAGCGATTCATTTCCTTCTTTCCAATTCAGTATGATGGCGAACACTTGTTTTATCTAGTAAACTTAAGTTTAAAGGATCAGGAGTAAATCTATGGTAATTGAACCAACTACAAATTGAATTGGACCCATGGTTGTTGGTTGCCAGGTGGTCCAAATACAGGAAATAGAGGTTCTACAGCTCTTGGCCTCATGGTTTATAGGCTCTATTGCGTATATAATGCCATTGGTCAAGGCACTACGAGAATAAATCTGGAGAAAGTTTTGGTACATCAATCAACTCAGGTATAAAATCGAAAAGATGTACTATAAGAATTGTACTCCAAAAACCCGGTTTAACTTATGATTTACTTTGTGACAGGTCTCCCAATCATAATTGGACCGAAAGACGAGGTCGGGTGACAAACCAAGGCATCTAGGTATGAGAAACGATTCTTAAAAATCAAAATCTCACATACCGGTCTCAGTACCGGTCTTACTTAAAGTGAGATCGGTATGTGCAACCTGTATGTATTTGCTAGTAGAGATGGACTCCAGTGGGTCCCACACTTTGAATCTGAGTTTAGGAAACCTTTTAGAAGTAGGAGACCTTCCTAGAATTGTCTCCTACTGTATATATGTATCATTCTTTCTCTTTAGATCCTTTCTAAACACTCTCAAACCCTAGAACTGTTTAGAAGAAATCTAAGAAGGAGCAAAGAGGAAGGAGGCTGTGCAAGAAGGGATTTTTCGTTCGAGGAGAGCACCGCCATTCAATAAACACTAATAAGTGCTCGACCTTTGAATTAATGTTGGGTTATGGATCAAAGTCGTGAAATGGTGTAATGATCCAAAACCCTAGAACTATAAAACCCTAATTCTCATCAAGATCTATTCTGAGAAGGATACGAAAAAAAAAATCTAAACTTAGATGACCAAACAAGTATCTTGACCTTAGAATGGTTTAGGAAGAATCCTAAAACCAAGCCAATGATTGACGGGAGAGGGAGGTCTGAGATTGGACTCTAGAACCCATATCGTCGGACATACTGGTGGGACAAACTGGTCCTACGATATGCCATACCGCGGGGCATACCGTCTAGATACCATAGTCCGACCGGTATGATCCGATATATACCGCAGGCACATACCAGCCTCACTAGAGTGAGACCAGTATGTGAGACCGGTATATACTATAGGTGCATACCGGCCTTACTATAGTGAGACCGGTACCGCAACCAGTATGCTTACCAAAGCTTGGTTGTTGGCCAGACTTGTTTTTTATCAACTATAACCCTAATAATTTAATTCTAATCTATAAATATGATCATGTAGAACTTGTAGACGGCGTGAGTGGACTCTGTAGCACAGAGGATACTTGCAATTGCACTTTAGGTAAGGGACAAGACCCCAAACCCTAATTAACTAATAAGGAACAGTAAATCATTGTTTCTGTATCTGTATCTATTGATTGTTATCGTGCATTCCACATGTCATCTTGCTATTTAATTTTATTATCTGTTTATACATATTTGTATGCTAGGAATGTTGTTTGTTTAGGCATGCGAATGTTTTCATTAGTGTGTGAAATGTGAAGGGGAGTAGAGCCCTGGATATATCCTCACACTGACACCTTTTCATATCGCAGTCTACCTTAGCGAGCTTGGTACGAATAGGGTATCAAGGAGAGGACGTGGGATTGTGGCTCAGCCTATCCACCAGACTCAAGCCCCATCTCTATGTCGTAGGGAGCTGAGCTGGGGTAGGGCCATAGATACTATAGTATATATAGGACTGGTTAGAAATGGAACCCACTTGCAAGCCCTTGTCGACATGGGTTTAGGTGTTCGTGTCGTGTAGGGTATCAGGGGGATGACGTGGGATGGTGGCTCTGCCTGCCCGCCAGACTCTAGCTCTATCTCTATATCGGAGTGAATGTGGGGCAACAACAGTAGTGTGGATGGGAGCCTGATTATTGGGTGTGCTCAGACTCTCGTACATGGAGGTGCGGTGGCCGCCAAACCTTACCATAGCATTTTGTAAGTTATACCTGACCCAATTGTAATGTTATCTCATGCATTTTGTATGTTGCATTGCTCTTGTACTTTACTGAGCTAAGTTATGAGCTCACCTTGTGTATACACCATATGTTTTTTAGATGTTGATGCAGGTTACACTGTTGAGGAATTTATAGTTGCTCTAACTTATGGGACAGTGGCGGCTATAAATACACAGGAAGTAGAGGACGAGCATGATGCCTCATGTGAGTGCTCTTACTGTGTATTTCTTTAGATTTTTATTATTTATTCTTTCAGATGATTTTTTAAATGACGTAAAGGATTTATTTATTTACGTTGTGGTTGGAAATAATTGGATCTATTAAAAATTTGCAAATTCAGTTCATTTATTTATTTAAATCTACTGCTATTTATATTTCTCTGATTGTGGTTAGTTTGCTTGAAATAGTTTGTTGACATGGTTTATTGTGATCTTAGTGTGAGCCATGGTTTGGAAACCATTCACTCACACTTCTGGTTCAACCAAAATTAGGATGTTGTAAGACCCGTATCAAACTAATCCGGTCTTACCACCTTGAACCAGGTTTACCCATCCTGGACGAGATGAATGGACCAAGGGCGTGAAGGAGATCGTGATCCCAGGTATCAAATCGACCCAAAAACACTTAATTTAAAGGGAGGGTCGCATACCCAGCAAGGGAGGGTCGGACCCCCCAAGACAGAAAGTCATACCCCCTGTTTTACAGAGGGGGTTGGACACTTTAGGAAACCAAGGGTCGACGGGATCATCGACCCTCTCATCGACCCTCAGTTGCCGCCAGAAACTGAAATTAGGAAAGTTTTCAAATTTCGATTGGATTCCTTCCAAATCTCAATGTGACTTAGTTTAGGAGTTTCCACCCTATAAATAGGACGTTCCTAAGCCTCTTTTCACTCCTTTTACAACCCTAATTGAATTGAGAGAAAGAGAAGAGAAGGAAGAGAAGAAGAAGAGAAGCAAGGGAGAGAAGAAAAGGTAAAAAGGAGAAGAGTTGCAGAGAAGGAGTATTCTTCTCAGGTATGGATACTAATTCCATGAATTTCTACAGACCTTATGTTAGATAAGGATGAGAGTGTGATCTCGAAGAAATCCAAACCATCAACCCATGGTTAGGTTTCCGTGGAAAACCATGGGAGAATACATAAAAGCTATATAGGTGGATGATTCATGGTTCTAGACCATGGAATGTATGTTGAATGGACTGTAGGAGCAAGCCATAGGACCCTAAACACGAACAATGGACTAAAAGGAGGAAAATTGACCAAAACCCACAGGGGGTCGCACAGAGGGTCGATGACCATCCGACCCTATGTGACCCTGAGTATCGACCCTCAGGGTTCTGGAAGTCCAGATTAGGGGAGGGTCGCACCAGGGGTCGGTCATAACTCAGACCCTACCTCCGACCCTCAGTTAATAGAATGGTTTTAAAAATTAGAATAAATTCTAATTAAATTTTATCAACTTTGTTAGGTCTTCTAGCAATATAATAGCAATATAAAGGTGATTCTAAAGCTTGGAAGAGTATCTATTAGCAAGCTAAGATGAGGGAACAAGACCTAAACTAATTGGTTAATAATAAACTACTTTTATTTTCTTGAGTCCAATGCCATGCTTGAATCTATGTGAATATGCTTGTAATGTGCATTCAACATGTCATCCAATATTCCTGCTATTATTGTTCATGCATATTTAATTTTGTTTACTTATAACATGATGATGATGATTGATGCTAGGAATAGACATGTGAATGTTTGTGTGTGGTTAGTGTGCTTGATGCGAGTGGGGCATCAGGGGAGGTGTTATGCGGTGTTTGATCCGGGCACTTTAGCTCTATCTCTGACTCAAGTCTTGTGCATTAGCATCGTCGTATCGCCGTTACCTTAGCATAACTATTGCGACATAGGGCATCAAGGAGGGTCTCGGTCCTTGAGTCCTATACTCTACCGAGGGGCCTTAGCTCTATCTCTACGGGTGCTCTGAGGGATGCTGGGGTGAGGCCTTGGATACATTGGTTGACATTAGGATTGGTTAGTAGTGAGCCCCGTTTGCAGCCCTAGCCATCAGGGGTTAATTTGTTGGTACGGAGTTATGCATCGATAAATGTGACCTTCGTTGTACAATGTTCATTATGGGTGCTGTGGGCGACGGTGAGAGTCATCGGGCGTATCCACACTCTTGTGCATAGAGGTGCGGTGGTCACCTATCTTTTCTATAGCACAGTGTAAACGTAAAACCAGACCAAAGATATGAATTGATTGCATGCATATGTATTGTTGTCACTGAGCCGTGATGTGTGCTCACCCTTTGACGTCGAATATTTTTTTTAGTTGATGATGCAGGTACAACCGTTGAAGATTTTATAAATGCTTTAGAATACGGGAACGTTGCAGCGATGGTAGCTGAAGATGAAGTGGATGCACATGACATCTCTTGCGAGTGCAACTCATGTGTATTCGATTAGATTTTTAGTTTTACCTATTTAGATTTATTAAAGACACGTATTTGATATTTATTTATTTATGTCTTAGTTGATACAGAGTAATTTGTTATTTAAATATTGATATCACAATAGATCCTCAGTTCATTTTATTATAAGACTTCCGCTATTGTGTATTTACTCTGATTATGATTATGGATGTATGGGGTTTGAATAACACGGATATAGCCTACTCGAGATCCTGGTTGAACCATTGGTTTGTTAGCGGTTCATCACACCATTCTGAACAGTGCGGAATTGGGGTGTGACAGATGTGACATGTACATTTGGAATGATTAACCTTTAATTGTTCATTCAGTTCATATCTCGAGTCATGTTGTCGATCATGAGAGTAGCTTAGATTGGTATAATCAGGACTACTTCTAAGAAAGCAATATCTATAACTTCAATTGACAGGTTTAATCGAGAAGGTATCCTATCAAGGCACGATAATTTAGAATCAGGTATGTGCATCCTCTATAATCATAAGAGTAAGTCAATGATAAATCACATCCTATATACACTTGTCTAGTTATGTAGCCACAATAGATTTAATCCCTTGTTGAAAACGTCCAAGGCTTCATCTTTAGAAAACATTCCTTGACCCTTGTCGGATCATTCTGCTATGATGCAGCTATCCCATACATCGGTGGCTAATAAGGGTAACTATCATGATACACTGCTTGTTGTGTACCAAGCTTCTGCACTGAGGTGTGCGTTACTAGGACCTATTGTAGGGTAGACACTATGTTACAGTTAACATGTGCAAGAGGTATAGTGTTGCTACCAATAGGTACTATACTTGATTTGACCCAGAAGTATTGGTGTAGTATTGGCAACTTGGGTAGCGATTTTCATCGTAACTTGCATAGCCGGTATCATCTATTGTTGTTTTTGTATTTTGCCAGACCAAGTTTATTACAATCGTAGCCAAGGCACTTGGTAGTCCAGGTAGATTGACCGGAGTGGCCTGATTGTTCATCCCTTTGACTCGCTTCAGTCTGACCATCATTATTTGGCATATGCTCAGATGGGTTCTCATTACTCTTTCTCGACCCAGATAGTGATGGGGTCAAGTTACAACCCCTTCTTAATACTTAGCGGACGATGGACCAGTGTGTAGTGGATCTTACTTTGAGTCTCCACGTCACCCAGAAGTATAGTTTTATCTTCTTTTATAGTTACACTTATTTTGTTTTGTATGGCCATTGTTCTCCTATTTCTGTTGGATTTGACCCGAGATCTTTCCCTTGACCTCTGCAGGGATTTAAGCGTTACTAGTCATTTTCCTTCTTCCTCTATCATACATTGAGTCCTACATCTTGTGAGTATCAACTCGGTATTTTAATTTTCTGTTTTACAGATACCCCCTTCTTGTTACTGTACTATATCCTTTGTATACTCAGGCAATTGTCTGACTTGTAAACCGTACCCTATGTTATTTGTTTATCAGGATACATTTAGATTTTCTTTTTCTTATGTCTGTATATACATATGGTTCAACCTTTTATATGTACATTATTGTCTTGTTTAAGTTCTGTCTCAACTAACACAGGTGTTTATGGTGTGTTTGTATTAAAGCTTTTAAGTTTATCCTAACTCAGTTCATAAACACAATTGTGAATATATTCGGGCTTGATTGGTAAGCCTTAGTGCTCTGATACCAAGTTGTCACACTCCAACTCTGGACTAACCAGTGGTGTGATGAACCATCATGAGAACCAACTGTTCAAACCAGGATCTCGTAAGACCATGCCAATAATCTAAACCAAGTACATGTTCCACATCAATCAGAGATAATAAAGTAAATAGCGAAAGTCTTATTAATAATGAACTGAGAGTTTACATGATAAATAATTAAATAATCTAGTTATCTCTATGTAACCAAAATATAATTAATACCTATTACAAGTATCAAAATACAGAAGTTAACCACTAAGCATAAACATAGTTGAAACACTCGCTTGACGAGTCTTACTTGTCCTCCACAGCTTGCACATCCATAGCCGCCACTTGTCTATATGTTGACGCATCTATATAATCTTCTACAATAACACCTGCAACATCAAAAACTAAAAAGAATTGCATGTGTGAGAGTCAGCCCTCCAACATGAGCTCAGTGAGTGAACAAGACAATGCAATAAATATTTGCATGCATTCAATTCATATCTTTGGTCTGATTTTAAGTTTGCAATGTGCTATAAAAAGGATTGACAGCCACCGCACCTCTATACACGAGTGTATGAATCTACCCAATGGATCAAACACCATTGTTGTCCCGCATGCACCCACCATGGAATAGAGATAGAACTAAATGTTCGGATCACACACCACCAACACTTCCTTTGATGTCCTACCCATACCAACACGTAAGCCTCTATTGACGAGGGCTTGTAAACTGGGCTTGCAACTAACCAATCCTAATGTCATCCAATGTATCAAAGGCCTCACCCCAGTATCCCTCAATACATCCATAGAGATAGAGCTAAGACCCCTCGCAGAGTCAAAGACCACATGGTCCGAGACCACCTCCCCTGATGCCCTACGACGTAATAGCTCTACTAAGATAATGGCGATACGACGATGTCAATAGGTAAGATTTGAGTAGAGATAAAACTAGAGTTTGGTGATCAGGTTGAACCACAATGTCACGTCCTCCCCCTGATGCTCCACTCGCATCCAACACACTAACTATACAGACACAATCACATGTCTATTCGTAACATCATCATCATCATATTATAAATACACAGAAATAAATATGCATGAGCAAAAATAGCAGTAATATTAGATGACATGTGAGATGCACATTACAAACAAGCAAGCATAGAATCAATCATGGCATTGGACACAATAAAATAAAAATAGTTTTATATTATCCAATTAGTTTAGGTCTTGTTCCCTCACCTTTGATTGATGTTTATTCCTCTTCCAAGCTTTGAAAGTCACTTTGAATCTATTAGGAATGTAAACAATTAATGTTCTTAAGTTAGGGTTTAAGTTTATCAAGTTACAGTAGTCAAAAACCTTGTCTGGTTTCAATATATACTTGCTGTTATCGTGTGGTCGACCCTGTGGTCTCAATATATGCAGCCACATAACGTACGGTTGATCCTATGGTTGCACTACATGCAATCGCACGTGCGACCACATAATTTTTGAGAACTTCCCGAATAGTTGTGGTCGACACACTGGTCACCCTATATTCAACCATAGCTGCGACCATACGAAGTTTGGTTGATTTTTATTTTCAATCCGAGTTCTCCTAAGTCAATTTCTCGACTGATCACTTGAGTTCATCTTAAGATTATCCTATGGTCATTATTTACAGTTTCTCACTTACCATTAACCCTAATTCATCCCTTATGGTTATCCTTAAGATTTACTCAAAGGATCACATAGATTATATTGGTTTGACATCCCCAATCCATAATAGAAAACTTTATTCAATAGGCTCTACATCTATAGAGATAAGTTCCATACCTTGACTTACTATAGAAAACTAAAACCTTCTCTGCAAAACCTTTCTTTCAGCCTTCTTCTCCAAATCTCCTTTACCTTCTCTTCCTCTCTCTTTCTCTCTTAGGTTTAGGGTTTGAGATTGATCCAAAAGAGTGAGAGAAGGTAGAAGGACGTCCTTTTTATAGGAAGAAACTCTCTATATAGAATCCTTCTATAATAAGGAAAGATATCCTCTCAAATTAAGAAAGTTTTCTAAACATGGAGTTGGTTCTGGGTTTGTATGATTGATGGTGTGGTAGCATAATCCCTTGACTATACAAACCAAAACATGGGACTACACGTTGCGCGGTCTCAACCTAGTCGACCATACGATCGACTATACAATGCGACCATACAAACTAAATTTACTGATTTTTAATTTTTTACTGGTTGCTTCCACACATACTTAAACTGCTAACCCTACCAATTAAATTTGACTTATTGCTTACCTTATCTTGTAGTTTCTTTATACAAATTGGTTTACTTGGGTCGATTATGATGGAAAGATCGATCACGACATGAAAATGTGAGGTTAGACCAGTTTCATGGCGTGCGAATCTTACAACTCCACCACTCTTAAAAGAAATTTTATCCTTAAAATTTATACACATTGATCTTACGCCAGCCCCTAAGATCAAGTAAGGTAATGTTCAGATGAGGACCACTGAAAAAGGATATTCCCTGTAAACTCCAAAGAAAGGTTTGATATTTCAAGAAGGGGCAGAGAGATATTTTATTATTTAAGTCCATCAGTACTAGTTTTGATGGTAATGGAGTGTGGGGAAGTACAAGGTAGAGTTATTAAATATTAATGGTAAGTTCAAAGACAAGTACAATTCTATTAGTAATTCATTAGAACCTATGTAAGTGACATTTTAGATTTTCACTTTTTCATAAGAACTGTATAGTTAGATGCTAGTGACCTATAGTACTCAAAAGACATAGTGAACCTAAAATGAAAGCACTAAGGATAGAAGTTCAAAGAAAAGAAAAAAAATATGAATAACAATGTAATAGTGCATAATACATATCTAGACAAAAACAAGTTACGAAAGAGGTAAAGAAACTCATAGAAAGAAATATATTTTTCCATGCAATAGTCAGAAACTTTATGACAAAGAATTAGACATTAATGAACTGCAATATAAAATGGATCTAAGTAGAATAAAATTCTTATAGTGTGACTCAGAAGGGACATGTGAAGAAAGGTTGTAAAGCTGGATAGGCTTAAGTAGAAAAGGAATAAGGAATATGAAACTTCTGAGTAAGAAGGTGCAGTATATTGGACACTTAAGCATTAATCGTAGTCTGAACCCATAGGAGTACCAAATTCTTTAATTTATTCTTTTTAGATTATCTATCTTTAGAAGTTAAACTGTATATTGTTATCTTTCGTCCTGATCATAAGGGTTTAGGACTATTGTCCAAAGAAAGATTGAAAAGAATAATATCCAAAACTTCCCTTCCAAAGTTCATAATATGTATAAATCTGAGAATTAATTAAAAAAAAGATGACAAGATTAAAGTAAATGAAGATTATTCACAATAAAGATTTATTAGATTTAGTGGACATCGAGATTTCATCTAAGACTTATTGTCACAGTCTACTCCATAGACATTTTTTTTTAAATAATAAAAATTAAGATGGAAAACTTTTATTGAAGGAATTAAATCTATTGGATCTAAATGAAAGGGTATGTATTATGGGAGACCATGTGATATTGGTCTATTCCCTAATAAATTTGAACAAGTATTTACAAGAGGCAGAGAATGTATTTGATCTTATAGGAAAAGAATTGATATTGCAGCCCATAATATTAACAGGGTGCTTAGTTAGTTAGTTTCAGTTTAAGTTATCTTCTTTTTTAAGAATGTAGAGCTAACATAGTTTCATAACACTCGTGGGAGAGTAATTATTTTAAAACAATTTGTTGTCTTTTTATGGGATGTTAAAATAGATCTAAATGATACAATAAGATTCTTAGGTTTGATGAGACCACATGAAAATGACAGTAAAGCAACCAGTTGAGATAACAAAAATATTACTAGAGTGTAATGAAATGATTATTGAATTGTTTATTAAGATCAATGCTTCAGCTATAGTAGCACAGTTAGATGAGACAATGAGGAGATATACTAGACCATGTAGATTTGTGATTTCATTCAATCACTTGTTGTACTTCAAAATAGATATTTTGACGATGGACAAAAATAAAAATCCCAATGATTTTGAGCAAGTTATCAGTAATAAAATTGCTCTTGAATGTTTAATGGTCATAAAAGATGTGTTGTTGTCTATAAATAGTAACGAGACTTAAGATTTTATGTTTTTATCAATGAGCGGTGTACTTATAAACTAAATATGGGTATACAAAAAAATATATGATTTCAATGAAAGAATTGATTGCTACAAAGTAAGACTTATAGCGAAGTAGAATCACACAAAGAGAAGAGAATGTATTGACTTCAAATCTTTGAGATTTTAGTTTGGAGTTGTATCAGATAGATGTAAAGATTGTTTTTTGTCAAAGAAAATCTAAAAGAAAATGTTTATATGCTTTAATCACAAGGTTTTGTGATTAGGATAAAGAAGATATATGTTGTAGATGTCAATCTGTGGATTAAACAGGTATCTAGGTAATGGTATGATAGGTTTGTATCTTCTTTCAACTTGATTGAAATTATTATTGATCATTATGTATATCTAGAGGTCAGTGGGAGCGGATTCATTTCCTAATTATAAATGTTGATGGTTAAATACTGACCTACAATGATGTGGTTTACTAATTGAAACTAATATTTTTCTGTCTAATAACATTAAATTATAAAAATGTATGAGCAAGTACTTTTGTACCTGATATTAAGTTTGCTCATAACAGAAAATGTAAAATTTTAGATTTATCTTAAAGTATAAACGTTGTTTTTATTTTTAAACTATTTAGTATGCATATATAACCATTAAGTTGTAGATGCTTAAATCAGTAAAGGAGACAAATTGATAGAATTATGTACAAGAAATGATATTGAGAGTAAATATCTGTAATCCAATAAGGATCTTGATATATGTTCAAGATTGTAATAATTTTATATAACATTTTCATTGAGTGTTATGAGACATTTTCAATTGAATGCTGGTACAGTTTACTGGACAACGAATAAAATGATGGTCATGCGATACATGTAGAGGACCAAAGATTACATGTTTATTTATGAAAATAGTGACACTCTAGACTATTTTAATACAATTTATAATATTTATATTGACGATAGAAAATCAACATCAAGGTTCATTGTCATGGTAGTAGAGTTTTGTAACTCTATGTAAATATAACAAGTATGATATTTGGTGTAAGAGTTTATTTTTTAACTTGGAGGTTGTAGACTCAACTCTACTTCTGAACCTATTAAGATGTATTGTGACAGCGGTTCAGCTGTGTTCATCTCAAAGAATAATAAGAAATCTAGTATTTCAAAGTATAATAGAGATTGAATCTCTTTAAGTAAGGAAAAAGTCAAAATAATTTATATCGTTGTAGATTCTCTGACGAAGGTTTTATCAGTAGGAGTCTGCAAGGGATGGTATGTCTAATATAGAAATGATTGAAAATAATTAATTTTATTAGAGGTTTGAGTGGCCAAAGATCTGGGAATCAATGAGAGTCTCTAGATATGCTTAATCAGTGGGAGACTCTTTATGTTTATGCTTGTATTTTTACATTACTTACTATGTTTGATTGTATTGCTCATGGTTTGATGGGCATAGTTTTGTAACCATGATTTTATTTAGGGTAATTGACACATACCACCTCTGTACTTTAACCCGATTCCATATAATTTAATAAGTTGCTAAACCGGACGAGTTACCCCCTGGTTCAACCATTCTTAAACAAAGAGAGTAAATATATAATTTTACCCCTTGGTCCAACCATTCTTGATTTTTTCCTCTTTCCTTTCCTCTGTTCTTCTTCCTCTCTCGATTGAAAGAGAAGACCAAAGGAAAAAAGCGAAGAAGTCGATTGAAGGAGACGAAGACTGAGAAGACAGAAGATCTGAGGTGTTGGAAGATCGTAAAATCTCGTCGGAAAATCAGAAATTGTTTCCAGTTGTTTTTATGGTAAAATCTCGCTGGAAAATCAGAAATTGTTTCCAGTTATTCTTGCGGTAAGTTGACGATATCGTTTCCTTTCTTAGGCAACGACGACGAAGTCCCATTCTACATCCATTAATGACAGAGACGGCGGCGAGTTCGATAGTGCCAACATGGCCAGCGACGGTACTAATGTCTTGCCGGTTTAGTTGTAGAAAACCCACTGCGTCGCCTTGGTTCCTCTCTTCATTCGGGAGCACTCGATATCCACTTTCGTGTGGGTACTTTTATTTTTTTGACAGTCGTCGCAGTTGCCGGAGAAGAAGAAGAATTTGTTTCAAAGCAACCTGCAACCTGCAAAGGGTATTTTGGTCATATTCAAGAGAATAAATAGGTTAAACTGTAAGGCTCGATTGGTTAATCAATATGGTGTAAATTAAAGGGTGGTATTTGTCCGGTTCAGCAACTTATTAAATTATCTGGAATCGGGTTAAAGTACAGGGGTGGTATGTGTCAATTACCCTTTTATTTATTTATTTTAGCATTATATTATTTCTATTTTACTTACATGGTTATATGTGTTTGACATGTCAAAGATTTTAGACTATATTCAGTCGTTGTAACAAAGCAATATTCAACCAGGGTTACTGAGGTAATATTTAGCCAAAGAGTACTAGGCAGTATTTAATCAGAAAGTACAAGATAGTATTTAGCTAAAGAAAGCAGTATTTAACCAAAAGATAAAATCGGTGTTTAGTCAAAGTTTGGTATTATATTTCTGTTTTATTTAAATACCATGTTTTAGTTGCCCATATAAGTTTTGGGGCATTTTGATTAAGGTTTTTTATTCAAGTTATGAACTCGCATGAGAGTTTACTTTCATTCATTATCTCAAGCGATTCATGTATTGAGTAGACTTTTATTGTGGTTGACAAAAAAATATACACCATATATTGAGGTATATTATCAGCTTTTGCTTCCATTGGGAAGCTTGATGGATGTTTCAAAGTTAGTGATGATTTAGTGTATTGGATTTCGTGGCCACACTGGTTGACGGTGGTTTTGTAATTAATATAAGCCAAGTGGGAGATTGTTAGATTTATGTAGGCTTAATTAATTATCTAAACTAGTTATTCAATGTGAGTCTAATTAACACGGTAAAACCAATTTGGTTTGATTCATCACATGGAATGAGATAGATTTGGTAACCCTAATTCTATTGTGGGAAGGATTTTAAAATTACAGTAGTATTCTATAAATACTAGATTAGAGTCCCTATAGCCACAATTAATCAGTTCTCTCTACACCTATTAGCAAAAGACATCAGGATATCCTCTGAAGGTTATGGAAGACTGTAGCTGAGGGATTTCGATCAAAGGTTGGAGCGTATGGGAATCGATCTGTTCAAATATATATGTCTTTATGTTCATTGTTTGTATCATCTCCATTGAATTCTAAAGAAACTGTATGGATTGGAATGAGTTTAGCTGAAATCCTAAACACATAATATTCTAACAATCGCTCAAACTTCTAGTCAATTTATTCTTGTTATGATATATTAAATTTTATAGAATCTGATTGTTTATTTCATTTTCATTGCATTTTCATCCTTTATTTCCTTCCTTCCCTTCTCCTCCCATCCCATTAGTATATATTTTGATTCTTAAACTTTTGATATAATTTCAACAGAATTACTTATCGTATCAAAATAAAAAATTGTCACTAAAATTTTCTTTTATAACGACAGTGTTGACATTTGGATACTTTAACACTTAAGATTTTAACAGTAATATTTATTTGTGTCCATAAAAATATTATCATTAATTTTTTAAATATGGTGGATGGTAAAAATATGCTTACTCGTTTAACAGACGTGGAAAGTTTGATGCAACCTAAAATATGGGTCTTGAGTTGATGGACCATATTCAAAATTTGATGAACATTTATGAGTGACCATGTATTGTACCCTTCCTCTTATATTTCAAGTGGTTGGACATTTTTCAAGAATCAAATGCATTTTTTCGTACCATTACTGATCTTTTGTATTGTTTAAAGCCCCAATATTGTTAGGTTGATCATTGTTTAAAACCCCACATAGTTACTATTCAAGAATATCATACATCTATACCTTTTTTTTTTGTTGATATATTCTCTATTATTTTGGGAGAAGAATTCTACGAATTCTTCCAAACACTATGATCCATTAACATAATACTTTCCATTACCTAGTTGCAAATAAACAGTGCAGTATTGCTTGGAGGGTACTACAGATCAACTCTTCCCACCACGCAGAGTGCTTAGTAGGACCTCATTCATTTTCCAGTAGTTTTGGGGCCTGGAGAGAATGGATTCTCTCTTGGAGGGTACTCATGTGCCATGTTGAAAGGGTGGAACTAGGGAACGAGATCTAATTATTTTTTTTAGGATAGCCATGTGTCATGTGGAAAATGTAGAACTTGGAACTAGGGA
This sequence comes from Protea cynaroides, assembly GCA_028583415.1. Lineage (NCBI taxonomy): Eukaryota > Viridiplantae > Streptophyta > Magnoliopsida > Proteales > Proteaceae > Protea > Protea cynaroides. The sequence continues at coordinate 55,537,365 of CM053267.1, read as the reverse complement.
AGGAGTCGAACAAAAGACTGAGAGAAAAATCGAGAGTCCTGCCGTAAGCACCCCATTTTTGCCACCCTCAGCATAAGTGAACCAATATGGTAGGTTTTCGGCCTTTAACCCAAAGGTTTGTGATTCTCTAATGAACCCCACAATAGGGTCATTGGCTATTACCTACTTAGATGTACAAGTCGTGAAATTATCTTCGAAATGAGACCGGAATCATCAAATTCTGACGTCAAACAAGGAAGATATCACAGTTTGAAAGTCCAAGGGCATTTACGTAATTATTGTATGATGCATGCATTATCATTCAAACTTCAAGACATCATATCTTGGTCATCTGATATCAGAAACAGATGATTCAAATGCCAATATTTCTTATTTTCAGTCATCTTCAGAGTGGACGTGAAAAATCTCGGGCAAAGGTCACTGGTGGGCCCCATGCAAGCTTTCATGTAAAATTATCGTTAGAACTTTAAAGCTTCATATCTTTGTCGTTCTACGTCGGATTCAGATGATTCCAAGGCCATTATTCTTCATTTGTGATGTTCTACAAAGTGGACATAAAAAATCTTGGGTAGAAGTCTCCGAAAGGTCCCATGCAAAATTACAATGGAAATTGTCATTTAATCTTTGAAAATTCATATTTTGGTCACCCCATATCCAAATCAGGTGATTTCAGTTTCATTATATTCCATTTTTAGTACTCTACAAAGTGGACGTAAAAGATTTCTAGTAGAACTTTCCGAAGGATCCCATGCAGAATGGTTAGCCAAATTATCAATAATTGACCTGCTTAAACTTCAGAAATTCATAAGTTGACCATTTTATTTCCAAATGAGGTGATTCAAGTTCCAACATTCCTCATTTTTAGTGTTCTACAAAGTGAACGTAGAAAATTTAGAATAGAGGCTATCGAAAAATTCCATGTGGAATGGTGGCAGAAATAGACTATGAAATGATAGTAAAAGTCAACTTTGGTCCAAACCAGCTCAATCTAGCTTAGTCTAACTTAGCCCGGCCTAGCTTAGACCAATCCAGATTAAGTCACGTCAGTCCATATGCATGCATTTCTTTTATATGTGTATAACGTATAATATATATATATATATATATATATATATATATATATATATATATATATATATATATATATATATATATATAGGAAAGAAAGAGGAAAGAGAGGCCGTGGAAAGAGAGAGGAAAGAGAGACCGTGGGAAAGAGAGAGGGAGAAAGAAAAAAGGAAAGAGAGAGAAATAAAAGAAAAAAAGAAAAGAAAAAGAAAAGAACAAAACATTTTCTAGAAAGAAAACGTGAAAGAGAGAGGGAGAAAGAAAAAAAAGGAAGTAAAGAGGAAGGAAAACAGAAAAAAAAAGGGAAACGTTTTCTAGAAAGAAAACGTGAAAAAAAAAGAGAAAAGAAGAAAGAAAAAAAAAGGAAAGAAGAAGAAAAGGAAGAAGAAGAAAAGGAAGACGAAGAAAATGAAAGAAGAAATTTTCTAGAAGAAGAAAAGAGAGAAAGGAAAGAGAGAAGGGATTTTCTAGAAAAAGAAGAAAAAAAAAGGAAAGAAAGGAAGGAGAAAAAAACGTGGGAAAGAGAGAAGAAAGGAAAGAAAAAAAATGGAAAGAAAGGATTTTCTGGAAGAAAAAGAAGAAAATGAAGGAAGAGAGAAGAAGGAAAGAAGAGGAGAGAGAAGAACGACGTTTTTACTCTAGAAACATGTAGAAAGCGTGGAGAAGAGAGAAGAGAGAAGAGAAAAGGGAAGGAAGAGAAGAAAGGAAAGAAGAAAAAAGGAAAAAAAAGATTTTCTAAAAAAAGAAGAAAATGAAGAAGGATCTTCTAGAAGAGGAGAGGAAAAACATAAATAAGTCAAGAGAAAGAGAGAGGAGGATTCTTTTCCAGACCACAAGGAGAGAGAGAACGTGGGGAAGAGAGAAAAATGTGAGAGAAGGAGAAAGAATGAGAGAAGAAGAAGAGAAAAGAAAGAAAAGAGAAGAAGAAAAGAGAGAGAGAAAAGATAGAGAAGCAGAGGAGAGGAGAAGGAGGGTTCGCCTTCAAAGAGCTTGATACAACCTCCAATCATCCTACATCGATGGTTTCGCTCCATTCGAGCACAAGGTTAGTACCCTAAACAAATTTAGAGGTCATTAGAATGCTTGAATATTGATTTTGCCTTATTTCCATTAAATCCCGATCAGGAATGCTCTATTGCATGCATATTAATGTTAGGATGCCTATGTCTAGTATTTTTTTTATGAATGATGATTTGTCTAAACTACTCAATGATGAAGTTTTGAATGCTATATGATGATGTTTGATGTTTTTGACAAGTATCATAAAGTGGTTTTCTAATCTGAAATTTCTACATTTAGGATCTAAACTTAGGACGTACATCAAATGTAGTTTTTCTTAGATTTTTAAGGCCAAATTTTTATGGGAGTCTCTCTGATATGTTAGAAGACTACCCTAGAAATTTCGTTCCATTTGGAATTGGAAAAGTATATCAAAAAAATTTGTCTTTGACATTTCTGTTTTACTCGGATATAATGCAATCCTCTATCAGAAAGTCTCTAGACAAGGGTCTTATGGCCATAATCAGGAAATAAACTTCATATGAACTTTTTAGATATGAAAGGCTTCTAAAAAATGACACTAGTTTCATATTTTTTAGATTTTTTATTGAATTGATATCAATTTTTAAGTGCATAGTACTCTGATTTTGAATTTGTCAGGATGTACTGATTTGCATGATTGAAAATGATCATTTTTCACAAAGAAAATATATTGTTTTCACTCGTTTTTCTTGATGAAATTTTATATCAGATAGTTATCTACATGGAAATATGTCTGGATTTAATTTTTATTAAGTATAGGATTTTATTCGAAATTTATGGTGCAACTGGTCAAAAATCTGGAACAGAATTGACCAGTGCACATATCCGGTCTTGGGGCATACCTTTGACCTAGTTTTGCTCTCTGTTGGGATTTGACTCCTTCATATGAAATATAACATGTTGAGTCATCTTTCTGTGGAAAAACATTGAGCTTCATTTGAGTTACAGAAGAGCTACTTATGGTCATTCTTGTGTAATGTAACAGAATCTGAAAGCAGTTCATATTTTATCCATTATCTGAAACCTTATATCACAATTTTGACAGTTTTGAGTCATTAATCTTTCCAAATGTCTTCATAAAAATTATAATTTTTCAAAGAATATTGAACATATGTTTTTGATAATTTTGTGCTTTTCAAAAAAAGGTTTCATTGATGTCTCATTCATTGTAACATGCAATTGATTGTTTGAGTAAATTATGTCATATTTGGATAAATGGTTATATTTAGAGCATTCATATGCTTTGTTTGGATTGTGCATACCATATTTGTCATATTCCATGTGTTACTATATTTGGTAGAATAAATAAATTTTTACTATATTTAGTAAAATCTTAATAATTACCATTTTTAAGTCTTACTATGCTTAGAATATAGCATATAAGATCTTACCTTTTTGAATGATTCATGCCATATTTTGCATTCTATGTTTGGTACTTACCATATTGATATGTAGATGCATACATGGATTTCTTACCATTTTTAAGTCTTACTATGCTTAGAAAATAGCATATAAAATCTTACCTTTTTTTGGATAATTCATGCCATATTTGCATTCTATGTTTGGTACTTGCCATATTGATATATAGATGCATACATTGATTTCTTTCCATATTAGGTCTTGCCATGCTTAGATTAGCATATTAGATCTTGTCATACATGTTTTTGCCTTATTTGCAATGCATGCCATATTTGATAGATTTCTAACAATCTTGCTTTATGTGTATTTCTTGCCATAAATGTGTTATATGCCATATTTAGATGAATAATTTATTTTCAGTAATAATTTAATTTATGCAACACCCTAGTTGAACTGCCATGTATGCACAATTCTAGAAGACAATCTAGGCATGGGACGTGAATTTAGGCACCCACATTCTTGGGAGGGTATAATAGAAAATAATAAAAATCTTAATAAAGAAAGATAATGCTTTGTCAAACCTTCCAAAATTAGAAGTTAGGATGAAAAGGGTAGCTCAAGACGATTTCTGCCCCTCAGTAAACCCTAAACCTAGAATAGGTTCTCAATCCTAAACCTAGAATAGATTTTCAATCCTTAACCTAGAATAGGTTCTCAATCTTAAACCTAGAATAGGTTCTAAACCCTAAACCTAGAATAGGTTTTCAATCATTAACCTAGAACAGGTTATTTCATCAACCCGAACTACGTGGATTCTGATTCCTAGGTCAAACCCTAGGATACGTAGGCTGTTTGGGAGAAACCCAAATTCGGATCCACATTTTAGTCCATCCATAGATCCACTAGGATATCCATCCATTTTAATCAGCCCGAATTACGCGGATTCTGATTCCTAGGGCAAACCCTAGGATACTTTGGCCATTTGGGAGAATCCTAAATTCAGATCCACACCTTAGTCCACTTGGACTATCCATAGATCCACTTGGATATCCACCCATCATTTCAAACTACGTGGATTCTGATTCCTAGGGCAAACCCTAGGATACCTAGGCCATTTGGGAGAATCCTAAATTCGGATCCACACCTTAGTCCACTCGGACTATCCATAGATCCACTAGGATATCCATCCATATTTTCAACCCAGAAAGGGTTACCGATATTTTGACCCAAATAGGTTTATCCATATTTTGACCCAAAAAGGGTTATCCATTCTTAGATCCACTAGGACTATCTATCAATTCGCATGGACTATCCAAATCCTAACCCATAGGGTTTCTCATCATTTCAAGCATAAACTTCAACTTGAACAATGAACTTAATCATACACAAGCATAAATCACAGCCATAAACTTTAATCACACCTGAACTATGATGGTAAACCTGATTTTCGAAATAATTCCGTGATACGTAGGCAATCTGATGGATACATATTTGGTTCAATGATATCAAATCACTTGGTTTGGTTCGGTTTAACAGATAGAGTCTAACTTAGGAAAGGTATAGGAGATCGATTTCGATCGGGCGGTTTGGGTGCCTAGCCCCTTCCTATAACCGTAACCTGACGCTTACCCAATCTCTGATGGACCAGAAATCCAATCTAAGGGTCATGAGTCAATCAAAGTTTTACCTTAGGGTGAGATTTCACATTTCTAAGGTCCTAGACCTTAATCTAGGTGGCAACTTCCAAAAAAAAAGATTATGATCTTTGTCCTCAGAGTGGCGACTTCGCTGGGGATATAAACGTCAGACTCCTAAATGAAAACTTTCCTTGTGTGAATTGGATGCTAGCTCTTAGGATACTATATTTATGTTTGTTTAATATTATTTTGGGGGGAGTGGGTTCAGTCACACATTCGTGTAAGTAGCCGAACAGGGTCTCATGCATATGGAACAATCCGCTAGGCGAAACACACAACCTTGGCCTATACTTTGTGAGATCACGACCGGCGAGCAACCTCTAATGAGCGTTTTTTGGGTCCGCTTGAAAATGCGTTATGCTACTTCACGTCGCTTGATTCTTGCAACATAGTATATAAAGGGATTGGGGGCCCATTATTCATCGTGCATTCGGTGATAGGTTACCCCGTCCTTGTCAAGGTGGTATTTTCTGTCCTAACCTAGATTGTAGCCCAATGATTGTTATTTTTTTTATTCATCCCTGAACCAACCCTGTAAAATCTGCTTAACCATGACATCCATGTTCGAGACGTCGAAATTTTACCCATTTTTTATCCTCGATTAGTCAACATGTTAGAATCTACACGATGAGCATCTTGAACTCTCACCCATTGGGAGTACGAGGTATGTACACACCTGTTCCATTTCATAGTGGACGGTCACTATACACCCTCCATTAAGAAAGCTCGATGTGTCAAACCTTTCATTGTTAACACGTCGATTTCAAAAAAATGAGCAGAAAATCCCTGTCAAGACATAGATACCATGGTCAAGAAGAAATTTACTAGTTTGTTCTTCCATAAGCCACTTTTGCTAACCATCCCTAATAAAGACAACGGATTAATATATCCATTTCAATTTCATTGAATTCGGTAACCCAAGTGTCCAGACCTTGGTACCACTGATTATCCATTTTTTGGAACCACGAGGTCCCAAGACCGAACACATGGCTTAACCAAATTCAACTAAATTGACTTGGATAATGTTTACCCGATTGCCCTTATGAGGGAGCTAACTTTATTTGATTAAGTCATCTTTGATTGTGCATGTGACTTCTTCCATTCCTCTAAATGTCTAGAATCTTGATATTTCTCCATTGAGTTTCAATGCCTTTGGAAAAGAGAATCAAACTGCAACCATATCCACCCTTTTAGGGTGAAAGGCCCCTACAACTAGGGAACTGTCTTGATCTCCCACCTTGAGATCCATCCATATTATCTTTCTAAATGAATCAATGAAAGTCATGAATCTAGATCTTTATTGAACATCAAATTTCGTAAGAAAGGAGGCAACCAGATTTGGGAACACAATCAGTAACTCAGCTAATTTGGTCCAATAGAGCATTCAGTTTAGGCAGCAACAAGAACCTAGACCTAAAAAAGTTTACAATATTCTCCTACAGTTAGTCTATGGGCTTACTCAAATATCATATTCAGTTCATCTCATAATCAAGGAGAGTTTTAGCCCCTAAGCAAATCCAATCACTGTTCTCAATGTACCTCAGAATTAAGGAAAGATTCGGCCCCTAGGCAAATCCAATCATAGTTCTCGATTCACCTCTGAATCAAGGAAAGATTCAGCCCCTAGGCAAATCCAATCATAGTTCTCGATTCATCTCTGAATTAAGGAGAGATTCAGCCCCTAGGCAAATTCAAACACTGCTCTCAATGCACCTCAGAATTAGGGAAAGATTCAATCCCTAGGTAAATCCAATCATAGTTCTCGATTCATCTCTGAATTAAGGAAAGATTCAGCCCCTAGGCAAATCCAATCACTGTTCTCAATTCATCTCAGAATTAAAGAGAGATTTAGTCCCTAAGCAATATCAATTCACCATTCTCCATTCACCTCTGAAATAAGGAGAGATTCAGCCCCTGGCAAATCCAATCACCGTTCTCGATTTACTTCAGAATTAAGGAAAGATTCAACCCCTAGGCAAATCCAATCACTGTTCTCAATTCATCTCAGAATTAAGGAGAGATTTAGCCCTTAGGCAAATCCAATCATTTTCTCAATGTACCTCAGAATTAAGGAAAGATTCAGCCCCTAGGTAAGTCCAATCATAGTTCTTGATTCACCTCTGAATCCATGAGAGATTCAGCCCCTAGGCAAATCCAATCATAGTTCTTGATTTATCTCTAAATCAAAGAGAGATTCAGCCCTTAGGCAAATCCAATCACTGTTTTCAATTCATCTCAGAATGAATGAGAGATTTAGTCCCTAGGCAAATCAAATCACCATTCTCCATTCACCTCTGAATTAAGGAGAGTTTGAATCCCTTGGCAAATCCAATCACCGTTCTCGATTCACCTCTGACTTAAGGAGAGATTTAGCCCCTAGGTAAGTCCAATCACCCTTCCTAATTCACCTTTGAATTAAGGAATGATTCAGCCCCTAGGCAGGTCCAATCATCATTTCGGTTCATCTAGAATTAAGGAAAGATTTAACCCTTAGGCAGATTCAATCACATCCAGTTCATCTCAGAATCAAAGAAATATTCAGTCCCCGATTCAACCAATCCATAACATAATATTTTCCATCACCTAATTGCACGTAAACGGCAGTCAATCTTTCCCACCAATGGGAGAACTTCATAAGACCTCAATCATTTTCCAGTATGTTGAGAGGGTGGAATTGAAAAAGAGCTAGAATTTTTTTGGGTAGAGGATAACCATGTCGCATGTGGAAAACGTTGAATTAGGGAAAGAGATATTTTTATTTTTTATTTTTTCTGAATAAAGACAAAAGACAGAAAAATTGAGAGAGCTGCCAATAAAAGCTAGCAAGCCTTCACTATTAACAACATCATTCATTGAATGATAAATAGAAAAATTGTTTGAAAAATATCGTCTCTTCAATCTGCAACTGCAACTCTATGGAGGCACTAGATTCGGGCCCCCTCTGCTGCCTCCACACATGTATCTTCAAGTTACGATGTGTTTCTTAACTTCAGGGGTGATGATACTCGTAAAAATTTCATCGGTTTCCTTCATCAAGCTCTAAAAGACAGAGGAATCAACGTCTTTCTCGATAGTGAAGCACTGTGGACTGGAGAAATGATTGGCCCAAGCCTCCATAAAACGATCCAAGAGTCCAAAATCTACATCCCTGTCTTCTCTAAACATTATGCGGATAGCCAATGGTGTTTGCAAGAACTTTCTTTGATGGTTCAATGCTATGGATCCAATAATCGTCAATTGATCCTACCCATAGTTTTTGAGGTTGAGCTATCGGATGTTAAGCACCAAACCGGAAGTTTTGAAGATGCATTCCGGATGTACAACAATTCTGTTACGCCCGATATCATTTGAAAGTTGGAGGGAAGCTTTGAAATTTGTAGGGAATTTGATCGGAGAAGTTATTGACAAAACTACGTAAGTGTCCATCCTACTAAACTTCTGTCCATCTACAAAAAAAAAAAAAAAAAAAAAAAAAAAAACTATTAATTAAAGGTAATCTCATTATCAAATCTTAAAACTTCTATTAAGAGTAATATTTATTTGTCAAGATAAGTAATTTTCATTAATTTTCTATCCATTATTTTTTATATATAATGAATTATTCTAGAAACGGTGATCAATATGATATACAAATAATACAAACTTGTAGTATAAAAAAAATATATAAGAAGGAAATATGCCTACTTGTTAGAGAGATGTATAAAATTTGGTACAAAGCTTGATTGGGGGTACCATATTGATTGACCATAGTTATAATTTGGTGCAACATCTTTGGCTAATTATGTATTAGACCCTTTCCCTTTTTCTCAATTGGTTTATGAACTTTTAAACAATCTAACCAATTTTGACATACCATCATGGTTGTTGGGCTTACCATAGTGATTCAATTTTCCTAAAAATGATTAAAAATATTTAATTGCTCAATTAATTTAGGCTCTCTTTGGTATGTATTATAGAATTAATTATATAATACATTATGATATATGTAGTTGTTTAGTATGATTTATGATACTTATTTATATGTAAAGTAAATTTATATAATCTAAAATCTAGAAATAGGTTAGAAGATGTTTATCATTATTGTGATAATCTATTATCATTTCTTTATATCAAGTGGTAACCAATGGTTATTATTTATCGCTCATAATTTATTTTCATAAATGATTATTTTAAATAACTCAAACATAAATATAAATTATACCAAAGAGAGCCTTAGTAGTGGAATAAATTACTAACTTAGGTTGTCTTCATGCTCTATTATCACTCTAGTGATATTTATGTTTATGTTAAAAGTGCAAACATGTTAAAAAAAATCCATCTATCTATATATATATATATATCCCCCACAACACACACACCCACAAGGATTTATATTTATAATGTTTTTTATCATACTAAATTCCCGTTGTTTTTTATTACTATTTTAATACTTTAAATTTTATTTTTTTATTTTATAGGTAATTGTCATGATTTTACTTTTGCTATGAAATGATTGCAGGAATCAAGTACAAAAAGTGGAATTAGTTGTCAAAAGGGTCTTGGATGAATTGATCAAGAGCACCCACTTTGGTGAATGTGAATATCCTATTGGAATGGATTCCAATGGATTCCCGTAGAAAGGATATATTATCTTTTTTAGATAATAATTCCAATGATGTTCAGTTCGTTGGTATTTGTGGTTATGGAGGCATTGGAAAGACAACTATTACAAGGGCAACCTACAATTACAGTTTAAACCTTCAATAGACATTGCTTTCTTCTAGAGGTTAGAAAACATGCAATGCAATGCATGGGTCTTGTGTCCTTGCAAAAGCGACTGCTTAAAGAAATTTTGAAAATAGACATTGATATAGCTGACCATCAAATGGGAAAAGCATTGATTGAACAAAGGATCAGTAGAGTAAAAAAGGTTATCGTTGTTCTTGATGACGTGGATAGTAAAGAACAGGTGGATGCTTTGGTTGGTAAATCCAGTTGGCTTGGACAAGGGAGTAGGGTTATTATAATAAGCAATGATGAGCATATTCTGAATGTGGCTAAAGTTGATAAAGATAAAATTTATCGGCCCCAAAAGTTGGATAGGGAGCAATCTCTTCAACTCTTCTATCAACATGCCTTTTCACCACATCAACCTCTACTAGAGTTTGTAGAACTTTCGGAAGAAGTGGTAGCGTATTCGAGGGGGTTGCCTTTAACTCTAGAGGTGTTTGGATCTTACCTATGGGCTCAAAGGAGCATTGAAGTTTGCGAACGTACAATACAAGAATCGCATAGTATTCCTAAACTGGAAGTTCAAAAAAGATTGAAGGGAAGCTATGACACTTTAGAAGATGATCATCAGAAAGCCATATTTCTTGATGCTGCATACTTTTTCATTGGATGGGAGAAAAAAATGGTAATTTCCTTATGGAAAGCTTGTGGCTATTACGTGGAATCAGGAATAGACAGATTAAATAAAAGATCCCTTCTAGAGTTTAAATGTGCTAATGACAATGAATACTACTTGAAGATGGATGATCTGATTCAAGAAATGGGAAAGAATATTGTTTTAGAAGAAAATTGTGTCGATAAGCGTAGTAGATTATGGTCCAAAGGTGAAATCTGGGAAGTAATAGGGCACAATAAGGTAAGAACTAACTAAGCACATCCCTCCCCCCCCCAAAAAAAATGTGTATTCGATTCTTTTCGACTGGCTTGGACATACTCCATTGCCTTTATTATGATACTCAAAATGACCTACATATCCTGACTCCATAGGGTAATCACCCCCACACACCCTTGTGAACCATCCATGGGTGTGGGATCAACTCCTGAATTGTGGGTTCCATACCCTATGGACGGCTCCTAGAGGCATGAGATGGCTACCAGGTGAAGATCGCAAGGATCGGAACTCAAAAATGACATGTGCCCTTATCAGTGGGTGAAGATCTTCTCCCTACCTAGTAACAATCATATACCCTTGTGAGTCGTCCATGGATATAAGATCTACTCCATTTTTTTGTACTTTTATTAGTTTTTCTCAATTTCCATTCTTTCTTCTTTTTTTTTTTTTTCTCTTTTATAGGGAAGCGGCATGATACGAGGGATAATATTTCCCTCTGACCCAATGAGGGACTGTGTAAGTAGTGAAGAGATTGAGAAGAAGCCAAATCTAATATTTCTCCGGATTTACTCAACAAACTTGAAGGGAGACTTTTCACGTCTTCCTTCTACACTAAGATGGTTCAAGGGGGTGGGTTGTCGCTTGGATAATATTTCACAGACTAAATTTTATCATACTACACTGGTTCATCTCATACAATGGGGAAACGATATTACACAAGTTTGGAATATCAAGCCTCGAGACAAAAACAAGGTATGATTAATAAATTTGACTTTTATTTTTCTTTTGATAATTTATATGTTTTATGAATCGATGGTACGAACAATATATTTGCTTGGTTTCTCTTTCTTTGACAGCGGTTCAAAAATTTGAAAGTTCTCGATCTTGGCTTCTGTAGTAATCTATCCAAATCCCCACACTTTTCGTGGTTTCCTTGCTTGGAGCAATTGGATTTTACTAGGTGTTTTTCCTTGGAGAAGTTAGATGAGTCCATCGGGGAATTGAATTAGCTCAAAATTCTTATTCTCAGATTCTACAAATCATTGAAGAAGTTGCCCAATTCCATTGGGGATCTAAAATCTCTAGTCGTGCTTGACTTGTCAGGGACACGAATTGAAGAGCTCCCAGTAAGCATTTCCCGACTGACTTCTCTCAGAGAGCTCATTCTCACGGAGTACAAATCATCCGACAAATTGTCTGAGTCCATTGGTATTCCAAAATCAATGGTGAAATTTGAGAAATCTTCCAATGAATATGAAAAATGGGATGAGTATGAAAAGTCGTTGCTTACACAAGTGAAGAGACCAAGTTCATTAATGACAATGTTTAGTGACCTACTAGAAAGCATTATTTCAAAAATTCCTCATGATTTTTCAATGCTTTCCAAGTTGAAGCAATTATTTATTTTTAAATGTAAGACGCTGGAATCCATCCCAGAGCTTCCCTCCAGAATAATTGAACTCCATTGCAAAAAATGCCATTCATTGACGGATTTGTCAAGCTTGAAAATTTTGACAAAATTACAGCCGAAGGATTGCGAAAAGCTGAAGGAGATCAGAGGACTCGATGGAACAGAGTCTTTGGAAGAATTAGATGCACAAGGATGCTATAACTGGACGTGTAATCCAAGAAATAAACATTATGAGGTACTTTTACCCCTCTTGTTTATATGTGGATTCTCTCCCCAACTGGTAACCACCCCACATCCTTGGGTACCATGGATGTGTGTGGGATCCACCTCTCGTTTATTGGACACACACCCATAATGGCTCCCAAAGATGTAAGATGGATTCTCTCCTATGCAGTCCTCCGGTTGTCCATTGGACAGACTAGGTTGCGTGGGCATGCATGACGACCACCCCAATCTGTTCAATGGACGAATGGAACGACTGAACAACAAGAAACAAGCCCGGTCCAAAGATATCTGTGCCGGGCACCATCTTCCTAAGCCCTCTCACGTTGGTGACGTTGGTGATGAAATGAGTAGTGGGAGGGAGCAGGAGGGGAGGACGGGCAGCTAGCGATACTTGTGAGATTACTTGCTTATTTTGATTGATGATTGACTTTTTTTTTTTATCATTTGTATTTTGTAGGTAACACTACCCAACAGGCTCAGTTCATTCCCAGATGACTGATATTACTTGACTGGTAACAGGGGGTTAAGTCTGGGGCCTGTTTTCAATTGCACCTCAAACTTAATGTAGAGTCAGGGATTGAAAAAGTGTCGGCTACCATCCATCTATTTTATATCGATGCTTCTATCATCCAAAAAAAAATAAGAAAATCAGGTGTCGTTATACGCTGATAATTGAGGACGTTTTTCATTTTCTTGATGAAGATATATTCCACCTTCACCATTTCAATGGTTTTGACTGGTTTGGGATTCCGTTGGAAGGAAAAGATGCTTTTGAGAATTTAATGATTGATGAAGCACCTACGCCAAGACTCTATTATACTTGTAAACCAAAATTCTGGAAGATTTTGTTCTAGAATCAGTAGCAGATTTCTTCAATTGCTCATATGTGTACAAAAATGGTGGAATGCCTACGGAAGAAGAGGAAGAGGAGAGAGTATATTCGTGAGTTGTTTAAAATTTGAATTTTTTTGGTTAATAATTAATGAACTTTCTTATATGATGATCACGTAAATAAGTAGTTTAATAGTTGTTTAAGATTTAACTTTTTCCCTTTAATAATTAATGAACTTCTTATACGATGGTCATGTAAATAAGTAGTTTAATTTGTGGTGGATTATTTTAGTTAAGGTCTGAGGAATTAGATCGGCTCAGCTGACCGATCCCGATTCTGTATGATTCTGCACAGCGAGGATGTCAATCCTTTATTCTTGCATGTGTGTAGCCGATCCTAAAGTTTTGCAGGGGCCAATCTGATTCGGAATCAGCCGAGGTCAGTCCTGTCACCGATACCAGGTACTTGATTCCTGAATTTAGGTTTCAGTTTCTGTTATTATAATCCCTGGAATTGCATCATTAATTCTTGAATTATTTACTTTCTTTCCATTTCAGTATCTGCCTTATTTCCTTATAGTCTGGAAACCTTTTGATTATCCTCTCTTAGTTCAATAGAGATGTTTGAATGGGCATATGGGTATGCAAGAACCAAGCTCCCTCATTTTATCGTAGAAGATCAGCAAATGAGAAAGTTGGAATCATGGCACAGTAACGACTGGATCCGGAAATTTTGCCCTTTAGTGTTTAGGTTTTATATCTAGACTGGATTTTAAATGATAATCACTTGTTATTAATTGCTCACAGAGATGCAACTTTGGGTTATGGGAGTCCAAACTATGTCACGATGTGATTTGGAAGCAAAGGTTGTTTCCCTGGAAGAAAAGATGGAGAGGGATGAGTCAATGATAAGTTTATAATTCCAAGCGGAGAAATTGACTCAATTCATGAAGTTTAATAGAAACTGATATGAATCTCAACTGGTATTACTATTTAACACTTTTTTTTTTTGGTGGAATACTATTTAACTCTATTTACCATACTATCGAACTTGATTGAAATTTCAGCATCCGCAACAGGTGAATGAGTCAATTCCAATACTAACTGGGATTGCATTGAAAAGAAATTACAATTGAAGGTATCAACACGTTTTCAACAACTTGATGTGGTTTAAGTATGTTTTGTTGGAACCTTGGCCAATGATGAATAGTTCATGGGCAGTTCCAAGTGTGTTGTCATTGTTGGCAACCATGGTTTGCATATGCATAATCCAGTGGTAGTATGGGCAGTCTGGTAATTCTCAAGTTCAAGAGGAAAGAAAACAGAAGAGAGAGAAGATAAGGAGAGAAAAAGAAGAGAGACAAAGAGGAGAGAGAAAGAAGAGAGAGAATGTGGGCCGTGTGGGTCCCACCTGAGGTGGCCAAGCCATGCCGCGAGCACAGCAGCACAACCATGCCGCGCGCACAGCAGCACAGCCATGCCGCGAGCACAGCAGCATAGCCATGCCGCGAGCTCAGCAGCACAGCCATGCCGTGCATAGCACACCGCACAGCTGCTGGCATGACCAACTAGCGGAAGGGTCATGCGCGCGCGCACAAGAAGCCCGCGCATGCCCATCGAGACACCCGCGAGGTGTTCGACCTAATGCCCAAGAGAGCATGGTCCTTAGGACCCTACTGGAGTTTTTCTTCCTGAATCGTTTTTTAACAAAAGTTACGGAGGCCATTTCTTTTGATCTCAGGGGTATTTTTGGAAGTCCACAAATGGTTTGATTTGAAATAGAAGGTCCTGATGAAGCCACGCATCAATGATTCTCATCCGACGACTCACAAAAAGGCGGGATTCAGTGCTTGTCGGCCGGTGCGTCAAGATTCCATCGCGAGCAACCCCATTGGCTAGATGTATCTTAAAATAGTGGTACGCGACGCATGGAATTGAATCCATGATTGTATGTGTCACGCATACTGGGAAGCTTCGAGCCAGATTCAAATCGTTCGGCCAGAATCCATGCCGATCGTGCCTGACGCGATGGATCCTGATCTAACAGTCAGGAGTCTTTCCCGCCTCCATCTGACAGATCTAGCGTCCTAAAATGAAAGATGCCGTCTGCACCAATCGGATCTCGACAACAATGTACGGTGGGACTGTGGCGGCGGCGCTACTATGCTTCGCGCCACATGGAATCAGCTCTAATGATTCCCTTTAGAATGTTTTGACTGGCCGATCTTCTACTGGCCATAACTCAGCCGTCCGATCTCTGATTTGGGCGTGTAATATATCAAACTGAAGGGAATTTGAAGGAGTAGCTTTCCAAACCAGTTGAAGCTCGAGAAGAAGAAGAAGCAGAAATGCGATTTTAGGGCATATACCTTGTTGGAGCTTCAATGAGCTGTGTTTGACTTCTACCTTCTCTGTGCGGCTGTTAATGCTTCATTGAAGCTAGGGTAGAGTACTAGGACAATGCATTAAGTGTCCAGTGGAGTCATGGTGATGAGGAATGACTTGTGTAGTCAATGAAGAGATCGATAAGCTTGCACAGTGAGCTTTACACCTGCTGTAAGCAAGCCGGGAAGGTAACTTCGCACTCAAACCCTCATTGTGATGAATGCTTCATATGTATAGTCTGTCAAGTCAAGTCCTGATAGGTTTGTGGGAAGTAGCTCATATTCAAGTTATAGCTTGTCTTACCTGGTGGTGTAACACCTAGCTATTTTAGCAGTCGAAAACTACCAATTAAAGTTGTGTATCGGGTATAATACGAAACCCTGGTTAGGGTATTACCCCGTGGACTAGCCATCACAGTGAGTGATCGGTGAACCATGTTACATCTTGTGTTGTGAGTGTATATGTAATTGTCTATGTGTGGAATAGAAGTCTGTGCGCTGTAGGTCTGGGTGTACACATTTGGCAGGCCAAGTCCCTGGTATGGATACCTGTGGGTGTGTGGTTGGTGTGTGCACAAAATATGTTTGACAACTTGGCAGTGAGAAAAATCCATTTGACAGCTTAAGGCAGCACACAGTGAACAATAGCTCTTGGCAGCAGTTTCCAAAGCAGTAGGCCAGATCATCTCAGTGGGAATATTTTTGAGAGCACTGATTCACCCCCCCTCTTAGTGACTACCTGGGATCAACAATTGGTATCAGAGTTACGTTCCCAAGGGAAGAAGTTTGACAGCTTCGGGTACAGATTGTGCATTGAGACAGAGATATGGCTACAAATGAAGAACATCATGGGCACAGTAGAATTCTTATGTTTGTTGGCTCCAACTACAGTGTGTGGAAAGTCAGGATGGAGGCATACCTGATAGCACAAGGATATGGAGTATGGCTAGCTGTGGAGAATGGATACAAGCACACAACTGAAGATATCAGTGATGCAGTTGAGATGAAGAAGAGAGAAAATGAAGCTAAGGCAGTTACAGCTCTTCTAGCTACACTAGCAAGCAATGAGCTTACTGGAGTAATCAGTTGTCCAACATCAAAGGAGATATGGGACAAGTTACAGAGTGTACATGAAGGTGACAATAAAATTAAGGAGACCAAATTACAAATACTAAGATCTCAATTTGAGAGCTTGAGAATGAGTGAAGGTGAGACAATTGAGTTTTACCTGAATAGAGTAAACAAGGTCACCAATGCAATCAGAGAATTGGGTGAAAAACTGAAGGAGATTCATGTGGTCAAGAAGGTGTTGAGGACACTTCCAAAACTATACAATACCAAGGTGTCAGCCCTTGAAGAAATCACTACTTTGGATACGTTGACCATAGATGAACTGCAGGGTATTTTGGTTACCCATGAGATGAGGATGATTGAGCCAGTGTCAGTTGAGAAGGAAGCCGCTTTTGAGGCTTTTAAAAAATTAAAAATGAAAGAGCCAGTGGAGAATGCAAAAGCTGATGCAGAGGATGACTCAAATGATTCAGATGCTGAGCTTATAGCGTATCTAGCTAATAGACTCAAGAAGAGATCTGAGAAGTTCAAAAACAAGTCCTCAATGAGATGCTTCAACTGTGGTGGTTTAGGACACTTTGCTTCTAAGTGCCAGAAAAAGGGTAGAGTGTATGATTCTGATGAAGAAGAGCCTAAAGGGAGTCAAGAGAAGAAAGGAAAGAAGAAATTCATTCCAAGAAAGAGAAGTTATCTGTCAAAGCATGATAACCCCTCTGATGAGTCTGAGGAAGAAAATGATGATGATATTCTTTTCATGGCAAGAATTGAAGAAACTCCTACAGGGATTGAAGCAACAAAGAAGAGAAGTGATAATTTCAAGAGGAGAGTAGAAGATGATGACAACCCAGATCTTGAAGTAGAGTTGCTTTCTGCACTCACAGAGCTCAAGTCAGAAAGAAAGAAAAATAAAAGTTTGAATGATCAACTCAACCAAGCCAATGACATAAATGCTGAGATTATGGAAACACTCAGAAAAGCAAAGATAATTGCTGATGAGCTTGACAATGATCTTACACTAAAAACTTTTGAGTGTAAGAAGCTTGAGGAAGTTGTTGTAAGACTTAAGGTAGAATTGGCTAAGTCTACAAAGAAGAAAAGTTATGTTGAGGCTACTGCAAAAATCCCTCATGTAAGCATTCTAAAGTCAAGAGATAAGAATGTCAGGTTACAGGAAGATGAAGAAACTAGCAGTTTTGAAAATGAAGACAAGGAGGAAGACAACATCCTTGATGAGATTCTGAGTTACCAGAGATCCTCTCACATTAAATCTGGACTTGGATACATTGAGCAGCTATCTGAGAAGATAAAGGATAAAGGGTCTACAGATAATCCCATTGTGTTTGTAAAGGCAAAGCAAAAGGAATCACAAGCAATGAGAGCTACAAAAAGTAAGAATGATGAAGAGGGTTTCAAGACAGTCAGGCAAGGCAGACAGATAAAACAGAGTCAGTTTCAGAGGAATAATTAGTTTCAGAGAAATAGACAGGTTCAGAGGATACTGCTATGACTGTAATGCCTATGGGCATAGAGTGGCAGAGTGTAGAAGACAAGAGAGACCTCCAGTGTTCATTGATAGAAATAGATTTACTCCTCTTGTTGATGAGAGAGTAATGTGCTATAGATGTGAGAGATTTGAGCATATTGCAAGAAACTGCAAAACAAATTTTCCATCTCAAAGGTAAGCTAAGATGAAGGCAAGAGAAGAACCTCCAAGAAAACCAGTTCAGAGAGAAGAAAGAAATGAAATGGAAAGAAAAACAAGGGAACCTATTACAGTAAAAGACAAGGCTATATGGGTGGAAAGACCACAGATGAAAAGAAACAAGTCCTTGATGGTGAAAGCAGCACTTAAAGCAAACAAAAGTAAGCAATCTCCATGGATTCTTGATAGTGGATGCTCTACACACATGACAGGCAATAAAGAAAAATTCACAAGTCTCAATACTGCAGAAAGAGGAACAGTGAGATTTGGAAATAATGAAGGTGCTAGAGTTGAAGGAAGAGGTTCAGTGAATATTAACAATGGGAAGATAAAGTCTCACAATGTCTTGTTTGTTAATGGGTTGAAACATAATCTACTCAGTGTAAGTCAGATATGTGATCAAGGACATGTGATCACTTTCAACAATAAAGGATTTGTTGTCCACAGAGTTGGAACAGGGAAGGCAGTGGCCGCTGGTGAAATAACAGTTGGAAATCTTTATATGCTGACAGATGCCATCAACAAGTGCATGATAACTCAAGAAGATGAAAATTGACTATGGCATAGAAGAATGTGACACATTCATTTCAAGAACTTAACTAAAATAAGCAAGGAGCAAGCAGTTAGAGATATTCCCAAGATGAAGACTCTAGAAAACCATGTGTGTGGTTCATGTCAGAAGGGTAAGCAAGCAAGGGCTACTTATAAATCAAAGGAATACCATTCAAGTAAGCCTCTTGACTTGATACACACAAACTTGTGTGGACCTATGAGAACACAGGCCATAGGAGGTGAGAGATACTTCATCCTGTTCATAGATGAGTACTTTAGAATGACCTGGGTGATGTTTCTGAAGGACAAAACTGAAGCTCTTGACAAGTTCAAAGCATTCAAGAAGAGAGTGGAAAATGAGACAGGAAACACAATTAAGTGTTTGAGGTCTGATCAAAGCAAGGAATTTACACGGAATGAATTCTCAAATTTTTGCAGTGAAAGTGGAATCAAAATTCAACATTCAGCTGCTAGAACCCCTCAGCAAAATGGAGTGGTTGAAAGAAAGAACAGAACAATGCAAGAAATGGCTAGAACTATGATGACAGAAAATAACACAGCAAAGTATTTCTGGAGAGAAGGCATCTATACTGCAGTGCATATCACCAACAGATGTCTACTAAGGCCTCATGAGAACAAGACACCTTATGAATTGTGGTTTGGGAGGAAAGCTACAGTGAAGTATTTTAGGGTCTTTGGTTCTAAGTACTACATCAAGCGAAAGGAGGAGAACCTTGGCAAGTTTGATGACAGAGCTGATGAAGGCATATTTCTGGGCTATTCTTTCAAAAGTAAGGCTTATAGGTGCTACAACAAAAGACTAGGAAGAATTGTGGAGAGTTCAGATGTGAAAATTGATGAGAAAATAGGGAACCTAAAAGGGGCTGAACCAAAAGGTTTCATTCTTGAAGAATTTGATGAAGATGATACAGTATCAGTTGACAAAGGGCAGAAAGATGAAGAAGAATCTGAAATGCAAGAGATTCAAATTGAAGAGCATAAAGATGGCAGACCGAAAGACAAAAAATGATTGAGAATTCATCCTAATCATCAAGTGATAGGAGATCTAAATGCAGGAATGCAAACCAGAAGGATGAAAGCTGCTGCTTATTCATTACTGTCTAAGGTAGAGCCTAAGACTGTACATGAAGCTAGCAAGGATGAATTTTGGTTGAAAGCTATGAATGATGAGCTTGACCAAATTGAGAAGAACAACACTTGGGAGCTAGTTCCTAAACCAACAGATAAAAATGTGATTGGCACAAAGTGGGTTTTCAGGAACAAACTAAATGAAGATGACCAGGTTGTGAGAAACAAGGCTAGACTTGTATGCAAAGGTTATGCCCAAGTGGAAGGAATTGATTTTAATGAGACTTTTGCACCTGTGGCAAGGCTTGAGTCTATCAGAATGTTCTTAGCATTAGCTGTACACAGAGGATTCAAGGTTTATCAAATGGATGTAAAATCTACTTTTTTGAATGGCAATCTAGAAGAGGAGGTGTACACTGAGCAACCTGAAGGGTTCCAACTCAGTAATAATGAAGACATGGTATGCAAGTTGAAGAAGACTCTATATGGGTTGAAGCAAGCTCCAAGAGCTTGGTATGAAAGGCTTGACACATATCTACATCAATTGGGTCTACGAAGAGGAGTAGTGGACAACAATCTATATGTCATGACAGAAGACAGCAATCAACTAGTAGTTGTGGTCTATGTGGATGACATCATTTTTGGGGGACACTGTGAGAAGCTCTGTAAGCAGTTTGCTGAGAAGATGAGGACAGGGTTTGAGATGTCTATGCTTGGAGAGATGTCTTATTTTCTGGGACTGCAGATTCATCAGAAAGAAAATGACATCTTCATCTCTCAAATGAAGTATACCAAAGAGAAGTTGAAGAAATTTATGATGGAGGACTGTAAACCAGTGGGGACACCAATGACAGTGAATACCAAGTTGAGCTCAGAAGATGATTCACGAACAGTTGATCAGACACTGTATAGGTCAATGATTGGCAGTTTATTATACTTGAAAGCTTCTAGATCTGACATACTACAAGCAGTTTGCTTAGTGGCTAGGTTTCAGGCTTGCCCAAAGGAGACTCACTTGATGGAAGTAAAGAGGATTTTGAGATACCTAAAAGGCACAGTGGACCATGGTCTATGGTATCCTAGAACGGGGAAGTTCACTTTGACTGCATATTCAGATGCAGGCTGGGCAGGAAGTCTTGATGACAGGAAGAGCACAAGTGGTGGTGCATTCTTTCTAGGGAAGAGCTTAGTTGCATGGCATAGAAAGAAGCAGGAGTCTGTCTCTATGTCCACAGCAGAGGCAGAATACATTGCAGCAGTAGCTACATGCACTCAGGTAATTTGGATAAAAAGGTAGATTTTAGATTTTAGTATTACCTGTGAGGAGCCAGTGATCATCAAGTGTGACAACATGAGTGCCATCAACATCTCCAAGAACCCTGTGCAACATTCGAGAACAAAGCATATTGACATAAGGTATCATTTCTTGAAGGAGAAGGTGCTTGAAGGAGAGGTGAAACTGGATTTTATTCCTACTGCAGACCAAGTGGCAGATATCTTCACAAAGGCACTCCCTAAGGACTCCTTTGAGAAACTGAGGGATCAGCTAGGAGTAGTACCTCTTGGCACACTATAGTGGCATGTTTTTAGGAGGAGCTGCTGTCTCCATAGCATCATTTTTCAACAATAGGATTGGAAAGATGCAGTGGGCACTCCTATTGGTGAGGCTATATAGGGGGAGCATATGTGAAGGGGGAGCTTCATCAAATGTCAGTACGCCCTTTGGGATTGTTGTCAAAGGGGGAGAAAAAGGCTACATATGTGAGATAAAGTTTGGGTTGCGTTTGGGTTGCCAACAATTCCAAAGGGGGAGATTGTTGGAACCTTGGCCAATGATGAGCAGTTCATGGGCAATTCCAAGTGTGTTGTTATTGCTGGCAATCATGGTTTGCATATGTGTAACAGTGGCAGTATGGGCAGTCTGGTAATTCTCAAGTTCAAGAGGAAAGAAAACAGAAGAGAGAGAAGATGAGGAGAGAGAGAAAAGAGAGAGAAGATGAAGAGAGAGAAAGAAGAGAGAGAAAGAGGAGAGAGAAATAAGAGAGAGAAAAAGGAGAGAGAAAGAAGAGAGAGAATGTGGGCCGTGTGGGTCCCACCTGAGGTGGCCAGGCCATGCCGTGAGCACAGCAGCACAGCCATGCCGCGAACTCAACAGCACAGCCATGCCGCGCATAGCACACCGCACAGCTGCTGGCATGACCAACCAGTAGAAGGGTCACGCGCGCTCACAAGAAGCCCGCGCATGCCCATCGAGACACCCACGAGGTGTTCGACCTAATGCCCAAGAGAGCAGGGTCCTTAAGACCCTACTGGAGTTTTTCTTCCTGAATCGTTTTTAACAAAAGTAACAGAGGCCGTTTCTTTTGGTCTCAGAGGTATTTTTGGAAGTCCACAAATGGTTTGATTCGAAATAGAAGGTCCTGATGAAGCCACACATCAATGATTCTTATCCGACGACTCACAAAAAGGCGGGATTCAATGCTTGTCGGCCGGTGCGTCAAGATTCCATCACGAGCAACCCCATTGGCTGGATGTATCTTAAAATAGTGGTATGCGACACATGTAATTGAATCCATGATTGTATGTGTCGCGCGTACAGGGAAGCTTTGAGCCAGATTCAAATCGTTCGGCCAGAATCCATGCCGATCGTGCCTGACGCAATGGATCCTGATCTAACAGTCAGGAGTCTTTCCCGCCTCCATCTGACAGATCCAGTGGGCTAAAATGAAAGATGCCATCTGTGCCAATTGGATCTCGACAACAATGTATGGTGGGACTGTGGCGGCGGCGCTACGGTGCTTCGCGCCACATGGAATCAGCTCTAATGATTCCCTTTGGAATGTTCTGATTGGCCGATCTTCTACTGGCCATATCTCAGCCGTCCGATCTCTGATTTAGGCGTGTAATATATCAAACTGAAGGAAATTTGAAGGAGTAGCTTTCCAAACCAGTTGGAGCTCGAGAAGAAGAAGCAGAAGTGCGATTTTAGGGCATATACCTTGTTGGCGCTTCAATGAGCTGTGTTTGACTTCCACCTTCTCTGTGCAGCCATTAATGCTTCATTGAAGCTAGGGTAGAGTACTGGGACAATGCATTAAGTGTCCAGTGGAGTCATGGTGGTGAGGAATGACTTGTGTAGTCAATGAAGAGATCGATAAGCTTGCACAGTGAGCTTTACACCTGCTGTAAGCAAGCCGGGAAGGTAACTTCGCACTCAAACCCTCATTGTGATGAATGTGATAAATGTGATGGGTTTGTAATTATTAAATGCTTCATATGTATAGCCTGTCAAGTCAAGTCCTGATAGGTTTGTGGGTAGTAGCTCATATTCAAGTTATAGCTTGTCTTACCTGGTGGTGTAGCACTTTGCTATTGTAGCAGTCAAAAACTACCAATTAAAGTTGTGTATCGGGTATAATACGAAACCCTGGTTAGGGTATTATCCCGTGGACTAGCCATCACAGTGAGTGATCGTTAAACCATGTTACATCTTGTGTTGTGAGTGTATATGTAATTGTCTATGTGTGTGGAATAGAAGTCTGTGTGCTGCAGGTCTGGGTGTACACATTTGGCAGGCCAAGCCCCTGGTATGGATACCTGTGGGTGTGTGGTTGGTGTGTGCACAAAATATGTTTGACAACTTGGCAGTGAGAAAAGTCCATTTGACAGCTCATGGCAGCACACAGTGAACAACAGCTCTTGGCAGCAGTTTCCAAAGCAGTAGGCCAGATCATCTCAGTGGGAATATTTTTGGGAGCACTGATTCACTCCCCCTCTCAGTGACTACCTGGGATCAACATGTTTTATTGTTGAGAGCCTGATCTTTATTTTCCTTTTATTTGTTTCCTATTGAGGTTACGAAAATGTGCATGAGATGTTCATGAAGACATTTTTGGGATAATCTTTCATGTTTTTGTTGGGAATTTTAGTCATTCTATTTTATGTCATTAATGTACATATTTTAAATTTTACTTTCACTTTCCATTGAAGTTGAACAAAATGGTAACATTATATTTGCAATTTTACTTCCTTAGACTTTGTCATCAAAATGTATAATTTTTAATCTTTGAGAACAATGGTTGTTATGATATATCTTCTTTAACATTATTTTGTATTTGAATATCTATTTATCTGATTATTTTTAAAATTTTTGGTGCCAAATGCTTGATATAGAGAATGGAGAGAATGCCAATTAACATGTATTCTTCTAGACTCTCTTATCGTCCTCTTTGTCTCTCAACTCTTCTTAATTAGTTTATCACCAAATATTGCCTCTAAGGCTCTGATTGGTGGCAAAGGAAATTAAAAAGAAGGGAAGTGAAATTTTTTTAACTTAGAAAAAAAACTTTCATAATCATTATAGCACATGCTATCAAATGACTGTAACTTATTTCAAATCGTTTTATATTTAGATATTAACTTATACTTCACTTTGCATCCAAATCCTTTGTATTTAAAAAAAAAAAAATTTACATCTAATAAGTATCATTACTAATTATGGTTAGAGATTTAAATAGTTTTATAAAATCATGTTGTGTTATACTTATCTAAACCCAGTGACCATCATATCTCCAAGTTTAATCTTGCTTGGAGCTTTCATTTTGTGGTTTCTTCTTTTCTCTTTTTGGATAAGGGGGTTGTTGGACTTTATGTTGTCATTATTGGCAACTTGGCTGATGTGATAGTGTTTGTGAGCATACAGTCAGAGAAATGAGGAGAGAGAGTGTCAGTATAGGAGAGAGAGTGTCAATGTAAATGGCAAAACTGAAGCAACCTCGAGTAACCTCGTAGTTGGGTTTTACAGTGTTCTACATCTCTTATAGTATGTCTCAGATGGCTTGCAGTGAGTTAAATGGTATTCTACATCAAGTTTGATGAGAGAGAGTGTTTGTGGGCCCCATTGGTGATGTGGCACAGTTTCTGGTGATGTGGCCAAGTTTCTGATGATGAGGCAGTGTTACAGCATCTTGAAGCATTACATGAAGAAAGAAGATGTAGAGAGAATAAGGAGAGAGAAACTAAAAAGAGAAAGAGGAGAGAGATTGAGGGTGGGACCCACGGGTGTGGCAAGGTGACATGTCAACATGGCAGACCACGGCTTGGCATGCATGCATGCAAAGTTTCAAGTCTAAATTCTTATGTTTTATAGACATTTAACTTTGGGCCTATTTTTGGTGGGTCCCGTAGTTGGTTCATGGAGATCCCACATCGGAAAGATGTAGAGCATCGAGTTAGCTTTCCAACGCAATTTGAATCACTCAATTCCGACTTTGGATGAGGGAGATATCGTGATTCTCGTTGGAACGGTCAAAAAATGGCAAAAATAGGAGCTCTCGGTGAGTATATGTGTTACAAGGAAAATCGTATAGTTTTACTATAGTTGAGGGACCCCTTTGAAATTATCAGAAATCAAAGAACTTAGCCACAATTATCACAAATAGCTAAAGATTCTATTCGGACGGATCAGAATGAGCCGCGTCATCAAGATCAGCATCTGACGGATCACAAATAGGCGGTATCCGATGTATCTCAGGTTGTCGCGTCAAATCCCATCGCGTGCTTCTTGATTGGCCAAATGCAAGATAAAATGGTGCATCGCGTTATATAAATGCGCCGCTTTGATTCTGTGTTGCGCACATCTGGTGCGGAGGCGGAACAGATTTAGATCGAAGGGCCATCGTCAGCGTCGATCGTCGCTGACGTGATTTGACCAGATCTAATGGCCGATATCTAATCCCACCTTTTTAAGGTTATCCGATGGCTAAAAGCGTAGATTCTCCGCGAACCAGAACTCGACAACACGTACGTGGGGCGGCGATTCAGTGTTGCACGGGTGCGCGGTAATGATAGGAAAGATTCTATTTTAAATGTTCTGATTGGCCGAACTTCAAACCACCATAACTTCTTCATCCGAGCTCCAAATCGGTCCGTTCAAGTTGCACTTTCCATATTTTTGGATTCTCTACCTATTGGGTGCCGTTGGGAGTCGTAAAAACAAAGAGAAAAATTGAAAAGAGTATTTTGAAGGAAGACAGAAGGTTTTCTAGGGTTTTATGCCCTGTGGGAGTGATAAATCACCAACTACCTCTTCTCTATGCATCAATGGAGTGCTAAATCCCTTTGAGAGGTCAATAGAGCTTTTATTTTCATATTCATGGTGATTATGGGTTGTGTGGAAGAGATTAGAAGCCTATGAGCAATGTGTGCTCTGTGAATCGATCTCTTTCAACATTGAAGGCTGTTGAAGAGTACCTGAGGGCAGTATAAAGCTTCAGAGATATCTTTGGCCATTCGAAAGCATTCTTTGTGAGATTTTCTTTATGAGATTTTTCAAGTCCCTTATCTATTTATGCTTTCAATATATTGTATGCTAGCGTAGGTTAAAATTGTTGAATACCTAGCTAGTGGGGAAAAATTGTGCATAATTATTAGCCTAAAAAATTGTTATTTACTTCTCGTGGGTGCGAGTTAAGTGTGGTGTGTTCAGTGGGTGCTGGACACTGGCTGTTAAGCCTGAATCTTGGCGTTGGTGCGCCCATTCAGTTTTATGCTGAGAAAACCTAGGGTTAATATCCTTGTCTTGCTAGAGACTAAAAGTTGAGTGTTGAGTAAATACGGAGCACGTTGGGCATTACTTCATGGACTAGCCATCACACACTGTGTTGGTGAACCACGTAATATCCTTGTGTTGATTGTTTTATCTTTCTGGTATATTTTAAAGTGCATGGAATGGCTTGCAGGGTGGGTGTACATGTAAGACCTGTATCGAACTAACCAGTCTTACCACCTTGTATCAGGTCTACCTATCATGGTCGAGCCAAGTAGATCAAGTGTGTGAAGAAACCACAAGATCAGGTATGAAATTTAACTCAAAAACAGTCAAATATAAGTGTGTGGTTGCATGCCTAAACAGGTGTGACCGACCCCACCTCAAAAGAGTCCAACCCATGAATTTTTGGTCATGGAGTCGCATGTTTTAAAAAACGTAGGGTCGACGGATTCTGCGACCCTACATGCGACCCTACGAAAACAGCCAGAAACAGAAAATTAGGAAAACTTCCTAATTCGAAGGGGATCTTTTCTAAACTCATTGGGGCTTATTATGGAGGGTTTTCCTCTATAAATAGGACGTCCCTTAGCCTCTTTCACTCCTTTAGAACCCTAATTGAAAGTGAGAGAAAGAAAAGAGAAGGAAGAGAAGGAAAGTCTAAGAAGAAGACCAAGGAAGAGGAAAGCTCAGAGAAAACTCTGAATCTCAGCAAGCCTAAGGTATGAACCTATTTGCTATGTTAATTTGAGAGCTTAGAATAGTTCATGAAGAAGATAGGATTAGGAGAAACCCAAATCATTCATCCATGGATAAATTCCAAGAGAATCCATGGAGGAAGTCATTGTGGACAATGGAAGGTGAATAAAATTATGGTTTTGAGCCATAAAACAATCATAGGAAGGACTATGAACATAAGCCAAAGGATTCAAACATGAAGGAATGGACTTAAGAGTGAAAGGTCGACCCTAACACTTGTGGTCGCACGTAGGGTTGCATGATATTCGACCCTACGAGACCCACATGTTCGACCACATGCCCTCGGGAAGTTCCAGGGATGGTGTGGTCGCATGTAGGGTCGCAATATGTCCGACCCTACCTGTGACCCTACACTCTGGGGTCACAGAAACTGAGACCCCAGGTGCTACCCTACCTTGCGACCCTACACCCTAGGGTCACAGAAACTGCTACCCCAGGTGCTACCCCATCTGCAACCCGTCAGCTTCTGTTAGTCTAAACATATGAGAATTAATTCTAATTAAAATCTATCAACTTGATTAGGTTTTCAAGTGATTTAAAAGTGATTCATAAAGCTTGAACGAGGATCTTCGATCATTCAAAGGTGAGGGAACAAGACCTAAACTAATTGGCTAATAATAAATTATTTTCGATTATTGAGTCCGATGCCATGAATGATTCTATGCTTGTATGCGTGTAATGTGCATTTAACATGTCATCCAATATTCCTTCTATTACTGTTTATGCATATTTAAATTCTATTTATTTATAACATGATGATGATGATGATGCTAGGAATAGGCATGTGAATGTTTGTGTGTGGTTAGTGTACTTGATGCGAGTGGGGCATCAGGGGAAGGACGTGACACTGTGGTTCATCTTGGTCACTAGACTCTAGCTCTATCTCTACTCAAGTCTTGTCTACTGACATCGTCGTATCGCCCTTACCTTAGCAGAACTATTACGTCGTAGGGCATCAGGGGAGGTGGTCTCAGACCGTGTAGTCTCTGACTCTACTGGGGGGCCTTAGCTCTATCTCTATGGACGTATTGAGGGTGCTGGGGTGAGGCCTTGGATACACTGTTTGATGTTATGATTGGTTAGTTGCGAGCCCAGTTTGTTAGCCCTCGCCAATAGGGGCTTACATTATGGGTAGGGCATCAGGGGAAGTGTGATGCGGTGTGGTCCTAAGCACTTTAGCTCTATCCTTATTCCATGGTGGGTGCATGTGGGGGGCGGCAATGGTGTTTGATCCATTGGGCGGTTCCACACATTCGTGTATAGAGGTGCGGTGGCCACCAATCCTTTCTATTGCATATTGCAAACTTATGGACCAGACCAAAGATATGAATTGAATGCATGCATATGTTTGTTGCATTATTTTGTTTTCTCACTGAGCTCAAGTCGGAGAGCTGACCCTCGCGCGGGCAATTCTTTTAGTTTCTGATGTTGCAGGTATTACGGTTGAAGATTATGTCGACACGCCAACATATGAACATGTGGCGGCTATGGATGAGCAAACTATGGAGGACGAACATGGTTCGTTAAGCGAGCATTTCAACTATGGATATCCTTAGTGTTTAATTTTCGTATTTGGATATTTGTAATATGTATTAAATTATGTTTTGATTACTTGGAAATAAATGGAATATTAATTATTTATCATGACTAGATCTCAGTTCATTATCTGTAAGACTTTCACTATTTACTTTATTATCTCTGATTAATGTGGAATGTGTTTTGGTTTAACAAAGTGGGGATAGCCTATTCGAGATCCTGGTTGAACCGTTGAATCATAGACGGTTCACCACACCATTCTGGTTGGTGCAGAAATGGGGTGTGACAGTGCAAATCTGGTAGACCTGGTCACTGAGTGGTAGCGAGGTAGATTTGCATACGCTTGTGTGTATGTAAGAGAATATATCTCCATCAGCTTTGGACAGCAGTGAAATAATTAGGAAGAATTTTCAGACACTGATTCACCCCCCTCTCAGTGTCATATCAAGTTCATCAGGGGTGTTGTTGCATGGTAGTTGGAAGGGGAATGTGCTGTGTGATATGCTTTTTAGCCAAACTTATTTGTTAGCTACGGAATTCCTTCCATGTGCTCAAATCTAAATGAAGCTCATTTGCAAAGCTTCATTTTGACACGTGATGTGTGTTAACGATATCTACCGCTTGGGCCAACTCAGGCAGCTCACAGCTCGGCCAATCTTATCTTCTATTTTTGGATAGTTTCTATATGGTTTTAGATTGTTTTCCTTTATTAAAATTTCTCGTTAGGAAACTTTCTTATAGTTTTTTATGCTTTCCATATTGTAAGCCTCATTATCTCATTATAAATACAAATAGTGAAGAAGGAAAGAGCATATCAATTGACTCTTCCCCTTAGTCATATTTCTCTCTCTCTCTCTCTCTCTCTCTCTCTCTCTCTCTCTCTCTCTCTTCTATTTTCTTCTCCCCTTTCACGTTTTAGGTTTTTGGTCAATATTATATTTTATGTTGTTACATGGCATCAGAGCCTTAAAGATCTAGCTGAGGACTCTTTCATATCTGCAGTTTTGATAGGTGTCATCTATCCCTTTCCTTAAATTTTTTTTTTTTAAATTGATTCTTGGAGTAACTCAGCTTTCCCTCTTAACTGAGTTATATCCACTGCTATAGTTTGATGGTACCAAAAGTTAGTGATTGAGAAGTGCTTCTGGTTACTAGTTTTAAACCATTAAATACCAATGTATGGTTTCAAATTTGGCTTCTATTTTGAATCTAAAATCCAGACCTGTTTTTGCCATTCTTGATGAGTAATCAAGATTTGTTGATTGATCTTGAATGTAATTGCTGGTCAGACTATTGATTGATAACTTAATTGACTGATATATGAGTTGAAGCCAATACATAAATTTCGCCTGTTGCTGGTTCTTGGTATCATTACATGCACTAAAATATTGCTGGTTTTTGGTACCGATCTGGAGATATTTATTTTTTAGAATTATTGAATCTAGTTGTCATGGTCAGTCCCTCTATGTTGCTGGTTCTTCTTGTTTGCAATATGCTATTATGCTAATCAAATCTAATACCCTCTACACTGCCATACTGTTGTGATTAATTGGAAATCTTGCTATATTGTTCATGACTGAATTTAAAGAATCTTCTGTGCAAATAACCTCCATCAAATTAAAAAGAGTGTCAAATTATTTGGTATGGGCACAAGCCATAAAGGCTTATATTCATTCAAAAGAGAAACTTAAATATCTGATTGATGATCCCCCATCTGTGGATCTCAAGCATCCTACCTCTGTAAAAAAAAAACTATGATGATTCGATGAGAGAAAATTCGACCTTGCAAACTTGGTTATGGGGAAGCATTAATCCCTCCATTGTATCAAATGTAATGTTTCATGAAACTGCCAAAGGAATCTAGAATGACCTTAAGGAGAGTTATGCCCAAGAAAAAAAATATCTCTCGGGTTTTTGAGTTATATGAAAGAAATTTCAATTATTTTTTAGGTGATAAGTCCCTAAATGCATATTACAGTGGGTTTAAGGGGTTTCTTGAAGAACTTCAGGCTGTTCAACCTCTCACAATGGACCCCACCCAACTTAAAGTTCAATAGTTGAAATTTTATGTTGCTAAAATTTTAGCTAGACTTCCACTAGAATACCAGGCCTTTAAAACGCAATTATTATTTGGTGAGAAGATTCCTACTCTAAGTGAGACATTTTTTCATTTCCAACGGCTGATGTAAGACCCGTACTCCACTAACCTGGTCTAACCGTATTATGTCAGGTCTTTCCATCATTGCTAAATCAATTGGACCGATCGTGTGAAGGAGGACCATGAGGCCAGGTAAGCTAATCGACTCAAAAACACTTAAAACTAAGTGTATGGTCAACTACCTGGGTAGGTATGGTCGACCATACGATGATAAATAAAGACCACTAATAAACAATCGTACGGTTAATGTTTTCGAGCATATGGTCGATGGATTTTGTGACCGTATGTCTTACTGTATGATCCCAAGTCAAACTTCGGGTTTGGGAACTTTCCAAATAAAAGGGAGATCTCTTTCCTATTGTTGGAGAACCCTATACGGAGAGTTTCTCTCTATATAAAGGACGTTCCTCAATCCTTTTTCACTCTTTTAGAACATTATCAAACCCTAAAGAAAGAGAATGAAGAAAAGGAGAAGGAGAGAAGATTAGGAAGATTAAGAAGAAGGCTGAGAGAAGGAGTTCTACAGACTCTCTGCAACAAGTAAGGTATGAATCTTGTCTTTGTAGCTTTAGAACCCGAAGAGTAGGAGTTTTTAATGTAAATTGTAATACCAAACCCAATGTAAGGATTCAACTATGGGATTTTCTGAGCAAATCTCAAAAGGGGATCATGGAGAATGGGTTAGAGTAGTTAGCTTGGTAAAACTAAGAATTTTGGCCTTAGAATGATCATTAGGGAAAACCTTGTTAATGAGCCAAGAGGAAGAATTCGTATTGGAAGTAAAAATCACATTAAACTCGTATGGTCGCAGCTACGGTGGACCATAGGATGACTAGAGTATCGACCATAGCTATCCAGGAAGAATTCAGAAAATGTATGGTCGCAGATATGGTCGCATATAATGCGACCATAGAGTACCGACCGTACGTGGTATGGTCGACACAGCATGAGACCATAGGACCAATCAGTCACCTATCAGTGATCTATTTCATTTTTTGACTACTGTAAGATATTACACATGAGTCCTAACTTAAATTCATATAACTTTTAAGTTACTAAATTGACTCAAAGAGAGTTACAAGGCTTGGAAGGAGATCGAGTATTATTAACAGGTGAGAGAATAAAACCTAAACTAATCGGATAATAACAAAATATTTTATTTTATTCAGTCCAATGCTATGATTGATTCTATGTTTGTTTGCTTGTAATGTTCATCTCACATGTCATCCAATATTACTATTATATTCTGCTCATGCATATTTATTTCTGACTATTTATAACATGATGTTGATGATGATGCTAGGAATAAGCATGTGATTGTGTGTGTGTGGTTAGTGTGTTGGATGCGAGTGGAGCATCAGGGGGAGGATGTGATATTATGGTTCAGCCTGGTCACCGCACTCTAGCTCTATCTCTACTTAAGTCTTACCTATTGACATCGTCGTATCGCCATTATCTTAGTAGAACTATTACTTCGTAGGGCATCAAGGGAGGTGGTCTTGGACCGTATGGTCTTTGACTTTACCGGGGAGCCTTAGCTCTATCTCTATGCACGTATTGAGGGATGCTGGGGTGAGGCCTTGGATACATTAGATGGAATTAGGATTGGTTAGTTGCGAGCCCAGTTTATAAGCCCTCGCCAATAGGAGCTTACGTGTTGGTATGGGTAGGGCATCAGGGGAAGTATTGGTGGTGTGTGATCCGATACTTTAGCTCTATCTCTATTCCATGGTGGGTGCATGTGGAATGACAGTAGTGTTTGATTCATTGGGTGGATTCACACACTCGTGTATAGAGGTGTGGGGGCCATAAACCTTTCTATAGCACATTGCAAACTTAAAAACCAGACCAAAGATATGAATTGAATGTATGCCTATGTTTGTGTATTGTTTTGTTTGCTCACTAAGCCGTAA
This sequence comes from Protea cynaroides, assembly GCA_028583415.1. Taxonomy (NCBI): domain Eukaryota; kingdom Viridiplantae; phylum Streptophyta; class Magnoliopsida; order Proteales; family Proteaceae; genus Protea; species Protea cynaroides. Next base: position 55,504,420 of record CM053267.1, on the reverse strand, counting down.
TGTGTGCTCACCCTTTCAACGTCGAATATTTTTAGTTGATGATGTAGGTCCTACTGTTGAAGATTATGTGAACGCGTCGACGTATGGACACGTAGCGACCACGGATGTAGAAGCTATGGAGGAGACGAATAATCCATCATGCGAGTGAAATCAATGTGTTTTTTATTAGTTTAACTATTTTTTTGTTACTAGACGTGTAATTAATTATTTTATTTTATGTCTTGAGTTATTTTGGAGATAACTGGATTAAATATTATTTTATCACTTTAGATACTCAGTTCATTATTTATAAGGACTTTCGTTTACTTGTTTATTATCTCGGATTATTATTGTGGAATGTGTGTGTGGATTGATATGGTGGGTACGACCTATACGAGATCCTGGTTGAACCATTGGTTTATTAACAGTTCATCACACCACTGGTTAGTCTAGAATTGGGGTATGATAGCTCATGCCCCCTATCAGTACCACATCTCCACAAGATAATTCTGCTTTATTTGCCAGTCAAATGGGAGCAAGAAAAATGTATATCCAAATCAGAGTATGGTCCACAATTCAGACTGTTATTCTATAGTATAAATGAGAGAAAAATAAAGGAGCAATCATAAAGCTGGGGGCGCTGGAGGAGGAGGTGCCTCTGGGTCTCGATCACGATCCTCAGCGTACACTCTCGTAAGCGAGGCAACCTGTGCCTAGGTAGTCCGAAGACTCTCGACGAGACTCACCACTCATCCATCTGTGTCTCACTAAGCCTCGCGGATCTCACGCAATAATGCCATCATGCCATCTGATGGTGGGCACGAAGGGCCAACCGAGTGGGAAGCTCGAGAAGGGCTGGCTCCTGTAGAATGCTGTGGCGATGGAGGAGGTATGGCATCCACATCCACATACATCCGATCATCATCCTCCTCATCATCACTCTTGTTTGCCTTTGCTGTTGCCACCGCTGCTGCCTCTGCATCTGCTCCCTCCACCCGAGTAAGAGGACGTTTCATGGCATTCCTCTCATCATCACTGACTTGTATCTCTCTCATCCCCATCTTGCAGATGGCATCCCAATCATGATCAGCGGAGAAGGTGTCTTCATAGATCCTCTCATCCTCTAAATTCACCTGTAGGCGTGAGAGCAGAGTGGAGATCAACCATCCATAGGACAGGTTAGCTCTCGAATCAAACAATGTGGCCCTGTGCATAGTCTTTATGATAATGTAAGGAAGACAGATAGACTACCTAGTGCAGATACAGTATAGTAAGTATTGAGTCAACTGGGAGACCATCTCGTAATGACCACCCTGAGGAATCAGATTATGTTGGATGATCTTACAGTATACCCGTGGCTCAGGACCTAGGTTGACTGCCTTCATCTCCCAATGGTCATCACGAAGGATCTAATTGCATACCTTTGCACGTATAGTAGTGGTTAGGAACTGGGGCTCCTTTCGTGCGCAGTAGACCAATGGCCCATCATTGGAAATGCCCAGGAGGTCAGCCAACTCCTGACAATTGAATGAGATAGGTACACCTTTTACTAAACTGGTGATCCGAAACGCTCTACCCCTATCCTCATCCTTTGGATTATCCTCAACTTGTAAGTTACAGTAGAACTGCTTTACTAAATCTGGGCGGGTGCAACCCTTGTACAAGATCACTGGAAGCCAGCCCATATCACCAAATGTCCTCCCCACAACAAATAGGGCTAGGTGGGCTAAATTAACACACCGACCCCCTTCCAGCTTTTTTCGATGGAACCATGGATATCGTATCTCCACTTCGATGGACCTGAAGTGATGAGGGTCATGGACTCGGGGAACCTTGGTGAGAACCATGATAACTGTGAGAAAAGAGAATAAGAAAACAAGTTAGAAAATTTGGGCAGCATAACGACAAAAAATGAGAAAAAGCCTCACTTTTCACCCAACACTTGGGCAAGAGGACTTACATGAGGCATAAACCATCCTACAATGATTAATCAAAAGAAAATGGTCACCAACCAAATAGAATTGATAAAATTTTGAAATTTTGGTTTTTCCCCAAATTTTATATTAAAATTGAGATCTTCAAAATTTTTACCAAACCAACCGATAAAACTCGAATTTTCTTGAAGGCTTTCATCTGTTGGGCAGCCAATAGTATGGACCCCCAATAAAAAACAAATTTTTACGGTCAATTAAATGTTAATTTAAAGGAAACCCTATAAATGGCGAAAACATAAGTATGAAAGCTTGGAAAGGAAGAAAAGAGTAGAGAACATACCTTGAAGAATAGGATGGAAATTGTCAATTGATGGAGAAATCACTAAATTCATACGGTTGACACTGTAGCAACCCAGTAATGGCTAGCTGAGTTGAAACCGTAGGAAAGAAAATGAGAATGAGAGGGAAAAATCTCGAAAACAGGTTTAAAACCTGATTTTTGAATCGTACGGTCACACAATTCGACCAAAATACTCGACTGTACCATTGACCAGCAATTGGAAACATTTTTTTCCCATATACCGGTGAAAGTTCATCACCCGATTTTAGCTAAGGAGCTCTGGTTCCGGACCCGGACCCAGTCTCACAAACTGGATTTGGCTCTATAAATAGCATGTGTCAAAAGATGCAAACGAAATTCTTCAAGGAGAAACCCATTTATCTATAAAAAGAATTTCTCAAATTTAAGAACTCATCCAATCTGACGCAAGGCTCTCCGAGCCTTTTAATTCCAATAAAAAATTAACGAATTTGTACCATCGACCCTAGGGTCTCAAGTAGTTGCTAGGGTTTGTATGGTCGAACCTATGGTCGCGTTACATGCGACTGTATGACATTGACCATACGATTGACTGTTGTCTGTTTTTTATTCTGTTAGAACTATTGCCTCATAATTTTGTTGTCTTCTCTCTCCATCTATTGTGGAACTAACAAAATATTACCATTCTATCTTGTCTCACATGTGTTGTCACACCCCAATTCTGATCCAACCAGAACGGTGTGAGTGAACCGTCATTGAACCAACGGTTCACACCAGGATCTCAAATAGGCCGTGTCCACTCATACAAACCATTACACATAACCATAATCAGAATATAAATATACAGCGGAAGACTTTAGATAGAATGAACTGAGTATCTATTGATAATTTAAATAAATATCCCATTATCCAAATTCAAACACATAAAATAAAAATCTTTTACATCCCTTAATATCAAACGAAAATAATTGAAACAACTAAATAAAATCCATCACAAGTACACACAGAAAGGGCACTCGCATGAAACATCATGCTCGTCCTCCCCTGCTCGTACATCCAAAGCAGCTACACCTCCATACGCCGGAGCGTTCACGTAGCCGTCCACGGTGTATCCTGCATCAATATCTAAAAATAATGTATATACAAAGGGTGAGCTCACAACTTAGCTCAGTAAGACAATCAGACAGTTTCACAAGATTATGCATGAGTAACAATCAATTTTATGCTGTGGTCTGGTTTTAAGTTTGCAATGTGCTATAGAAAGGTTTGATGGCCCCCGCACCTCTATACACAAGTGTGTGGCACCACATGGATCACACCCCCATTGGCCCACATGCACCCATCATGGAATAGAGATAGAGCTAAGATACCCACGTACCTCCCCTGATACTCTACCCATATCAGTACCTAAGCCCCTACTGGCCAGGGCTCGCAAAATGGGCTCGCAACTAACCAATCCTATATGTCATCAATGTATGCTCTATCCCAGCACAGCCGTCTACGGCATAGAGATAGAGCTAAGGCATTCCCACACCTCCCCTGATGCCCTATCCGTAACTAACCCACTAGGATAGAAACAATACGCAGGTAGACCCTATCCCAACATAACTCCCTACGGCATAGAGATAGAGCTAAAGCATCGTGGACAAGCCAGCGTCGACTCGGAATCCACAGTACCACATAACAATGGCCGGGATAATATTAATATCGGAGACCACCGTTCCACAACCTTCCCCTGATGCCCCACCCGTACCGAGCATGTTAAGACAGAATACTACAAAAGGTGCTAATGTGAAGAGCGATCCCAGGCCCATGCCCCACTCCACACACTAACGAAAACAATCACATGCCTAACAATCACATCCTATCAATGCATGAACAGTAACAACCACTGAAAGTAAAGGATGGCATGTGAATATGCACAAACAACACATCTCATATAATCAGGTGATTAACAACAATTTACTGTCCATTAATTATTAGGTTTGGGTCAGATTCCCTTACCTGATGCTCGTTCGATAACTTGCTCCACGTCGCAAGATCCAAACGATAAGTCACAAAGTCCTACAATATTATTAGGGTTTCATTAAAATAACATTCTTAGAGTCTCATGTTGATCGAAAACCAACAGGGTTACAAATACCCTCACAGAGCTTACCGGCGGCAACATACCGGTCGCAGCTCTGTGGGGAAAGACTAGCGACCGGTATGGTCAGCCGGTCCCCACAGACAACCTCCCGAGAGGTAGCGGTCGCAACATACCGGTCGCACTATGTGCAACCGGTATAGTCGACCGGTATGTCTCCGGAAGACCATACATGGTTTTTTCGACTGCCGACGATCATCCTCCATGGATTTTCAGGGTTTCTCCTATCCATTCTAAGTCTAGGCTTTGAGTTAGAGTTATCCCCAACTCATTCAAGTATCGTTTCGATGAATATCATCTCGAAACTCGAATCTAGGGTTTGACGGCAACTTAGGGTTTATTGGTCAAATTAGGGTTTTAGATCAATACCTACTTTGCATGGTATTGATCCACCCACACAACTAACATAGGATAAGAAGATGGATTCAAGCACTTACCGTTGACTGGCGTAATGAGAGCGTCGTCGAACGGTAATGGCGACACCTCCTTCTTCTTCCTAGCCCCTTCTCCTTTCCAACCTCTTTCTCTTCTCTAGGGTTTGTGAGAGACAATGGAAAGGATTTGAGGAGGTTTAAGGGTGTATTTATAGGCTAGAAATAGGGTTTAGTAACCCTACTAGGATTAGGAAACTTCTAGGATTCGAAATCAGGAAAGCGGGACCCGCAGAGACCAATTTCCAGATTCCCGCACATAGCTGCGCAGGCCATACCGGTCGACCGGTACCAAGACCGGTACCATCGACCGGTATACCTAAAATCAGGTATAATTGGTCGACTTCGGTCCGATTTTGTACCTGTTTGTTATCCGCTTGCCCCGTCTTGGCCCGGTGATGATCGGAAGACCCTGTCATGACACAAAACCAAGGTTTAGACCGGGTTTTCAGAGTGCGGGTCTTACAACTCCACCACCCTTAAAAGAAATTTCGTCCCGAAATTTGCATGCAGGTTCTACAACTCCCCCACCCTTAAAAAAAATTTTGGCCTCGAAATTTGAACATACCTTGATCGTCAAAAAGGTTAGGGTACTCCTTCCTCATCGCGCTCTCTTCTTCCCAAGTAATTTCCTCCACATTTTGACTTTTCCAATGCACCTTTACATAGTGGATATCCTTGGTTCGAAGTTGCTGAACTTTTTGGCTTAAGAGCATTACAGGCACCACTTCGAAAGTTAAGTCTTCAGTCAAGTCTGGAGGATCAGCGATCAAGATATGCGATGGATCTCTGACATACTTCTTCAGTAATGATATGTGGAACACGTTATGAACGCTGGACATAGATGGTGGTAGAGCCAATTGATATGCTACATTACCACATCGGGTCAATATCTCATACGGTCCCACATACCTGGGGCATAGCTTCCCCTTTTTACCAAACCGTTTCAGACCTCGCACCGGTGATATCTTCAAGAACACTTTGTCACCCACTGCAAACTCCAGATCTCGACGTCGATTATCCGCATAGTGCTTCTGTCGAACTTGAGCTGTCTTTACTCTCTCTTTGATTTGATCAATCACTCGACAAGTTTCTTCAACAAACTCTGGTCCTACAATTCTTCTTTCCCCCACTTCGTTCCATAACAGAGGTGTACGACACTTCTTCCCATAGAGTGCTTCGTATGGGGCCATCTGAATTGTAGCCTGATAGCTGTTGTTGTAAGCGAACTCAATAAGTGATAGCTTCTCATCCCAAGCTCCCTTGAAGTCTAATGCACAAGCTCGGAGCATATCTTCCAAAATTTGAATAGTTCGCTCTGACTGTCCATCCGTCTGAGGGTGAAAAGCTGTACTGAACTTCAACTTTGTTCCCATAGCTTTCTGTAATCCTTCCTAGAACTTTGATGTAAAACGGGGATCTCTGTCAGATACTATACTCTCTGGAACGCCATAAAGTCTGACTATATTATCCACATATAACTTGGCCAGTTTCTCCATGGTATACTGAGGTCTGACCGCAATAAATCGAGCTGTCTTGGTGAGCCGATCCACTATAACCCAGATTGCATCCACTGACCTTGGTGTCAAAGGTAGGCCAGTGACGAAATCCATAGTGATACAATCCCACTTCCATGCAGGTTTCGGTAATGGCTGTAGTAAACCTGTGGGTCTCTGCCTTTCTGCTTTAACTTGCTGACAGTTCAGACATTGGAACACGAAACGAGCTATATCAGCTTTCATACCCCTCCACCAATATAGTCTTCTCAAGTCATGGTACATTTTGGTACTTCCTGGATGTACCGAATATGGAGTGTAATGAGCTTCAGTCATAACTCGATCTCTGATATCGCAGTCTTCACTCTCCGGTATACATAAACGTCCACGATACCTGAGTACCCTGTCTGAATCCAAGGTAAAGTCAGGATTGTTCGTACCCTTCTCTAAGTCTTCTTGCACTGTCTTGAGATGTGGATCCTGTAGGAATGCTACTTTGACTTCATCAACTAGATCCGGCGAGATCTTCAAAGCTGCGAACATCATAGTGAACTTATGAATCAAGCCTTGCTCAACTAGATCTTCTACAGTGTCTATAATATGCTCTTCATCACCATCGATTTAACTTGAGTCTGCGGCACATAATGCGGCATTTGTACTTGGTCCTGCCTCAGGTTTCGATGCCCACTTTCTGCTTAAGGCATCAGCTACAACATTTGCTTTACCTGGATGGTACTGGATGTCACAATCATAATCTTTTAATAATTCCAGCCATCTCCTCTGTCTCATATTCAGATCCTTCTGCGTGAAAAGATAAGTTAAGCTCTTATGATCTGACTTGATCTGAAACTTCTCACCGTACAAGTAGTGTCTCCAAGTCTTGATTGCGTGAATAACCGCTGCCAGCTCCAAGTCATGCGTAGGATAGTTCTTCTCATGCTCTTTTAACTGTCTTGATGCGTAAGCAATCACCTGTTCTCCTTGCATCAATACACACCCAATACCCAACCCTGAAGCATCCGTATATAAAGTAAACGGAACGCTTGGTTCTGGGATGGTCAAGATAGGTGCAGAGACTAGTCTTGACTTCAAAGTCTGAAAGCACTTCTCGCACTCATCTGTCCATATGAATTTCTCTCCCTTCTTGGTCAATCTGGTGAGTGGAACAGCGATCCTGGAGTAATCTTCCATGAATCTTCTATAATAACCAGCCAACCCAAGGAAACTACGAATCTTCGCAACAGATTTTGGTGCTTCCCATCCTACTATAGCATCTATCTTGCTTGGATCAACCTTGATACCGTCTTCAGATACAACATGGCCCAAGAAAGCCACTTCCTTCAGCCAAAACTCGCACTTCTTGAATTTTGCATAAAGCTTCTCATGTCTCAATCGTTGTAGGGCTGCCCTCAAGTGCGATGTATGAGTCTCCATGTCCTTAGAGTAGATCAATATGTCATCGATGAATACGATGACCGAAGTGTCCAACATATCATGAAACACTCAGTTCATCGGGCGTTCCATAAACGACGCCGGAGCATTGGTCAACCCGAACGACATAACTAGAAACTCATAATGCCCATACCTCGTCCTGAAAGCAGTATTCGGAATATCTCTGGCCTTGATCTTCAATTGGTGATACCCTGATCGGAGATCGATCTTTGAGAAAACCTTTGCACCCTGTAACTGGTCAAACAAATCATTGATCCTAGGGAAAGGGTATCGATTCTTGATCGTCAACTTGTTCAGCTCACGGTAGTCAATACATAGCCGTACACTTCCATCCTTCTTCTTGACGAATAATACAGGTGCTCCCCAAGGCGATATACTAGGTCGTATGAAGCCCTTATCCAACAATTCTTGTAATTGGGTCTTCAACTCCTTTAACTCGGTCGGGGCCATCCTGTATGGTGCTTTAGACACCGGGCGCCGAACCGGGCATGAGATCTATTACAAATTCTGTAGTCCTGTCCGATGGTAAGCTTGGAAGCTCCTCTGGAAATACATCTGGGAACTTCCGAACCACATCTATATCTTCCATCTTGAGTGACTCTATCGTGAGATCGACTACAGATACTAGATACCCCACTCCCTCTTTCTCTAAGCATCGCTTGGCTTTTAGGGCAGAGAGAAACAGCTTCCGCTTCCTAGATAGCTTGATCCCAGCGAAACTATATTTCCTTCCCTCTTTGTCAGTAAGCACAAGCTTCCTTTCACCACATAAAAGGACGGCCGAATGATGGCCTAGCCAATCCATTCCCAGGATGACATCAAAGTCTACCATCTCAAGTAGTACTAGGCTTTCTTCTAAGTCTCGGCCCTCAATACATACAGTACATGGTCCATAATACTCGGTCAAAGCCACTTCGACTCCTAGTGGAGAGCGAACTATCAAGCTTGGGTTCAAATGCTTGATTGGTAACTCCATTCGCTTCCCAAAAGAAATAGAAATAAAGGAGTGCATGGCCCCAGAGTCAAATAATACTCTGGCGGATATACCAGCTACATTTACAATTCTTGGAATTTATTGCCCCTTAGTTCTACATGATCATGCAAAATGAAAGAATAAACCAAATAGTAAGGGATAGAGTCGTACCAGTTACCACATCAGGTGATGCGGCTGCCTCTTCAGTGGTGACCGCATACACTTTTCTTTGCTGGGGGGGTTGCTTCTTAGGTAGAGTGCAGTTCCTTGCGACATGTCCCAGCTGCTGACAATTATAACATTTGATATTTGGGTTGTGTCCAGCGAACTGTGGCACAGGTGGTGCCGGGTTGTTTCTCGCAGGTACTGTAGCGGTCTGTGCTCTGTATGGGCGGAAAGGTCTGCTGTTACCGCCACCCGAACTCTCACTAGCAGGTCTCTTCACTCCCCTATTCTGAGCGAAGAAGCTGTCCCTCTGACTGGACTCTATCACCCTCGCAACCCGCACAGCCTCGTTGTAGATCTTCTTGTCCAAGCCCAAGATATTCTCTTTGATGCTTCCACGTAGTCCCATAGTGAACCTACGTGTCTTGGTCTCTTCTTCTTGCATACTTGCTGGTGCGAAGAAGAATAGCTCTTCGTACCTCTCCTGATAAGCATCTACGGTCGACTGAGACTGCTGCAGATTGAGAAACTCTTTCTCCATTTGATCTTTGAAACTCTTTGGAAAATACTTGTCGAAGAAAGCAGCTTTAAACACTTCCCAATCAACCAGTGTATACTTAGTCTCCAGATATGCCCGTGTAGAATTCCACCAAGCATTTGCATCTTCTTTCAACATATGAGTGGCAAACAGAACCTTTTCCTCCTCAGTACAAGTCATCAATCGGAAGTTCTTTTCCATCTCTGCATCCCACTGTGCTGGCCACAATGGTTTCCTTGTCCTGCCCGTGAACGATGAAGGTTTCAACTTCAAGAATCTGTCCACTGACCTGCTCAGATCATGCTGTCCCTGAGTGTCTGCTCCGTACCATGGTGGTGGATACGGATAAGCTCCCGAGTACGCAGAAGGCGACGGAAACCGATGCGGTGGTGGTACGTTCTGCGCTTGGCCCCTCGGCCTTGGGCTACTCTGCATCGGTTGGGTAGCATTAATTCCTCCTGACTCGGGCGTATTTCCAGCGGGAACAGAGCCTGTTGGTCTGAGCATCTTCAGTACCTCGCTCAGAAATTCCTTCTGTTGAGCCTGCATCTGATAGACCAAGTTTGTAACAATGGTCTCAGAATTCCTGTGAGGTGGGCCAGGTAAATTTGTCGGCACTTCTGGGACCTGTTCCACCTCCACTTCAGGACTTGGTTCTCTAACCTGGTCTTGTTCAACTTGTTCTTCTTCTAGGCACATCCTGGCCTGATGACGCTTTCGACCCCTACGACTGTTTCCGCCTGCCATCTCAGACTATTTTATTTGGATCTGAGAAGAAGACATAACACGTGAGAACATCAATAATAGCAGTGTTAGTCTTGAATAATGCAAGGGAAAATAGTCGAGAAGTAACATTTCAATTTACACAATTTTAAAGATTTTAAATTCAATTTTTCCTGGCTCTTTGGTGCGTACCGGTCGCAACTTACCGGTCGCACCCCTGTGGAATATGCTGCGGCCGGTATAGTCGACCGGTCAGAGTTAAAATTCTGACCGAGACATAGCGGTCGCAACATACCGGTCGACACCCTGTATACAGTGTTGCGACCGTTATAGTCGACCGGTCAGAATAAAATTTCTGACCGAGACATAGCGGTCGCATATATCTGGGTGATACCGGTCGACCGGTATAGGCAAAACCGTCGACCGGTATGCCTATACTGGTTATAAAATCGGGAAAAAGTGAGATTTTCTCACTTTTTCCTCCTCCTTTCTTCTCCGGTGGCGATTCTTCTTTGGAGTCTGAGTTGCTACAATCCGACCGGTGCTTTTTGAAGGCGATTTCTTCCACTCAAGAGCTAGTACATCGTCTCTAGGTATGATCCCTCCCTCCCCATCATTTCTTTATCATTTTCCCATATCGTCTATATGTAGAAATCTAGGTTTTTCTTTGTTCGAGATGTTTCAACCGTAGGAACTCTTTTCCTTCGGCTTGGAGAGGGTTTAGGGACCCCCAAGAGCAAAAGCCCTCAACTAATTTGGGGTTCCACCGAATGGTTTACATAAAAATCGAATTTTTTCATATTTTGACCTAGGTTTTCAAAAAAAAATTTCGAAATTTCTAATTTTTTTTAAATTCTTGAAATTTCTCATTTGAATTGCTTGTGATTGGTTTGTTGAAGAGTGTGGGGGTTACGTAAGTCCTCCTCCCCACGTTTTTGGGTGAGTTCAAGGCTTTTTCCCAAAATGTTGTTGTTATGCTGCCGAAATTTCAAAAATTTTCTAACTTTTATCTTATTTTCTTTTGTTTTGCAGTTTAAATGGCTCCTAGACGCGCTCTCGGGAAACGCTCACATGGCTCTAGTTTTCGGGCTCCCTCACCACCAGTTCCACAACTAGATGAGCTATGGTTTCGCTCCTTGGAAGCACAAGCTCGGTTTCCATGGTTTGATAATAAAAGTATTGAACCAGGGCGCCGGGTCAACCTGGAACAACTGCACCGATTCAATGTGGAGACGGCTTTTGGCGCTCTAGGTTGGTTGCCGGTTATTTCATACACAGAGACCACATGCCCTAACTTGGTCAAGCACTTCTATGCGAACTTGGAACTTGAAGGGGATGTCGAGGATATGAACCAGTGTAGGGATCTACGTATCACCAGCTACGTCCGGGGTGTACATATTTTATTTAACACCCATCAGTTGGCTGATCTTCTTGGGATTCCCAACTATGGAGATTTGGTGTACTGCGCCCCCAAGGCGAAAGGTTATTTGACTGATGATTTGCGCCGAGAGATAGCGCATCAGATCTTAAACCCTGGAGCCCCTATGAAGGCGGCTAGCCTGAGGCCTATACCTCGGGTATATAGTCGCATTATTCAGCACAACATAGTACCATAGAGCGGCCACTACAGTGAGTTGTCCCAGCTCACCCAGTACGTCACTTATTGCGTCTGCACAGTGGAGCAGATCTCACTTCCCTACCTCATCATCCGGACTATGCATCGCGCGGCCGTGGCCGATCGGGCCAGCAACCTTCCTTATGGCCGTCTCGTCACTTTCCTTCTTCGCCGTCTGGGCGTGAGCTTGAGAGGAGAGGTAGCCGTTGAGGACACCATGACCTCCGACATCGACTGGGATGCGATACAGAGGATGCAGATGGTCGATCTGCCGGTTAGTGACGACGAGTTGGAGGCTCGCCCTCGTCCACTTGGGAGAGTAGCAGCGGCAGCAGCAGCAGTAGCCACGGCCAATGCGGCCTATGCGGCAGAGATAGGTGATGACGATGATGATGATATGGCTGGGGAAGCACCAGTGCCTGCCCCACAGCCTGCACCTGTACCACCACCATCTGCCCCTATAGCTGGACCATCTCAGCCTCCTCCCGACTCAGTGATGGGTATGTTTATGGAGCTCAGGGACGCTCAGCGGGAGATGAGCCGTGACTTAGCACAGTTGACTCGCAGCCTCCGAGTCACACAGGATCAGGTGCACTGGCTCAGGGTCACTTACGAGCGAGACTATGATATAGCGGACCCCATACCTCCTAGGCCCCCTACCCCATGATTTTTCTTTTACTTACTCATGACTGTTTTACATATAACAGGGTAACTGTCCGGTTTGTGGACCGTACCCTGTAGCACAATCTCATTTGATACTCATTTTCTTGTTTAATGAAAATTTCAAGGTTTTTCCTAACTAGTGTATGTGCACATGTTAAGTTTCATATTTAACATAGTATATTATTCTCTTTCTTAGTCCGTCTCAGGTATCAAACAATGCTTAAGGTGCGTTTGTATTAAGATTTTTAATTTTCTCCTAACTCAGTTCATCGACTCAGTAAGTGCAACATGGTTTGGTGGAACAGAGCCCGAGGGCTCTGATACCAAGTTGTCACACCCCAATTCTGATCCAACCAGAACGGTGTGAGTAAACCGTCATTGAACCAACGGTTCACACCAGGATCTCAAATAGGCCGTGTCCACTCATACAAACCATTACACATAACCATAATCAGAATATAAATATACAGCGGAAGACTTTAGATAGAATGAACTGAGTATCTATTGATAATTTAAATAAATATCCCATTATCCAAATTCAAACACATAAAATAAATATCTTTTACATCCCTTAATATCAAACGAAAATAACTAGAACAACTAAATAAAATCCATCACAAGTACACACAGAAAGGGCACTCGCATGAAGCATCATGCTCGTCCTCCCCTGCTCGTACATCCAAAGCAGCTACAATTCCATACGCCGGAGCGTTCACGTAGTCGTCCACGGTGTATCCTGCATCAACATCTAAAAACAATGTATATACAAAGGGTGAGCTCACAACTTAGCTCAGTAAGACAATCAGACAGTTTCACAAGATTATGCATGAGTAACAATCAATTTTATGCTGTGGTCTGATTTTAAGTTTGCAATGTGCTATAGAAAGGTTTGGTGGCCCCCGCACCTCTATACACGAGTATGTGGCACCTCATGGATCACACCCCATTGGCCCACATGCACCCACCATGGAATAGAGATAGAGCTAAGATACCCACGTACCTCCCCTGATACTCTACCCATACCAGTACCTAAGCCCCTACTGGCCAGGGCTCACAAACTGGGCTCGCAACTAACCAATCCTATATGTCATCAATGTATGCTCTATCCCAGCACAGCCATCTACGGCATTGAGATAGAGCTAAGGCATTCCCACACCTCCCCTGATTCCCTATCCGCAACTAACCCACTAGGATAGAAACAATACGCAGGTAGACCCCATCCCAACATAACTCCCTACGGCATAGAGATAGAGCTAAAGCATCGTGGACAAGCCAGCATCGACTCAGAATCCACAGTACCACATAACAATGGCCGGGACAACATCAATGTCAGAGACCACCGTACCACGACCTTCCCCTGATGCCCCACCCGTACCGAGCATGTTAAGACAGAATACTACAAAAGGTGCTAATGTGAAGAGCGATCCCAGGCCCATGCCCCACTCCACACACTAACGAAAACAATCAAATGCCTAACAATCACATCCTATCAATGCATGAACAATTTAGGGTTTTAGATCAATACCTACTTTGCATGGTATTGATCCACCCACACAAGTAACATAGAGTAAGAAGATGGATTCAAACACTTACCATTGACTGGCGTAATGAGAGCGTCGTCGAACGGTAATGGCGGCACCTCCTTCTTCTTCTTAGCCCCTTCTCCTTTCCAACCTCTTTCTCTTCTCTAGGGTTTGTGAGAGACAATGAAAAGGATTTGAGGAGGTTTAAGGGTGTATTTATAGGCTAGAAATAGGGTTTAGTAACCCTACTAGGATTAGGAAACTTCTAGGATTCGAAATCAGGAAAGCGGGACCCGCAGAGACCATTTTCCAGATTCCCGCACATAGCTGCGTAGGCCATACCGGTCAACCGGTACCAAGACCGGTACCATTGACCGGTATACCTAAAATCAGGTATAATTGGTCGACTTCGGTCCGATTTTGTACCTGTTTGTTGTCCGCTTGCCCCGTCTGGCCCGATGATGATCGGAAGACCTGTCATGACACAAACCAAGGTTTAGACCGGGTTTTTAGAGTGTGGGTCTTACATGTGTAGCCTCCCCAAAACTACTTTACCCAAGAATTTAAATGGCTGGAGATAGACCAAGTAGAAGGAGATAGAATGCAAACCCACCTCCACCACCTACGGAGGTCAATGACAATGAAGGTCAAAAAGGGCAAGAAGGAGATGTTGGGAATCAAAATGTTACGCCTCAGGATGTTCACACACAGGCCAACCCAACTAACTTACTGGCACCACCAACAGATTTGGCTACTGTAGTGATGAAGTTAGCACAGTAGGTGCAGTAATTATAGCAAATGCAAGCGAACATGCAAGCTGTAATGGGAATTGCTTCCCCAATTGTAAACACCACACCCATACCTGCAGGGCAAGCTAGTACAATTCCTAGGGGTTGCAATACTATGCCCCAAGCATCTGCTATGAACAATACGGTACCCCAAGCACCTCAAACACTAGTTGTACAAGCCCAAGTGTAGAATTTAAAGCACTGCAAGGCAGATATAACCAAGGTAACTATCAGTACCATCCGCCTATGTATGGGGCATATGCACAGTATCATCTGGACCACTCCAAACTGATCGAAAGTTTTTTGAAGATGAAACAGAAGGAATTCACTGGCAAGCCATCGGATCCCATGTGGCCAACTCACTAGATCGACGAGATGGAAAGGAATTTTATGATGATGACGATCAATGAAGAGGAGAAAGTATTGTGTGTAACATTTATGCTGAAAGGAGATGCACACCACTGGTGGAAATTCACTCGGAGTTATCCATTGACAAAGCACACCCAACTGACCTGGCTATCTTCAAAGAAGTCTTCTTTGAGAAGTATTTCCCCAGGAGTTTCAGAGACATGATGGAAAAGGAGTTCTTGAGTCAGTATCAAGGACAGATGACTATGCACGCTTACCAGCAGTGTTATGAAGAGCTGTTCTTCTTTGCTCCCTCTAGCATGTAGGAAGAAGATACCAGAATCCAAAGGTTCGTCAGGGGACTTAGGGGAAGCATTTGAGAGTATGTATTGGGACTGAAAAAGAAGATTTATAATGAAGTTGTACAGATTGCTCGAATACTAGAATCGAGCTAGTGGGAGAGTTACTTTGCTCAAAATAGGGGTATTAAGAGACCGAATGGGAATACATTCAACAGAGAAAACTCAAGAACATTCAAACCCTTCCGCACTCAAGGCTTCAATGCTACAGCCAAGACTACTCCAATAGCCCAACCTCAACAGAAGCAGGGTAATACTGGAGTCAAATGCTTTAACTACGATCAAATAGGGCATTATTCGAGGGACTGCCCTAAACCGAAGAAGCAACTGCAACAAGGCAAGGTTTATGGGGTGACTGCTGAAGACACTGCTGCATTACCTGATGTAGACATAGGTATGACCTGACCTTTTGTTTGTAATACCTTGTGTGAGCATGTAGATTAATTTAAGAAGAAAAATCATAGGTATCATACCTATTAATGGCATATCTGCCAGGGTACTCTTTGACTCTGGGGCCACTCATTCTTTTATATCTATGTCATTTGGAAAGAAACTAAGTCTACCCCTCAGACCCTTAGACTACAAATTACTTATACGATCACCTATGGGATTAGATGTAGAGATAGATAAGGGTTATGGGCCATGTCCAGTTATTATTGGCGAGAAGACTATGGATGCAACCTTAATCTAACTCGAGATGGCAGACTTTGACATCATCTTAGGAATGTATTGGTTAGCCCAGCACTTCGTAAACCTATTATGTGCAGAAAAAAATTGACATTTAAAGGCCAGAAAGGTAAAGAACTCAGTTTTTCAGGAACCAAACTCTCTCGTAAACGAAAATTCATCCTCTCTGCATTAAAGGCTAGGAGATGCCTCGAGAAAGGAGAAATTAGATACCTAGTGTCCATAGTCTACCTCATCGAAATTACTAGGATTGCCACCTGATCGAGCGACAGAGTTTGTTATAGACCTTATACCCGAAGCTGCACCAGTATCTAAGGTACCCTATTGAATGACTCCTACTGAACTGATGGAATTGAAGGTACAATTACAGGAGTTACTAGACAAGGGTTACATTCGACCCAGTATATCACCATGGGGAGCGCCAGTGCTGTTCGTAAAAAAAAAGGACGGTAGCGTTTGACTTTGTATAGATTATCGAGAATTGAACAAGCTCATGATCAAGAACAAGTATCCATTACCTCGGATCGATGCTTTATTCGACCAGTTGCAAGGTGCCAAAGTGTTCTCCAAGATTGATCTCCAGTCAGGATACCATCAGTTGAAGATCAAGGAAGGTAATATTCCAAAGATAGCATTCAGAACTAGATATAGACATTACGAATTTCTAGTTATGTCTTTCGGATTGACTAACGCACCAGTAACTTTCATGGAACTCAAGAATCGGGTATTCCACGATATGCTGGATATATCGGTCATTGTATTTATAGACGACATCCTGGTATACTCCATGGACAAAGAAACTCATATCACAAATCTTAGAGTCGCCCTGCAGCGACTAAGAACAGATAAGCTTTACGCTAAATCTACTAAGTGTAAGTTCTGGATAAATGAAGTCACTTTCTTAGCCCATGTTGTATCGGCTGAAGGAATTAAAGTGGATCCTAGCAAGATTGAAGCTATTGTAAAATGGGAAACACCTAAGAATGTTACAGAAATTAAAAGTTTCTTGGGTTTAGTTCGGTATTATCGACGACTCGTGGAAGATTACTTTAGAATTGTCGTACCTCTCACCAATCTGACCAAGAAATGAGAAAATTTGTTTGGATCGACAAATGTGAAGAGTGTTTCTAAACATTGAAGGAAAGACTGATATCGGCTCCCATCTTGACTATTTTGATCCCAGGACAATCATTTACCTTGTACACCGATGTGTCTGGGTTAGGGTTAGGATGTATGCTCATATAAGGAGAGCAAGTAATTACGTATGCTTCCAGACAATTAAAGACACATGAGATGAATTACCCTATTCATGACTTGGAATTAGCAGCGGTGGTACATGCGGTCAAGATATGAAGACATTATTTGTATGGAGAGAAGTTTCAGATTAAATCAGATCATAAGAGTCTCATTCATCTTTTCAATCAGAAGGAGTTGAACATGAGACAAAGGAGATGGCTGGAGTTGTTAAAGGATTACAATTACGATATCCAGTATCATCCAGGAAAGCTAATGTGGTTACTGATGCACTAAGCAGAAAAGCGATGACAAAATATCAGGAAAAAACTAACACAAATGCTGCAATGTGCGTTACAGGAAGAGTATTCAATTGTGGCAATGAGCAGTTCGTGATTGATAAACCAGATGGATTAACCGACCTAGGATTTATTCATCGATTTTCAAACATGTTTGCTACATTGAAGATTGTACCTGATCTGATAGACGAAGTGAAAGCAACTATTCAATCAGACCCCTATCTGAGAACAGTATAAGAAGACCTTGAAAAAGGAAGGACTATTTCTGATTTCACGTTGGACATCGAAAAGGTACTAAGATATAAAGGGAGAGTGTGTGTTCTTGAAAGTGAAGGTTTAGATATTAGATACAGACTAATGAAGGAAGCCCACACCACTACTTATTCGAAATATCCTAAGAGTACAAAGATGTATCATGATTTAAAGAAACTACATTGGTAGAGGGGAATGAAAGCAGATATAGCTAGATATGTGTCTCAGTGCCTGAATTGTCAGCAGGTAAAGGCTAAAAGGCAAAGACCTACAGGCTTATTACAGCCATTACCTAAACCAGCTTGAAAATGGGATTGTATTACTATGGACTTCATCACAGAGTTACCATTGACTCCCAGAGTAGTTGACGCAGTCTAGGTGATTGTAGATTGTTTGACTAAGACAGCTCGTTTTATAGCTATACGACCTCAGTATACCCTAGAGAGGCTAGCTAAGCTGTATGTGGATAATATTATCAAATTGCATGGTGTACCTGAAGGCATTGTGTCCGATAAAGATCCACGCTTTACCTCAATGTTTTGGAAAGGATTGCAGAAGGCTGTGGGTACAACGTTGAAATTCAGTACCGCATTTCACCCCAGAGCGATGGACAGTCCGAGCGCACCATTCAGATTTTGGAAGACATGCTCCGAGCTTGTGTGATTAATTTCAAAGGATCATGGGACAAAAAGTTACCGTTGATCGAGTTTGCTTATAACAATATCTATCGGGCTACAATATAAATGTCGCCCTATGAAGTACTTTATGGTAGGAACTGTCGAACTACTTTATTTTGGAACGAGATTGGGGAACTGAGAATTGTTGGACCAGATTTTATCGAAGAGACTTGTCAAGTAGTTGACATCATTAAGGAAATGGTCCAAATAGCTCAGAACCATCAGAAGCAGTATGCAGATAATCGATGCAGAGACCTTGAATTCACTACATGTGATAAGGTATTTCTAAAAATATCTCATATGAGCAATTTAAAACGATTCAGACAGAAGGTAAAGCTGTGTCCCAGATGTATTGGACCTTATGAGATCCTGACAAGGCGTGGGAAGGTAGCATATCAGTTAGCACTACCACTATCGATGTCTAGCGTACATGATGTATTCCATGTTTCATAATTGAATAAGTACGTCAGAGATCCAACACACATGTTAATGATGGATCCACCGGATTTGACTGAAGACTTGACATTCGAAGTGGACCTCTTGAAATCACTAGTCGAAAGGTACAACGTCTTCGCAACCGTGACATCTATTATATTAAAGTTACTTGGAGAAGCCAAGATATAGAAGAAGTCACATGGGAAGAAAAGAACACCATGCGGACGCAATATCCTCACCTATTCGACCCGGAAGGTATGTGTAAATTTCAAAGATGAAATTTATGTAGGGGGAGTTATAAGACCCACACTCTACAAATCCGGTTTAACCATGTTGTGTCAAGTCTTCCCATCATTGTTGGATCAAGTGGACCGAGCATGTGAAGGAGGACCATGAGACCAGGTAAGCTAATCGACTGAAAAACACTTAAAACCAAGTGTATGGCCGACTACCTGGGTAGGTACGGTCGACAATACGATGATAAATGAAGACCACTGATAAATAATAGTACGGTCGATGTTTTCAAGCATATGGTCAATGGATTTTGGACTGTACATCTGACCGTACGGCCCCAAATCAGACTTCAAGTTTGAAAACTTTTCAAATAAAAGAGAGATCTCTTTCCTATTATTGGAGAACCCTATATAGAGAGTTTCTTTCTATATAAAGGATGTTCCTCAACTCTTTTTCACATTTTTAGAAAATTATCAAACCCTAGAGTAAGAAAAGGAAGAGAAGGAGAAGGAGAGAAGACTAGAAAGACTAAGAAGAAGGCTGAGAGAAGGAGTTCTACAGACTCTCTACAACAAGTAAGGTATGAACCTCGTCTTTGTAGCCTTAGAATCCCAAGAGTAGGACTTTCTAACATAAATTGTAAAACAAAACCCAATGTAGGGATTCAACTATGGGATTTTCTAAGCAAATCTCAAAGGGGGATCATGGAGAATGGGTTAGAATAATTAGCTTGGTAAAACTAAGAATTTTGGCCTTAAAATGATCATTAGGGAGAACCTTGTTGATGAGCCAAGAGGAGGAATTCGTATTGGAAGTAAAAATCACATTAAACTTCTATGGTCGCAGCTACAATCGACCATAGGATGACCAGAGTATCAACCATAGTTATTCAGGAAGAATTCAGGAAACTTATGGTCGCAGGTATGGTTGCATATAGTGCGACCTTAAGGTATCGACTGTACGTGGTATGGTCGACACAGCATGAGACCAATCAGTCACCTATCAGTGATCTGTTTCATTTTTCGACTACTGTAACATATTACACATGAATCCTAACTTAAATTCATATAACTTTTAGGTTACTAAATTGACTCACAGAGAGTTGAAAAGGCTTGGAAGGAGATCAAAAATTGTTAACAGATGAGGGAACAAGACCTAAACTAATCAGATAATAATAAACTATTTTATTTTATTGAGTCCAATGCTATAATTGATTCTATGTTTGCTTGCTTGTAATGTGAATCTCACATGTCATCCAATATTACTGTAAGACCCGCACCCCGTAAACCCGGTCTAAACCTTGGTTTTGTGTCGTGACAGGTCTTCCGATCATCACCGGGCCAGACGAGACAAGCGGATGACAAACAGGTATGAAATCGGACCAAATACGACCAAATAGTCATCATTTAATGTTGACCGGTCGATGGTACCGGTCTTGGTACCGGTCGACCGGTATGGCTTGCGCAGCTAAGTGCGGGGATCTAGAAATTGGTCTTTACGGGTCCCATTTTTCTGATTTCGAATCCTAGAAGTTTTCTAATCCTAGTAGGGTTACAAAACCCTATTTTTAGCCTATAAATACACCCTTAAGCCTCCTCAAATCCTTTCCATTGTCTCTCGCAAATCCTAGAGAAAAGAAAGAGGTTGGAAAGGAGAAGGAGCTAGGAAGAAGAAGAAGGTGCTGCCATTACCGTTCGACGAAGCTCGCGCTACGCCAGTCAACGGTAAGTGTTTGAATCAATCTTCTTACCCTATGTTAGTTGTGTGGGTGGATCAATACCATGCAAAGTAGGTATTGATCTAAAACCCTAAATTGACAAATAAACCCTAAGTTGCCGTCAAACCCTGGATTCGAGTTTCGAGATGATATTCATCGAAACTGGACTTTAATGAGTTGG
The DNA here is from genome assembly GCA_028583415.1 of Protea cynaroides. NCBI lineage: Eukaryota > Viridiplantae > Streptophyta > Magnoliopsida > Proteales > Proteaceae > Protea > Protea cynaroides. Next base: position 55,483,253 of record CM053267.1, on the reverse strand, counting down.
GGATAACCCTAACTCAAAGATTAGACTTAGAATGGATAGGAGAAACCTTGGAAATCCATGGAGGATGATCGACGGCAGTCGAAAACCCATGTATGGTCTTCCGGAGACATATCGGTCGACTATACCGGTTGCACATGGTGCGACCGGTATGTTGCCACCGGTATCCCTCGGGAGGCTGGTCTGTGGGGACCGGCTGACCATACCGGTCGCCAGTCTTTCCCACAGAGTTGCGATCGGTACATGCCACCGGTCAGCTCTGTGAGGGTATTTTGTAACTTTGTTGGTTTTCGACCAACATGAAACTCTAAACAATATATTCTAATGAAACCCAAATAATCTTGAAGGACTTTGTGACTTATCGTTTGGATCTTGCGACGTGGAGCAAGTTACCGAACGAGCGTCAGGTAAGAGAATCTGACCTAAACCTAATAATTAATGGACAGTAAATTATTGTTAATCACCCGATTATATGAGATGTGTTGTTTATGCATATTCACATGCCATCCTGTACTTTCGGTTATTATTACTGTTCATGCATTTATAGGATGTGATTGTTAGGCATGTGATTGTTTTCGTTAGTGTGTGGAGTGGGGCATGGGCCTAGGATCGCTCTTCACATTAGCACCTTTTGTAGTATTCTGTCTTAACATGCTTGGCACGGGTGGGGCATCAGGGGAAGGTCGTGGTACGGTGGTCTCCGATATTGATGTTGTCCCCGCCACTGTTATGTGGTACTGTGGCCTCCGAGTCGACGCTGGCTTGTCTACGATACTTTAGCTCTATCTCTATGCCGTAGGGAGTTATGTTGGGATAGGGTCTACCTGCGTATTGTTTCTATCCTAGTGAGTTAGTTGCGGATAGTGCATCAGGGGAGGTGTGGGAATGCCTTAGCTCTATCTCTATGCCGTAGACGGTTGTACTGGGATAGAGCGTACAATGATGACATATAGGATTGGTTAGCTGCGAGCCCAGTTTGCGAGCCCTGGCCAGTAGGGGCTTAGGTACTGGTATGGGTAGAGTATCAGGGGAGGTACGTGGGTATCTTAGCTCTATCTATATTCCATGATGGGTGCATGTGGGCCAATGGGGGTGTGAACCATGAGGTGCCACACACTCGTGTATAGAGGTGCGGGGGCCACCAAACCTTTCTATAGCACATTGTAAACTTAAAACCAGACCACAGCATAAAATGATTGTTACTCATGCATAATATTGTGAAACTGTCTGATTGTCTTACTGAGCTGTGTTGTGAGCTCACCCTTTATACGTAAATTATTTTTAGATGTTGATGCAGGTTACACTGTGGACGACTATATGAATGCTCCTGTGTATGTTGGTGTTGTGGCGTTGGACGTACAGGCAGGAGAGGACGAGCATGACGCTTCATGCGAGTGCCCTTTCTGCGTGTACCTTTGATTTGTTTTCTTTATTTAATTTCCTTATTTTTGATTGGATTAAAGGGATGTAATGATATTATTTTATGTGTTTGAATTTGGATAATTAGATATTTATTTAAGTTATCAATAGATACTCAGTTCGTTTTATTTAAAGTCTTCCGCTGTATATTTATATTCTGATTGTGGTTATGTGTAATGGTTTGTATGAGTGGACACGGCCTATTCGAGATCCTGGGGTGAACCGTTGGTTCAATGACGGTTCACTCACACCATTCTGGTTGGATCAGAATTTGGGGTGTGACAACTTGGTATCAGAGCTCTCGGGCTCTGTCCAACAAACCACATTGCACTTAACTAAGTCGAGGAACTAAGTTAGAAAATATTAAAAATTTTAATACAAACACACCCTAAGCATTGTTTGATACCTGAGACAGACTAAGAAAGAGAATAATGTATTATTCTAAATATGAAACTTAACATGTACAAACACACTAGATAGGTGAAACATGAAACTTTCATTAAATAAGAAATCAAGTATCAAACGAAATAGTGCTACAGGGTACAGTCCACAAATCGGACAGTTACCCTGTTATATAACAGTCATATGCAAAAGAGAATAAAATAAAAGGGGACAATCATGGGGTAGGGGGCCTGGGAGGAATAGGGTCTGCTATGTCATAGTCTCGCTCGTAAGCAACCCTGAGCCAGTGCACCTGATCCTGTGTGACCCTGAGACTGCGAGCCAACTGCGCCAAGTCGTGGCTCATCTCGCCAAGTCGTGGCTCATCATACCCATCATGGTGTCAGAGGGAGGCTGAGATGGTCCAGCGATAGAGGTAGATGGTGGTGCTGCTGGTGTAGGCTGTGGAGCTGGCACTGGTACACCCTCGGCCCTATCCTCATCATCATCCCGCTCGAGCTCGACTGCATAGGCCGCATTGGCTGCTGCTGCTGTTGCCGCCACGGTTGCTACCCTCCCAAGAGGGCGAGGGCGAGCCTCCAACTCGTCATCGCTAACTTGCAGATCAACCATCTGCATCCTCTGAATGGCGTCCCAGTCTATATCGGACGTCATAGTATCCTCAACGGTCACCTCGCCTCTCATGCTCACGCCCAGACGACGTAACAGGTAGGTGATGAGACGACCATATGGAAGGTTACTGGCCTGATCGGCCAGGGTCGCCTGATGCATGGTCCTAATGATGAGGTATGGGAGAGAGACCCGCTCCCCGATGCACGCCAGGTAAGTGATGTCCTGAGTGAGCTGGGATAACTCACTATAATGGCCGCTCTGGGGGACGATGTTGTGCTGGATGATGCGACTGTAGACCCGAGGTACAGGTCTCAAGCTAGCCGCCTTCATAGGAGCCCCAGGGTTAAGGATCTGATGAGCTATCTCTTGACGTAGGTCCTCAGTCAGATAGCCCTTCGCTTTGGGAGGGCAATATACTAGGTCTCCATCATTTGGAACCCCTAGAAGGTCGGCCAGCTGATGGGTGTTAAAGGAAATGGGAACACCCCGGACATAACTGGAGATACGTAAATCCCTACCTTGGTTGTGATCGTTCACATCTCCGTGCAGCTCCAGGTTAGCAAAGAAATGCTTAACCAGGTTAGGACGGGAGGTGTAGGTGTATGAAATGACGGGCAACCAACCAAGTCTGTCGAACGCCACTCGCACGTCGAACCGGTCTAACTGCTCCAAGTTAACCCGACGCCCGGATTCTATGCTCTTATTATCGAACTATGGGAATCGAGCTTGTGCCTCAACAGATCGAAACCAGTGCTCGTCAAGATGGGGGACTGGTGGCTGGGGAGCACGCGAGCTCGAGCCGTGAGGGCGTTTCCCGAGAGCACGTCGAGGAGCCATTTTTAAACTGCAAAACAAAAGAAAAACAAGATAAAAGTTAGAAATTATCAAAAATTGTCAAAATTTTGGCAGCATAACGACTATAAATTGGAAAAAAGCCTCGAACTCACCCAAAAACATGGGGAGGAGGACTTACGTAACCCCCACACTCTTCAACAAACCAATCACAAGCAATTACAATGAGAAATTTCAAGAAATTGAGAAAAATCAAGAATTTTCAAAAATTTTGGGAAAACCTAGGTTAAAAGGTGTAAAAATTCGATTTTTATCAAAACCGTTTGGTGAAACCCCAAATTGGTTGAGGGATTTTGCTCTTGGGGGTCCCTAAACCCTTTCCTAGCCAAAGGAAAAGAGTTCCTACGGTTGAAACATCTCGAACAATGAAAAACCTAAATTTCTACATATAGACGATATGGAAAAATTGTAAAAACATGAGAGAGAGGGAAGAGACCTACCTGGAGACGATGTTCTACGCTTGGAATGGAAGGAATCGGCTTCAAATAGCACCGGTCGGACTGTAGCAACTCGGAACCTAGAGGGAAATCGCCACCGGAGAGAAAGAAGAAAAGAAAAAGTAAGAAATTCTCACTTTTTCACGATTTTAAAGCTAATTTGGGCATATCGGTCGATGGTTTTGCCTATACCGGTCGACCGGTATCAGCCCAGGTGTGCGACCGCTATGTCTCGGTCAGAATTCTAATTCTGACCGGTCAACTATACCGGTCGCAACACTGTATACAGAGTGTCGACTGGTATCTCCCAGACATGCGACCGCAATGTCTCGATCAGAAATTAAATTCTGACCGGTCGACTATACCGGTCGCGGCATATTCCACAGAGGTGCGACCGGTATGCACCAGAAAAGCTAGAAAATTTCTAAAAAATTTTAAAAAAAAATTGTGTAAATTGAAATTTTATTTCTCGACTATTTCCCCTTGTATTATTCAAAGACTAACACTACTATTATTGTGGTTCCCACGTGTTATGTCTTCTTCTTAGATCCAAACAGAATAGTCTGAGATGGTGGGAGGAAACGGTCGTAGGGGTCGAAAACGTCATCAGGCCAGGATGCGCCTAGAGGAAGAACAGGTTGAACGAGACCATGTTAGAGAGCCAAGTCCAGAAGTGGAGGAGGAACAGGTTCCAGAAGTACCAACAAATTTACCTGGGCCACGCCAGAGGGATTCAGAGACCATTGTTACAAACCTGGTCTATCAGATGCAAGCTCAACAGAAGGAGTTCCTGAGCGAGGTACTGAAGATGCTCAGGCCAACAGGTTCTGTTCCCACGGGAGGTACGCCTGAGTCTGGAGAGAGAAATACTTCACAACCGATGCAGGGTAGTCCAAGGCCGATGGGCCAAGCACAGAACATACCACCACCACATCAGTTCCCGTCGCCTTCTGCTTACCCGGGAGCTTATCCGTACCCACCACCATGGTACGGAGCAGACACGCAAGGACAGCACGATCTGAGTAGGGCGGTGGACAGATTCCTGAAGTTGAAGCCTTCATCATTCACTGGTAGAACAGGGAAGCCATTGTGGCTAGCACAGTGGGTTGCAGAGATGGAGAAGAATTTTCGTCTGATGACATGTACAGAAGAGGAAAAAGTTCTATTTGCCACTCATATGCTGAAAGAAGACGCAAATGCTTGGTGGAATTCTACACGGGCATATCCGGAGACTAAGTATACATTGGTGGGCTGGGAAATGTTTAAATCTGCCTTCTTCGATAAATATTTTCTGAAGAGTTTTAGGGATCAAATGAAGAAGGAGTTTCTCAACCTACAGCAATCTCAGTCGACCGTGGATGCTTATCAGCAGAGGTATGAAGAACTATTCTTCTTCGCACCGGCAAGTATGCAAGAGGAAGAGACCAAGACACGTAGGTTCACTATGGGACTACGTGGGAGCATTAGAGAGCACATCTTGGGTCTGGACAAGAAGATCTATAACGAGGCTGTGCAAGTTGCGAGGGTAATAGAGTCCAGTCAGAGGGACAACTTCTTTGCTCAGAACAGGGGAGTGAAGAGACCTGCTAGTGAGAGTTCGGGTGGCGGTAATACTAGACCATTCTGCCCATACAGGGCTCCGACCACTACAGTGCCTGCAAGGAACAATGTGGCACCCCCTGTGCCACAGAACGCCGGATACAACCCGAATATAAAATGTTTCAACTGCCAGCAAGTGGGTCATATTGCAAGGACCTGCACTCTACCGAAAAAGCAACCTCCTCAGCAAGGAAAAGTTTATGCGGTCACCACTGAAGAGGCAGCTGCATCACCTGATGTGGTCACTGGTACGACTCTATCCCTTACTATTTGGCTTATCTTTATCATTTGTGTGTATGCGCATATAGAACTAAGGGATGATAGAAAATTTCAGGAATTGTAAATGTAGCTGGTATACCCGCCAGAGTATTATTTGACTCTGGGGCCACGCATTCCTTTGTTTCGATTTCTTTTGGGAACCAAATGGAGCTACCAATCAAGCATTTGAACCCAAGCTTGATAGTTCTCTCTCCACTAGGAGTCGAAGTGGCTTTGACTGAATATTATGGACAATGTACGGTATATATTGAGGGCCGAGACTTAGAAGCAAACCTAGTACTACTCGAGATGGCAGACTTTGATGTCATTTTGGGAATGGATTGGCTAGGCCATCATTCAGCCGTCCTATTATGTGGTGAAAGGAAGCTTGTGCTTATTGACAAAGAGGGAAGGGAGTATAGTTTCGCTGGGATCAAGCTATCTAGGAAGCGGAAGCTGATTCTCTCCGCCCTAAAAGCCAAGCGATGCTTGGAGTAAGGGGGAGTGGGGTATCTGGTTTCTGTAGTCGACATCACTGCCAAGGTGCCAAAGATGGAAGATCTAGAGGTGGTACGAGAGTTTCCAGATGTATTTCCAGAAGATCTCCCAGGTTTACCACCAGACAGGGCTACAAAATTTGTGATAGACCTTATACCAGGTTCGGCGCCGGTGTCTAAATCACCATACAGAATGGCCCCGACCGAGTTAAAGGAGTTGTAGAACCTACATGCAAATTTCGGGGATGAAATTTCTTTTAAGGGTGGTGGAGTTGTAAGACCCTCACTCCGTAAACCCGGTCTAAACCTTGGTTTTGTGTCGTGACAGGTCTTTCGATCATCACCGGGCCAGACGGGACAAGCGGATGACAAACAGATATGAAATCGGACCAAAGACGACCAAATAGTCATCATTTTATGTTGACCGGTCGATGATACCGGTCTTGGTACCGGTCGACCGGTATGGCTTGCGCAGCTAAGTGCGGGGATCTGGAAATTGGTCTCTGCGGGTCCCATTTTCTTGATTTCGAATCCTAGAAGTTTCCTAATCCTAGTAGGGTTACTAAACCCTATTTTTAGCCTATAAATACACCCTTAAGCCTCCTCAAATCCTTTCCATTGTCTCTCGCAAACCCTAGAGAAAAGAAAGAGGTTGGAAAGGAGAAGGAGCTAGGAAGAAGAAGAAGGTGCCGCCATTACCGTTCGACGAAGCTCGCGCTACGCCAGTCAACAGTAAGTGTTTGAATCAATCTTCTTACCCTATGTTAGTTGTGTGGGTGGATCAATACCATGCAAAGTAGGTATTGATCTAAAACCCTAATTGGCCAATAAACCCTAAGTTGCCGTCAAACCCTGGATTCGAGTTTCGAGATGATATTCATCGAAACTGGACTTGAATGAGTTGGGGATAACCCTAACTCAAAGATTAGACTTAGAATGGATAGGAGAAACCTTGGAAATCCATGGAGGATGATCGACGGCAGTCGAAAACCCATGTATGGTCTTCCAGAGACATACCGGTCGACTATACCGGTTGCACATGGTGCGACCGGTATGCTGCCACCGGTATCCCTCGGGAGGCTGGTCTGTGGGGACCGACTGACCATACCGGTCGCCAGTCTTTCCCACAGAGCTGCGACCGGTACATGCCACCGGTCAGCTCTGTGAGGGTATTTTGTAACTTTGTTGGTTTCCGACCAACATGAAACTCTAAACAATATATTCTAATGAAACCCAAATAATCTTGAAGGACTTTGTGACTTATCGTTTGGATCTTGCGCCGTGGAGCAAGATCGAACGAGCGTCAGGTAAGGGAATCTGACCTAAACCTAATAATTAATGGACAATAAATTGTTGTTAATCACCTGATTATATGAGATGTGTTGTTTGTGCATATTCACATGCCATCCTCTACTTTCGGTTATTATTACTGTTCATGCATTTATAGGATGTGATTGTTAGGCATGTGATTGTTTTCGTTAGTGTGTGGAGTGGGGCATTGGCCTGGGATCGCTCTTCACATTAGCACCTTTTGTAGTATTCTGTCTTAACATGCTTGGTACGGGTGGGGCATCAGGGGAAGGTCGTGGTACGGTGGTCTCCGATATTGATGTTGTCCCGGCCACTCTTATGTGGTATTGTGGTCTCCGAGTCGACGCTGGCTTGTCCACGATGCTTTAGCTCTATCTCTATGCCGTAGGGAGTTATGTTGGGATAGGGTCTACCTGCGTATTGTTTCTATCCTAGTGAGTTAGTTGCGGATAGGGCATCAGGGGAGGTGTGGGAATGCCTTATCTCTATCTCTATGCCGTAGACGACTGTACTGGGATAGAGCGTACATTGATGACATATAGGATTGGTTGGCTGCGAGCCCAGTTTGTGAGCCCTGGCCAGTAGGGGCTTAGGTACTGGTATGGGTAGAATATCAGGGGAGGTACGTGGGTATCTTAGCTCTATCTCTATTCCATGATGGGTGCATGTGGGCCAATGGGGGTGTGAACCATGAGGTGCCACACATTCGTGTATAGAGGTGCGGGGGCCACCAAACCTTTCTATAGCACATTGCAAAATTGAAACCAGACCACAGTATAAAATGATTGTTACTCATGCATAATATTGTGAAACTGTCTGATTGTCTTACTGAGCTGTGTTGTGAGCTCACCCTTTGTACGTACATTGTTTTTAGATGTTGATGCAGGTTACATTGTAGACGACTATATGAATGCTCCTGTGTATGGTGGTGTTGCGGCGTTGGACGTACAGGCAGGAGAGGACGAGCATGACGCTTCATGCGAGTGCCCTTTCTGTGTGTACCTTTGATTTGTTTTCTTTATTTAATTTCCTTATTTTTGATTGGATTAAAGGGATGTAATGATATTATTTTATGTGTTTGAATTTGGATAATTGGATATTTATTTAAGTTATCAATAGATACTCAGTTCATTTTATTTAAAGTCTTCCGCTGTATATTTATATTCTGATTGTGGTTATGTGTAATGGTTTGTATGAGTGGACACGGCCTATTCGAGATCCTGGTGTGAACTGTTGGTTCAATGACGGTTCACTCACACCATTCTGGTTGGATCAGAATTGGGGTGTGACAATTACTGTTATATTCTGCTCATGCATATTTATTTCTGTCTATTTATAACATGATGCTGATAATGATACTAGGATTAGGCATGAGATTAAGTGTATGTGGTTAGTATGTTGGATGCGAGTGGAGCATCAAGAGGAGGACATGACATTGTGTTCATCCTGGTCACCAGACTCTAGCTCTATCTCTACTCAAGTCTTGTCCACTGACATCGTCGTATCGTTATTACCTTAACAGAACTATTACGTCGTAGGGCATCAGGGGAGGTGGTCTCGGACTGTATAATCTTTGACTCTATTGGGGGGCCTTAGCTTTATTTCTATGAACGTATTGAGGGATGCTGGGGTGAGGCCTTGGATACATTGGATGGCATTAGGATTGGTTAGTTGTGAGCCCAGTTTATAAGCCCTCACCAATAGGACCTTACGTGTTAGTGTGGGTAGGGCATAGGTGAAGTATTGGCAGTGTGATCCAGACACTTTAGCTCTATCTCAATTCCATGGTGGGAGCATATGGGACGGTAGTGATGATTGATCCATTGGATGAATTTACACACTCGTGTATAGAGGTGCGGGGGCCACTAAACCTTTCTATAGCACATCGTAATCTTAAACATCAGACCAAAGATATGAATTGAATGCATACATATGTTTGCGCATTGTTTTGTTTGCTCACTGAGCCGTGATGTGTGCTCACCCTTTCGATGTTGAATATTTTTAGTTGATGATGCAAGTCCTTGTGTTGAAGATGATGTGAATGCGCTGACGTATGGACACATAGTGGCCATGGACGTAGAATCTATGGGGGAGACGCATGATCCGTCATGCGAGTGCAATCAATGTGTTTTTGATTAGTTTAACTATTTTTTATTATTAGACATGTGATTGATTATTTTATTTTATGTCTTGAGTTATTTTGTAGATAACTGGATTAAATATTATTTTATCACTGTTAAATACTCTGTTCATTATTTATAAAGACTTACACTTACTTGTTTATTATCTCTGATTATTACTGTGGAATGTGTGTGTGGTTTGATATGGTGGGTACGACATATAGGTGATCCTGATTGAACCGTTGATTTATTGACGGTTCATCACACCACTGGTTAGTCTAGAATTGGGATGTGACAACTGATGCCCCCTAGCCGTACTAGATCTCCACAAGATAATTCTGCTTTATTTTCCAATCGAGGAAGAGGTCCCTCCTTTAGAGGTCATGGCTCAGGTAGAAGCCATGGGACATATGGTCATGGCATTGAAGGACCACATATTGATCAGATTAATTATTATTGCACCCACTGTGGGAAAACAAACCATAATGTTGACAAAAGCTAGGCCAAGCATGGTAACCCAGAGTGGGTTGAGGCTCTAGCTCATCCTGCCATTACAGAAGAGAGTCTTGTACCCATGGTAATTACTGCACCGGCTCCTCCAGTTCCTACAAGCACCACTGTTCCTATTGCACAACTTTATGCATTACTTCGACGAGCCCAATAGCTTGAGTTGCAGTCCTCTCCATCCAATTCTGCCACCCTTATCTACACAGGTATAAATGCACTACTCTCTATTACCAATCCCACTCCTTGGATACTTGATTCCGGTGCTTCATGTCATATGACTGGTGAGTCGCACATCTTTTCTTCTTTTAAAGACATTGTTTCATCTATACCTGTATTTCTTGCCAATGATTCCTCCACCTGAGCTATAGGCCAAGGGATGATTTCCCTAATACCTTCTTTGCCTCTTTCCTTTATCCTTCATATTCCTAAGTTACCCCTTAATCTAATGTCCATTAGCATATTAACTAAATCTCTACAGTGTTCAGTAAATTTTTTTCCTTCATATTGTGTCTTTCAAGATCTCAGAACCAGAGAAACGATTGATGGGGGATTTGAGCGATCCGGTCTTTACTTCCTAAACTAGCTACTATAACCTATACTGTCTCATCCCTACTTCAATGGCACCATCGCCTTGGCCATTTATCTCATCAAACTGAAGACCTTAATTTCTGATTGCAAGTCTATCACACAACTCAACTGTGAAGCTTATGAGTTAAGAAAGCATCATAGGACTGTTTTCCATGCTCATGTTACACCTTGTAGCTCTTCTCCCTTTAGTTTAATTCATTCAGACATTTGGGGCCTATGTCGTGTGCCCAACAGACTTGGTTCTTGTTATTTTGTAACCTTTGTACATGACTATTCCAGGTTAACTTGGCTCTGTTTGCTTAAAGATAGATATGAATTCTTCTCAATATTTAAAGGTTTTTGCAAGGAAATCCAAGTATAATTTAATAAGCAGATTCATGGCTTTAGGTTTGATAATGCTCTTAAATACACCCAAACTACTATATCTGATTTTTGTTATGCAAATGGTATTCTTCATCATACTAGTTGCTCTTATACCCCTTAACAAAATGGGGTAGCTGAGGGCAAAAATAGACACTTGTTAGAAGTTGCTCGTTTTCTCCTTTTTTATATGAATGTCCCAAAATATTTTTGGTGTAATGCCCTACATATAGTCTATTTTATTATTAATAGAATGCCCTCATCTGTTCTTCATGGATAGGTTCCATTCTCTTTGCTTTATCCATTTGTTCCTTTTTTTCCTGTTACATCTCGTGTGTTTGGGTGTGTGTGCTTTGTTCATATTTTACAACTTAGTCAACGTGATAAATTATCCCCCCCCCCCAAGTCTTTGAAATGCATTTTTCTTGGGTACTCCCGCATCCAGAAGGGCTACAGGTGTTATGACGCAGCTACTCATAGACACTTTGCCAGTGCTGATGTTACCTTCCTTGAGGATACATCCTACTACCCACCCCCTACCACACCCTCACCCCCTCTTGCTTCCCTTGTACCTTTACCCCTTGTTAATCCTCATCCCGACCACCTACCCCACCCCTTGAGTGTAAGACCCGTATCAAACTAACCGGTCTTACCACCTTGTATCAGGTCTTCCTATCATGGTCGAGCCAAATCGACCAAGTGCATGAAGAAACCATAAGACCAAGTATGAAATTTAACCCCAAAACAATCAATTATGAGCGTGTGGTCGCATACCTAAATAGGTGTGATCGACCACACCTCAAAATAATGCAACCCCAGGAATTTAGGTCGTGTGGTCGCATGTTTCAGAGGGTGTGGTTGACGGGTTCTGCGACCCCACCTCCGACCAAACGGAACCCAAACAGAACCGAGTTTAGGAAACCTTCCTAATCCGAAGGGGGTTCTTTCTAAAACTCAGTAGGGCTTATTATGGAGGGTTTTCCTCTATAAATAGGACGTCCCTTAGTTTCTCTCTTCCTTTTAGAACTCAAACTGAAAGTGAGAGAAAAAGAAGAGAAGGAAGAGAAGGAGAATTGAAGAGGAAGACTAAGAAGGGGAAATTCAGAGAAAACCTCTAAATCATCAACAAGCTTAAGGTATGAAAATATTCCCCATGTCAATTGAGAGCCTAGAACAGTTCATGAAAGAGATAGGATTTAAGTGAGAACCCAATAATCAATCCATGGACAAATTCCAAGTGAATCCATGGAAAGAATTTATGTGAATGTGGATTCTGTATAAAATACTAGTTCTAAGCCATAAAACAATCATAGAAAGGACCATGATGATAAGCCAAGGGATATAAGCATGAAGGAATTGGAGTTAAGAGTGAAAAGTCGACCATCACACGTGCGGTTGCACATGTGGTCGCATGATATGCGACCACACGAGACACATATTCGACCACACACCCTTGGGAAGACTAGGAAGGGTGTGGTCGCATGTGTGATCGTAGGATATGTGACCACACCTTGCGACCACATGCCCTCGGGAAGTTCCAGGGAGGGTGTGGTCGCATGTGTGGTCGCATATTCGCATGTGTGATCGCAGGATATGCGACCACACCTTACGACCACACGCCCTGTGGTCGCAGAAACTAAGACCACAGGTGCTGCCACACCTGCGACCCCTTAGTTTCTGTTAGTTTAAACTGTTAGAAATAAATTCTAATTTAAAATCTATAAATTTGTTAGGTTTCCAAGTGGTTCAAAAGTGATTTACAAAGCTTGAACGAGGATTTACTATCAACCAAAGGTGAGGGTACAATACCTAAGTTAATTGACTAATAATAAACTATTTTTATTTTTTGAGTCTAATGCCATGAATGATTCTATGCTTGTATGGTTGTAATGTGAATTTAACAAGTCATCCAATATTCCTGCTATTACTGTTCATGCATATTTAATTTTGATTTATTTATAATATGACGATGATGATGATGCTAGGAATAGACATGTGAATGTTTGTGTGTGGTTAGTGTACTTGATGCGAGTGGAGCATTAGGGGGAGGATGTGACACTGTGGTTCATCCTGGTCACCAGACTCTAGCTCTATCTCTACTCAAGTCTTGTTCACTGACATCGTCGTATCGCCATTACCTTAGCAGAACTATTACGTCGTAGGGCATCAGGGGAGGTGGTCTCGGACCGTGTAGTCTCTGACACTGCCGGGGGGCCTTAGCTCTATCTCTATGGACATATTGAGGGATGCTAGGGTGAGGCCTTGGCTACACTGTTTGACATTAGTACTGGTTAATTGCGAGCCCAGTATTCAAGCCCTCGCCAATAAGGGCTTACGTGTTGGTATGGGTAGGGCATCAGGGGAAGTGTCATGCGGTGTTTGATCCGGGCACTTTAGCTCTATCTCTATTCCATGATGGGTGCATGTGGGGCGGCAATGGTGTTTGATCCATTGGGCGGCTTCACACACTCGTGTATAGAGGTGCGGCGGCCACCAATCCTTTTTATTGCACATTGCAAACTTATGAACCAGACCAAAGATATGAATTGAATGCATGCATATGTTTGTTGCGTTGTTTTGTTTGCTTACTGAGCCATGATGTGTGCTCACCCTTTTGACGTTAAATATTTTAGTTGATGATGCAAGTCCTACCGTAGAAGATTATGTGAATGCTCTGACGTACAGGCATGTTGCGACGATGGATACAGAAGCTATGATGGAGTCGCATGATTCTTCGTGCGAGTACAACTCATGCGTCTTTGATTAGATTTATTTGTTGGATTATTCAGAACATGTAATTGATTAATTTATTTTATTTTATGTCTTCAGTTATTTGAAATAATTGGATACTTTATTTATGTTATCACTGTTAGATACTTAGTTCATTAATATTAAAGACTTCCACTATTGTTTATTTACTCTGATTATGGTTGTGGATGTGTATGGTTTAAGCAAAGGGACACAACCTATTCGAGATCCTGGTTGAACCGTTGGATCATAGATGGTTCATTACACCATTCTGGTTGATACAAAATTAGGGTGTGACAACTTGGTGTCAGAGCTCTCAGGTCCTGTCTATTAAACCGGTTTAATTTCACAAAAGGTTGTGAACTGAGTTAGGATAAAATTTAAAAGCTATAATAAGAACTCACCATAAGCACCTGTGTTGTATGAGACAAAAATTAAGAAAGAAAATAATGCACTATTAAGATGAGAAACAAGTTTTATATACACATCGAATAAAAACAATATAAATAAATAAATATATATATATATATATATATATATATATATATATATATATATATATATATATATATATATATATATATATATATATATTGATGCGTGTCGAGCGCTCAAATTAAATTACCTTACTTTGAAACGTAGATAGTAGTAAGTAAGAGTCAAACCCACAAGGATTGTATGATCAAGATTAAAATGTTTAATTAACCTAAAGAGAGAAAAAAAAACAAATGAAAATAAAATAAGACTCGAAGAAGTAACCAATTGTTGTACTAAAACAGATTCTGATTAATCTTATTAGCACAACTTCATTGGCTATTCTATGTATGGAGGGGGGTATGTTTGCAGTAGAAAAGAACAGTAATTAATTATCTAAAATGCAAGAATAAAGAGCAAGGTAATACAAATATCAAAGATTAAACCAATAAGAGAAAACTTCGGTCAAAAGGATACTTACACCATCTTCATAAACTTGTTCATCGACATAAAGGATAATCAATTCCAATTGAATAATCAATCAAGAAAATTAGGACTAGGCCTAAAATCCTTAGTCTTTCCTTAAGATTGGTCTATTAAAAGATAGCTTATTAATAGCACCCTTACTCTTAACTTAATCTCAAGACTAGGCTCTCAATTTGATTCAGGAATAACAATAACAATTGAAAAGACGATTGAAATTAAACGTTAAGCACACACCAGCGTGGTTTAATTATTTTAATCTGATTTCTCCTAGAAATATAACATTAACTTGTCCATTAACATCAATCCCCATTGCCACTAACATAGAATCAATTGATAGCAATTCAATTCTAATATAACAATTGATTAAATAAATAAATCAATTAGTAGTACTCCTAATCAACCCATTCATCAATCATTATACACATAAATTGGAAGAAAAATAAATATTCAATTAAAAATCAATAAATAAAAATAAGTCTCACAAGTTTACAATGATGGCTTCAGCTCCGTCTAACCAAAGATAAGAAAGTTAGCCACACATGACTTCTTCAAGAACACAAAAGAAAGAGAGTTGTTCTTCAGCCATTGTCTTCTTTTTCAATCACTCTCGAATGCTCTTTACATAGGCTTTATATTGTTTAAATAGCCAAAATACAAGACTAAAATTGGTATGCCTAGATTTGACAACCTTATTACATGGAAATAAAAATTAAACAAAAACTTCATTCCTAGATTAGATGAAAATCATTCCATTATTAAACAATTGTCACCCCCAAATCTACCAAATTTTGTAAGATTCCATAGTTGTGTATATTCTCCTCAAGATTTCCAATAATCAATCAAGGCCTTCCAATAGTGAACCTTCCGTGTGTAGCAACCTTTCTTCTCTAGTTTAGATTTGGATCAATTTTCTAGATTAGATTTTAAAATCACATTTGGAAGCCCAAACGAACTCTTTCCATGTCAGAATCCTACATGAAATTCAAAACGTTATTATTAAGAGTGCTAGAATTTTCATCTTTTATTAATTAATTAACAAGATTTCTAAAATATACCAAACTCATAAAATAAATTCTATTAAGCTCAATAAGGTATAAAACACCCTAAAAATCATAATGCAAAAGGAATAAAAAAATATAAAATTATACACTTATCATATATATATATATATATATATATATATATATATATATATATATATATATATATATATATATATATATCCAAATCAGAGTACGGTCCACAATCCAGACAGTTACTCTGTAATACAAGGAAAAAGAAAAATATGCATCATGGAGCTGGAGGTGCTGGAGGAGGAGGTGCCTCACTATTTCGATCATAATCCTCAGCATATACCCTCGTAAGCCAGGCTACCTGAGTCTGGGTCACCTGGAGACTAGCTGTCAGATCCGTCACCCGCTGATCAGTCGCACGCTGGGCCTCCCGAATCTCACGCAGCAGCCCCATCAAGTCATCAGGTAGTGGGTGTGAAGGACCAACTGAGTGGGAAGGAACCCGAGAAGAGCCAACTCCAGTAGAATGCGGTGGTGATGGAGGAGGTATGGCGTCCACATCCATGTACATACGATCATCATCCTCAGCATCACCCCCATGGACCTCTGCTGCTGCTGCTGCTGCCGCCTCAGCGTCTGCTACCTCTATCCGAGTACGGGGACGCACCATAGTGTTCCTCTCTTCGTCACTGACCTGCGCATCATGCATCCCCATCTTGCAGATGGCCTCCCAATCAAGGTCAGTTGAAAATGTGTCCTCATGAATCCTCTCATCAACTAAGTCGACATGTAGGCGAGTGAGCAGGGTAGTGATCAAACGCCTATAGGACAGGTTGCCCATCTGACCAGGCATCGCAGCACGGATCATCGTCCTGATGATAATGTATGGAAGGAAGATGAGTTGCCTAGTGTAGATGCAGTATAGGAGATACTGGGTCAACTGGGAAATCTTCTCATAGTGCCCACTCTGAGGAATCAGGTTATGCTGAATAATCTTGCAGTACACCCGAGGTTCTGGCCGAAGGTTGATTGCCTTCATCTCCCAGCGATCATCCCGAAGAAGTTCACGGTCAATCTTTGCACGCATCATCACAGATAGCAACTGGGGTTCCTTGGGTGCACAGTATACTAAAGGGCCATCGTTTGATATACTCAGGAGATCAGTCAACTCCTGGCAATTAAAGGAGATCTCCACCCCTTTAACATAACTAGTGATCCTGAGCTCTCTCTACCCCTGTCTGTATCATTTGGGTCACCCTCTACCTGAAGATTGCAATAAAACTACTTCACCAGTGCAGGACAGGTGCAACTCTCATACAAGATTACAGGGAGCCAACCCATATCACCAAAGGCACCCCCCACATTAAACAAGGCTAAATTAGTCAGATTTACACAACGACCCCCTTCTACTTTCTTATGCTCATAACGAGCATACTGAGCCTCTGCTTCATTGGACGGGAAGCGACGAGGATCATGAACTCTGGGGACCTTGGTACGAGCCATGTTATCTGCAAAGACACAGACTAACAAGCAAGATATTAGTTATAGAGAAAAACTCAAAATTTTGGCATTATAATGGCATAATTTGGCCAAAAGCCACACTTTTCGCCCAAACAGTTGGGTATGAGGACTTACATATGTCCCAAACCATCCTGCAAGGCTCATACAGTTGGAAATTTAAACTAGGTAGATCGAATTTGAAGAAATTTTGACAATTTGGGAAAAAAAACCCAAAAATTAGGTCAAAAATGGAAAATTTCAAGTTTCTCATAAACTAACCGATGAAACTCAAATTTTCTTGAGGGCTTTCATCCATTGGGTGGCCAATAGCAAAAGCCCCCAATAAAAATCAAATTTTTACGGTCAGAAAAATTTTAATTTGAAGAAAACCCTATAAATGGAGAAAAACCTAGTTTTGAAAGCTTTAAAATGAGAACCAATAGAGAATATACCTGAAAGAACGGAACGGAGGTCGTGAATGGAAGAAAGAATCACCAAAAATGAGTGGTCGACACTGTAGCAACTCAGTGGAAGCAAGTTGAGTTAAAAGCAAAAGAGAAAGTGGGAAATAACTCCAAAAATAAGGTTTAAAAACCTGATTTGGGGTCGTGTGGTCGCAAAATTCGACCAAATATGCGACCACACGATCGACCCCACGATTGACCACAGGCTCTCGGTGAGCTGACAAACTTCATGTGGTTGGACCCTGTAGTTGCACATATTGCGACCACATGATCGACCACAGGCTCTCGGTGAGCTGACAGGGTGTTATGAGGTCGCATACCCTGTGGTCGGACATATTGCGACCCCACCATCGACCACACGATGGAAAATACTGTATTTTGACTGAATGACTTGGAAAATTGAAATTTTACAATGATTAATTGGATTTTGACATGGGAATGACGTATATTATGATTGCCTCACATGTTCTATGATTTTCAGACACCACCACCACTGGAAACAGGAAATGGCTCAGCGAAGAGTAACTAGGCGATGACGTAACCCAATTCCACCACCACCACCTGTGGAGGAAGATAGCCATGAAAACCCTAAAGGACAAGAGAATCAGAATGTGGCACCACCAGGAGCCAATGACCAGGCTAATCCTACAAACTTGCCAACCCCACCTACAGATTTGGCTACCGCAGTCATGAATCTTGCACAACAGCTGCAACAAATACAGCAAGTGCAAGCTAAAATGCAAGCTACTATGGGAATGGCTTTTCCAGCTGCACATACTACACCTATTCCAGCGAGACAAGCTAGCACCGTACCAAGGAGTAGCAACACGGTACCTCAAGTACCTCAGATACCATTTGTACAAGCTCCAGTACAAAACCCTGAAGTAACCCAAGGCAGTTACCAGTATCAACCACCTATATATGGGGCCTATGCTCAGTATCAGTTGGACCACTCTCGACTGATCGAGCGTTTTCTAAAAATGAAGCCTAAAGAATATAATGATAAGCCAGCGGATCCTTTGTGGCCAGCTCACTGGATCGATGAAATGGAAATGAACTTTATAATGATGACTGTTAATGAGGAGGAAAAAGTACTGTGTGCAACATTTATGTTGAAAGGTGATGCACACCACTGGTGGAAGTCTACTCGGAGTTATCTATTAACGAAGCACGACCAATTGACCTGGGCTATCTATAAAGAGGCATTCTTCGAGAAATATTTTTCCAGAAATTTCAGAGACGCTATGGAAAGAGAGTTCCTGAGTTTGTATCAGGGACAGATGACTATGGATGCATATCAATAGTGTTATGAAGAGCTGTTTTTCTTTGCTCCCTCTAGCATGCAGGAGGAATACTAAAATCCGAAGGTTCGTCATGGGACTTAGGGGAAGCATTCGGGAGCATGTTTTGGGACTAGAAAAGAAAGTTTATAATGAAGCAGTACAGATTGCTCGAGTACTAGAATCGAGCCAGAGGGAGAGCTACTTTGCTCAGAATAGAGGTATAAAATGGCCAAATGGAAATTCATATAACGGAGGGAACACAAAGACATTTAAACCCTTCCGTACTCAAGGCTTTAATGCTGCAGCCAAGACTACTCCAACAGTCCAACCTCAACAGAATCAAAATAATGAAGGAGTAAAATGCTATAACTATAATCAAATGGGACATTATTTAAGGGAGTGTCCTAAGCCCAGGAAGCAGCTACAGCAAGGAAAGGTTTATGCAGTTACATCTGAGGATGCTGCCGCATCGCCTGATGTGGTCACAGGTATGACCTGAACCTTTCATTTTGTATTACCTTATCTGAGCATGTAGACTAAATTAAAACAAATAACAGGTATCGTACCTATTAATGGCATATCCGCCAGAGTACTCTTTGATTCTGGAGCTACTCATTCTTTTATATCTGTGTCATTTGGAAAGAAGCTAAATCAACCCATCAGATCTTTAGACTATAAATTACTTGTACGATCGCTTATGGGATTAGAAGTGGAACTAGAAAAAGGTTATAGACCATGTTCAGTTCTTATTGGCGAAAAGATTTTGGACGCAACCTTGATTCAACTCGAGATGGCAGACTTTGACGTCAACTTGGGAATGGACTGGTTAGCTCGGCATTCTGTAAACCTATTATGTGCAGAAAAGAAATTGAAATTTAATGACAAGGAAGGAGCAGAGTTTAGTTTTGCGGGAACCAAACTTTCCTGTAAACGAAAACTCATCCTCTCTGCATTAAAAGCTAAAAAATGCCTCGAGAAAAGAGGAGTTGGGTATCTAGTACCGTAGTTGATCTCACCAAGGAAGCACCACGAATGAAAGATATTGATGTTGTACGTGACTTTCTGGATGTATTTCCTGAGGAACTACCAGGATTACCACCCGATTGAGCGACAGATTTCGTTATAGATCTTATACCCGGAGCCGCACTAGTATCTAAAACACCCTATCGAATGGCTCCTACTGAACCGAAGGAACTGAAGGTACAATTATAGGAATTACTGGACAAGGGTTATATCAGACCCAGCATATCACCATGGGGAGCGCCACTACTGTTTGTGAAAAAGAAGGATGGTAGTGTTCGACTATGTATAGACTATCGGGAGTTGAATAAGCTTACAATCAAGAATCGATACCCGTTGCCTCGGATCGATGACTTGTTCGATCAGTTGCAAGGTGCCAAGGTGTTCTCCAAGATTGATCTTCGGTCAGGATACCATCAGTTGAAGATTAAGGAAGGTGATATTCCGAAGACGACATTTAGAACAAGATATGGACATTATGAATTTTTAGTCAAGTCTTTTGGATTGACTAATGCACCCGCAACTTTTATGGAACTCATGAATCGGGTATTCCATGATATGTTGGATACATCAGTCATTGTATTTATTGACGATATATTGGTTTACTCCAAGGACAAGGAAACTCATGTCACGAATCTAAGAGCCGCTCTACAGCGACTAAGAAAAAAGAAGCTTTACGCCAAATTTACAAAGTGTGAGTTTTGGCTAAATGAGGTCGCTTTCTTAGGCCATGTTGTATCCACTGAGGGAATTAAAGTAGATCCTAGCAAGATTGAAGCCATTGTGAAGTGGGAAGCACCTAAAAGTATTACAGATATCAGAAGTTTCTTGGGTTTAGTTGGGTATTACCGATGATTCATGGAAGATTACTCCAGGATCGCCGTACCTCTCACCAGTTTGACTAAGAAAGGAGAAAGTTTGTTTGGACCAACAAATGTAAGGAAAGTTTCTAAACATTGAAGGCTAGATTGATATCAGTTCCCATCTTGACTATTTCTATTCCAGGACAATCATTTATTTTGTACACTGATGCGACTGGGTTGGGTTTAGGATGTGTGCTTATGCAAGGAGAACAAGTAGTTGCGTATGCCTCAAGACAACTGAAAACACATGAGAAGAACTATCCCACTTATGACTTGGAATTAGCAGCAGTAGTACTGTCACATCCTAATTTTGCACCAACCAGAATGGTGTGATGAATCGTCAATAAACCAACGGTTCAACCAGGATCTCGAATAGGCTATCCCCACTTTGTTAAACCAAAACACATTCCACATTAATCAGAGCTAATAAAGTAAATAGTGGTAGTCTTACAAATAATGAACTGAGGTCTAGTCATGATAAATAATTAATATTTCATTTATCTCCAAGTAACCAAAACATAATTGAATACATATTACAAATATCCAAATACGATAATTAAACACTAAGCGTATCCGCAGTTGAAACGCTCACTTAACGAACCATGTTCATCCTCCACAGCTTGCTCATCATAGCCGCCACTTGTTCATATGTTGGCGTGTTGACGTAATCTTCAACCGTAATACCTGCAACATCATAAACTAAAAGAATTACGCGTGCGAGGGTCAGCTCTCCAACTTGAGCTCAGTGAGTAAACAAAACAATGCAACAAACATATGCATGCATTCAATTCATATCTTTAGTCTTGTTTATAAGTTTGCAATGTGCAATAGAAAGGATTGGTGGCCACCGCACCTCTATACACGAGTGTGTGAAACCACCCAATGGATCAAACATCATTGCCGCCCCCACATGCACCCACCATGAAATAGGAATAGAGCTAAAGTGCTTAGGACTGCACCGCATCACACTTCCCATGATGCTCTACCCATACCAACACGTAAGCCCCTGTTGGTAAGGGCTTGCAAACTGGGCTCGCAACTAACCAATCCTAATTTCAAACAGTGTATCCAAGGCCTCACCCCAACATTCCTCAATACGTCCATAGAGATAGAGCTAAGGCTCCCCGGCAGAGTCAGAGACTACACCGTCCGAGACCACCTCCCCTGATGCCCTACGACGTAATAGTTCTGCTAAGGTAATGGCGATACGACGATGTTAGTGGATAAAATTTGAGTAGAGATAGAGCTAGAGTCTGGTGACCAGGATGAACCACAGTGTCACGTCCTCCCCCTGATGCCCCACTCGCATCAAGTACACTAACCACACACAAACATTCACATGCCTATTCCTAGCATCACCATCATCATCATGTTATAAATAAACAAAATTAAATATGCATGAACAGTAATAGCAGGAATATTGGATGACATGTTAAATGCACATTACACGCATACAAGCATAGAATCTTTCATGGCATTGGACTCAATAAACAAAAACAGTTTATTATTAGTCAATTAGTTTAGGTCTTGTTCCTTCACCTTTGATTGCTAGTAGATCCTCGTTCAAGCTTTATAAGTCACTTTTAAACCACTTGGAAACCTATCAAAATTATAGATTTTTAATTAGAATTAATTTCCATGTTTTTAAACTAACAGAAACTGTAGGGTCGCTGGTAGGGTAGCACCTGGGGTAGCAGTTTCTGTGACCCTAGGGTGCAGGGTCGCAGGGTAGGGTCGCACCTGGGGTTGCAGTTTCTGCGACCCTAGGGTGTAGGGTCGCATGTGGGGTCGGATATCATTCGACCCTACGTGCGACCACACCCTCCCTGGAACTTTTCGAGGGCATGTGGTCGATCATGTGGTCTCGTAGGGTCGGATATCATAGGGTCGGATATCATTTGACCCTACGTGTGACCACACATATTATGGTCGACCTTTTCACTCTTAAGTCCATTCCTTCATGTTGGAATCCTTTGGCTTACCATCATGGTCCTTCCTATGATTGTTCTATGGCTCAAAACTATGATTTTTACACACTTTCCATTGCCCCCAATGATTTCCTCCATGGATTCCCTTGGAACTTGTCCATGGATGGATGATTTGGGTTTCTCCTAGTCCTACCTTCTTTACAATATATTCTAAACTCTTAATTAATCATGGGAAATAGGTTCATACCTTAGGTTTGCTGAATTCAGAGCTTTCTCTGAATTTTCCTCTTCCTTGGTCTTCGTCTTCACTTCTCCTTCTCTTCTTTCTCTTCTCTTTCTCTCACTTTCAATTAGAGTTCTAAAGGAGTGAAAGAGGCTAAGGAACATCCTATTTATAGAGGAAAACCCTCCATAATAAGCCCCAATGAGTTTAGAAAAGACCCCCTTCGAATTAGGAAGGTTTCTTAATTTTTGATTTATGGCAATTTTCGTAGGGTCGCAGCTAGAGTCGCAAAATCCGTGACCCTACATTTTTTAAAACACGCTACCTTAGGGTGTAGGGTCGCAGGTAGGGTCACAAAATCCGTGACCCTACGTTTTAAAATGTGCGACCCCACGACCAAAAAGTCATGGGTTGGACTCTTTTGAGGTGGGGTCGATCACACCTGTTTAGGCATGCGACCACACACTCATTTTTTACTATTTTTGAGTTAAATTTCATACTGGGTCTTGTGGTTTCTTCATGCACTTAGTTCACTTGGCTCGACAATGATAGGTAGACCTGGTACAAGGTGGTAAAACCTGTTAGTTCGACATGGGTCTTACAAGTACATGCTGTCAAGATATGGAGAGATTATTTGTACGGAGAGAAATTTCAGATTAAATCAGATCATAAGAGTCTCACTTATCTTTTAATCAGAAGGAGTTGAACATGAGACAAAGAAGATGACTAGGACTATTGAAGAATTATGATTGTGATATCCAGTATCATTCAGGAAAGGCTAATATAGTTGCTGATGTGCTAAGCAAAAAAGCAATAATAATTTCCTAGGGAGAAGTTAACACGACTGCGGCAATGTGTGTTACAGGAAAAGTATTCAATCATGGTAATGAGCAGTTCGTAATAGATACACCAGATGGATCAACCAACCAAGGGTTTATTCATCAGTTTTCAAATATGTTTGCCACATTGAAGATTATACCTGATATATTAGACGAAGTGAAAGCCGCTATTAAATCAGACCCTTATCTGAGAACGGTGCAAGAAAACATCGAAAAAGGTAGGACTACTCCTGAGTTCACCTTGGACATTGACAAGGACTAAGGTACAAAGGAAGAGTATGTGTTTCTGAAACTGAAAATTTGAATATTAGACATAGACTAATGAAGGAAGCTCACACCACCACTTATTCGGTACATCCTGAAAGTACAAAGATGTATCATGATTTGAAGAAATTATATTGGTGGAGAGGACTGAAAGCAGATGTAGCTAAATTTGTGTCTCAATGCCTAAATTGTCAAAGGGTCAAGGCTGAACGACAAAACCTGCAGGATTGTTGCAGCCACTGCCAGAACCAGCATGGAAATGGGACTACATCACTATGGACTTCGTCACCGGGTTACCATTGACGCCCCGAGTAGTTGACGCGGTTGTAGATGCTTCAAATTTGTCGAACAAAATTAAATTGATCTTTTTAGCTTAAGGTAACAAAAAAATAAATAAATAACAAATAAATAAAATATAAAAATTAAGAAGAAGGAAAGAATAATAAAAATAAAAAATAAAATAAGGAAGTAATAATAAATATAATAATGATAATAATAATAATAATAATAATAATAAATAAATAAATAAAAGGGGAAAAGATCATAATAATAATAATAAATTATCAAATTAAAATTATTATTAAAATTACTTAGATTGAAAATTTTTGTTAATTATTTTTTTTTGCTTTTAAATTTAAAACAAATAAATAAATAATAAATAATAACAATAAACAAATAAATAAAATATAATAAAATAAATAAATAAATAATATATAACGATAATAGAATAAATAAAAATAATAAAGTATAATAAAATAATAATAATAAAATAAATAAAAATCTCAATAAATAATAATAAATCATTGAATTAAAAATTATTATTCAGATTGAAAAGAAAATTGGTTAATTAATTTTCTTTTACTTTAAATTTTAAAACAAATAAAGTAAAAAATATATATAATAATAAAATATATAAATAATAATTGTGATAAATAAATAAATCGATTTATATAAAAAAAGAGGTGTCCACGTGGTTTGGAAACAAGATTCCAAATCCACGGTAAATCAAACAAAGTCTAGATCTAAAGAGGGGTATTTTAGAAAGAAAAATTGTATATATATATATATATATATATATATATATATATATATATATATATATATATATATATATATATATATATATATATATATATATATATATATATATATATAAATAAAAAAAATAAAAAAAAAGGCAGAAGTTTCATTTTCTCTAAACCCACAAAGCAAGAACAAAGGGGAGAGAGGTAGAAACAAAGAGCCGAGAGAGAAGGGGGCTTGAGGAAGAAGAAGAAGAAGATGGCGGCGGTCTAGGGCGACGGCGGTAGTGTGACAGAGGTAGTGCGACGGCGACGGTAGTGCAACGGCGACGGTACGACGGCAGATGACTTCAACAATCTGAAATTTGAATCTCCAGGTATTTTGAAAAAAAACTAGATGTCAGATCTGGTTTTAGTTTTAGTTTTTTTCTTTGTTTAGGTGTTTTGAATCATGTTTAAAACTCAATTTGTCTCCTCTCAAGTACGATTTCATTAGAATATCGCTGAGATTTGAGTTTATTTCTTTATCTTGGAAATCAGATCTCAGATCTGGTTTTTTTTTTTTTTTTTTTTTTTTTAAAAGTGTTTGAATCATGTTTCTTGACCGATTGTTTTCTTCTCCGGCATGATATCGTTGAATCTCTCAGTGCACTGGTGTTAACATGGTATTAGAGCAGAAATGCTCTCCCGGTGATTTCTTCGAAATGGTTCAATATGTTTCTTTGAATTTCTGAGTTCTTTCAAATTCTTTTGGTTGATCTACTGTATTGTTGTTTAGTGTATTCTTTGAATTTTCTTTTTGTCTGGTCTGCTAAATTTCTACATTTGTCTGGTTTGCTGCAATTTTTTTGGTTCTTTCTTGAAATATACTGTGATTTCAGTCTCTGTATGGTTTTATCTTCGTCTGCACTTGCTCAATTTACCAATGATTTGTTTCGATTGCTCAATTTGGTGGTTTTGAAAGTTGTTCTCTGTTTCTTGCCCAATTTGTTAGGGTTTCTGTACTTTGTTGTTTTCTAAGTTGATTTTCTGCAATTAATGGCGTCTCTCCTTCTCGTTCTCCAACTGAGCTGCCTGAGTCGACCACTCCTGTTTTGATTCCTTTAACTCTTTTGGAATTCCCATTTTTGAACCTACCTTTGATTCATGCTTGATTTCTTCCTCATTATTCTTTTGCTTCATACCAGTCTCCCTCTCTGTTTCACCCTGTCGAGGTTCTTCTTGATTGTCTTTTGGAGCTGCTTCTTGATTCTCAAATGATGGATTGTTGTCTTCACTATGCTGTTGGGTCTTTTGATTCTCAGTCTCAGTTGCTGTGTTTTCACCTTCTTTCTGCTGCTGCTGAGATTCTTGATTCTTAGTTGGGTTGCTTTTTTTATTGTGGATATGTTGCGATTCTGTGATTTCGCTTTTCCTTTCACTCTGCTGTTGTTGAGATTCTTGATTCTCAGCTGATACTGATGTGTGTGAGGACAAAGATTGAAATCTTTTGGAAGTCGCCACCTAGATTTAAGTCTAGGACCTTAGAAATGTAAAATCTCACCCCAAGGTAAAACTTCGATTGACTCATGACCCTTAGATTGGATTTCTGGTCTATCAGAGATTGGGTAAGCGTCAGGTTATGATTATGGGAAGGGGTTAGGCACCCAAACCGTCCGATCAAAATCGGTCTCCTATTCCTTTCCTATGCTAGACCCTATTCATTAAATTAAATCAAACCAAGTGGTTTGATATCATTGAACCGAATCTGTGTCTATCAAATTGCCTACGTATCACGGAATTATTCCCAAAATCAGGTTCACCATCGTAGTTCAGGTGTGATTAAAGTTTATGGATGTGATTTATGCTTGTGCATGATTAAGTTCTTTGTTCAAGTTGAAATTTATGCTTGAAAGGCTGAGAAATTCTATGGGTTAGGAACTGGATAGTCAATGCGGACTGATAGATAGTCCTAGTGGATCTAAGAATAACCCTATTTGGGTCAAAATATGGATAATCCATTCTGGGTTAAAATATGGATAACCCTATGTGGGTTAAAATATGGGTAAATATCCTAGTGGATCTATAGATAATCCAAGTGGACTAAGGTTTGGATCCGAATTTAGGTTTCTCCCAAATGGCCTACGTATCCTAGGGTTTGCCCTAGGAATCAGAATCCGCATAGTTCAAAAGTAACCTGTTCTAGGTTAGAAAGTGAGAACCTGTTCTAGGTTTGGGATTGAGAACCTATTCTAGGTTTAGGGTTTAAAACCTATTCTAGGTTTAGGGTTTACTGAGGGGCAAAATCGTCTTAAATTATCCTTTTCATCCTGAATTCTAATTTTGGAAGGTTTGGCAAAGTATTTTTTTATTAAGGTTTTATTATTCTCATTATGCCCTTCCCAAGAATGTGGGTGCCTAAATGCACATCCCCACACCTAATATGTTTGCTAGGTGTACAGATATGACAGTTCGATTAGGGTGTTGCATAAATTAAATTATTGCCCAAAATAGAATATTCTATCTAAATATGGCATATAAAATATTTATGACAAGAAATTCACATTTAGTAAGATTGTTTAAAATCTCTCAAATATGACATGTATTGCAAATAAGACAAGAATCTATATGGTATGATCTTGTATGCTATCTTCTAAGCATGACAATTTCTAATATGACAATGAGCATTTAAACATGGCAATGACCATTTAAACATGGCAATGAGCATCCAAATATGACAATGAGCGTCTAAATATGGAAATGAGCATCTAAATATGGCAAGATCTAATATGCAAGATCTAATATGCATCTATATATCAATATGGAAAGTACCAATCATAGAATTCATATATGACATGAATTTTTCAAAAAAAGAAACATCTTATATGCTATTTTCTAAGCATAGTAAGACTTAAAAAAAATTAAGATTTTGCTAAAATATGATAAAAATTTATCTATTCTACCAAAAATAGCAATACATGGAATGTGGCAAACATGGTATGCACAATCCAAACAAAGCATATGAATGCTCCAAATATAGTCATTTATCTAAATATGGTAGAATTCATTTAAACAATCATTGATGTTATAATGAATGAGACACCAATGAAACTTTTTTTTGAAAAGTACAAAATTATCAAAACAAACATATGTTCAATTTTCTTTGAAAAAATTATAATTTTTATGAAGTAATTTGGGAAGATTAATGACTCAAAACTATGAAAATTATGACACAAGGTTCCAGATAATGGACAAAACTATGAACTGTATTCAGATTTGTCACATTATACAAGAATGACCATAAGTAAGTCATTCGAAACTCAAATCAAGTTCAACTTTTTTTTATAGAAAGATGACTTAATATATTATATTTCATATGAAAGATTTGAATCCCAACAGAAAGCCAAAATAGGTCAAAGATATGCCCTAAGACCGAACATGTGCATTGGTCAAATCTGTTCCAGATTTTTGACCAGTTGCACCATAAATTCCAAATAAAATTCTATTCTTAATTAAAATTAAATACAGACATATGTCTATGTAGATAACTGTCTGATCTAAAATTTCATTAAGAAAAACAAGTTAAAACAGTATATTTTCTTTGTAAAAAATGACTCTTTTCAATCATGCAAATCAGTACATCATGACAGATTTAAAATCAAAGCACTATGCACTTAAAAATTGATATCAATTCAACAAAAAATAGAACAAATATGAAACTAGTGCCATTTTTTAGAAGACTTTCATGTCTAAAAAGTTCATGTTAAGTGGATTTTATGATTATGGCCATAAGGCCTTTGTCTAGAGACTTTCTGATGGAGATTGCATTACATCCGAGAAAAATAGCAATGTCAAAGACAAATTTTTTGATATATTTCCCCAATTCCAAATGGAACGAAATTTTTAGGGTAGTCTTCTAACATATCAGAGAGACTCCCATAAAAGTTTGGCCTTCAAAATCTTAGAAAAAATACATATGATGTACGTCCTAAGTTTGAACCCTAAATCTGGAATTTTCATATCAGAAAACCACTTTATGAAATTTGCAAAAAACATCAAACATCATTGTATATCATTCAAAAATTTATTATTGAATAGCTTAGACAAATTATAATTCTTGAAAAATGTTAGACATAGGCATCCTAACATTATAAAGCATGTAATAGAGCATTCATGATTGAGATTTCATGGAAATTAGCATTTTTCAAGCAAAATTGGCATTCGAGCATTATAACGACCTCTAAATTTGTTTAGAGTAGTAACCTTGGGCTCAAATCGAGCGAAACCATTGATGAAGGGTGATTGGAGGTTGTATCAATCCCCTTTGAATGTGAATCCTCCTTCTCCTCTCTTTTGCTTCTTTCTCTCTTCTCTTTCTCTCTTTTCTTCTTCTCTTTTCTTTCTTTTCTCTTTTCTCTCTCTTTCTTTCTCCCTCTCTCACGTTTTCTCTCTCTCACTCATGTTTTTCTCTCCCTCACCCACGTTCTCCTCTCTCTATGGTCTGGAAAAAGAGCCCCTCCTCTCTCTTCTCTTGCCTATTTATAATTTTTCTCTCCTTTTCTAGAAGATCCTTCTTTCCTTTCTTCTTTTTTCTAGAAAATCTTTTTTTCTTCCTTTTTCTTCTTTCCTTTCTTCTTTCCTTCCTTTTTCTCTTCTCCTTCTCCATTCCACACGTTCTCTATCTCTCCCTCTTCTAAAAAATCCTCTCCTCCTCTTTCCTTCTTCTCTCTTCCTTCATTTTCTTCTTTTTTCTAGAAAATCCTCTCCTCCTCTTTCCTTCTTCTCTCTTCCTTCCTTTTCTTCTTTTTTCTAGAAAATCTTTTTTTTTTCCATTTTTCTTCTTTCCTTTCTTTTCTTCCTTCCCACGTTTTTTCTTCTTCCTTTCTTTCCTTTTTCTCCTTCTTCTTCTAGAAAACCCCTTCTCTCTTTCCTTTCTCTCATTCCTTCTTCTAGAAAAATCCTTCTCTCTTTCCTTTCTTTCTTCTTTCCTTTTCTTCTTCCTTCTTTTCCTTCCTTTTTTCTTTTCTCCCTCTCTTTTCACGTTTTCTTTCTTAGAAAACATTTCCTTTTTCTTTTTTTCTTTTTCTCCTTTTTTCTTTTTTTTCTTCCCTTTTTCTTTCCTTCCTTTTTCCTTTTCTTTCTTTCTCCTCTCTCTCTTTCAAGTTTTCTTTCTAGAAAACGTGAAGGGAATCTTTTCCCCCTTTTTTTTTCTTTTCTTTTTTTCTTTTATTTCTCTCTCTTTCCTTTTTTTCTTTCTCCCATTCTCTTTCCTATGGCCTCTCTTTTCTCTCTCTTTCCACGGCCTCACTTTCCTCTCTCTTTCCTAATACATATATATATATATATATATTATGTATAAACGTATTAATACATATAATATATCCATAAGATATGTATATCTATATATGTATACATATATATATAAATGTATTAATACATATAATATATCCATAAGATATATATATATATATATGTATTATATACAATAATATATTATACATTATACATATATAAAAGAAATGCATGCATATGGACTGACATAACTTGGTCTGGATTGGTCTGAGCTGGGCTGAGCTAAGTTAGACTAAGCTGGATTAAGCTGGTTTGGACTAAGGTTGACATTTCATAGTCCATTTCGGTCACCCTTCCATATGGAATTTTCTGATAGCATCTGTTCCAAATTTTCTACGTTCACTTTGTAGAACATTAAAAATAAGGAATATTGGACCTTGAACCATCTCATTTAGAAATGAAATGACCAACTTATAAATTTTTGAAGATTAAATAACCATTTCCATGTGTAATCTTACATGGGACCCACTGGTGACTTTAACCTGAGATTTTTTTACGTCCACTTTGAAGAGGACTAAAAATAAGAAATATTGGCCTTTGAATCATCTGATTGCGATATCAGATGACCAAGATATGATGTCTTGAAGTTTGAATGATAATGCATGCATGATACGATAATTATGTAAATGCCCTTGCATTTTCAAACTACGATATCTTCCTTGTTTGATGTCAGAATTTGATGATTCCGGTCTCATTTCAAAGATAATTTCACGACCTTTTCATCCAAGTAGGTAATAGCCTATGACCCTACTGTGGGGTTCATTAGAGAATCACCAACCTTTGGGTTAAAGGCAGGAAACCTACCATATTGATTCACTTATGCAGAGGGTGGCAAAAATGGGGTGCTTACAATGTGGTCTCTCCCTGTTCGTTGTGCAAAGGATGTTCGTCCTATGTTCTCTAGGATTCTGAGGAACCTTGCTCATCTTGATGTTGGGTCTCTTCGATCGTGACCTCATTAATCTCTGATTTATTATCACCGTGATTTTCATCTCCCTCATTGTTTGTAGCCTCAGAATTCTGTTGTTGTAGGTTCTGCTTACAAAGCCTCTCTCTTTCCATATCTGCTATCCACTGGTGCTCATCTTGGCTTCCTTTCCTCTCTTCCTCTCTTGCTACTTGCGTATCTTCAGTTTCTATACTTGTCTGTGAGGAGGCAACATATTGATTCTCCGTGGTAGCTTCTTCAGCCTCGTGGCTTTGCCGTTGATTCTCATTGCTTTCCTTTTGAATCCCCTGTTTCATCTGTTGTACATCTTCAACAGAGTCTCTATTTGTCTCTTGGACTTGTGGGTTATCTCCAATGAAGGAGGAGGAAGATTGATCCTTTTCATAATTCTTATTATTGTCCTTCATATCGTAAAGAACCTAAGGCTTATACTATGAAGTTGATATCAAAAGTTTTCAATAGGACAATTATCAGCTGATAAAGGAAATCTCAACTTTTAATTTTCAATGCTTATAATGTATCAAAAGTCTCAACTTTTATCAGTGAGAAAATTTCTTCTAATATATCACCAAAGTATTTGCTTAAAATGTGCTTAGATTTTTCTTTTCATTATGTGAATTCCCATTCTGCATTTTCTTAATGATGTCCATTCTTTGATCATTTTCATTGTAATAGTTCCTTATTCATTCAATTTATTACTTAGGCTGTAGAAAATTGAGAACAGAGTGAGGATTCTGAGTGATTTAAGAGTTTGTTTCAGCTGAGAGCCTAGACATGTTCACGCTCATCTACACTAACATTCTTAAACATCAACCTGACTTCCCACATTGGATAAGTGCCGCTTTTTTCTTACTATCTCAAAGGTCCACCTCTACTCACAGGCAGGTAACGCCCCTACTTTATGTCCTTATTTTATGTGGCATATGGGTTCGGCCATCGTGCGCCCATAATTATTTGATGCGGGTGGGTAACACGATATGCATGCGGCATTTGCCATCCCTAGCATAGTGACGGGCGGGATAGACTAGGACGTCCCCTACCCCTTCAATGTATCCCATAATGCGAAAGAAAAATGTATTAAATAGTTTTGATTCCCAATCCCTACTTATATATCCCGTAGGAATTTCTATAATTTTTTTAATTATTCCCGTGCAATACGGACTCACGCGCTTGTGATGCGCGAATAAATATAGACGTATGGATGTATGTAAGAATAAATCGAGGCTCAGATGCTTATTTTCCAATGTCGAGAGTACACTCTCACATGTTGACAAATAGAGATTGTTTTCATTTTTTTATGCGTAGTTCATTCCGAACTATGTATGGGCTTGATTCTCGGACCTCACCCCGAGATACGTAGGCTGCTTGGGAATCCATCACCCAAGCTCAGTCCAATTGCAATGAGGGTTGCAATAATACCCAATTTGCATCATAATGTACTTTATATTTAGTACACTAGTTTCCAAATTGTATTCTTTTCAAATTTTACTGTTTCAATCATCCTACATAGTTTCAAAAAAATTCAAATTTCAAGAAAATTAATTTCAATTTCAATTCCAATTTCAATGTCAATTTCCAATTCAAATCAATTTCAATTCAATTTCTATTTCAATTTTAATTTAAATTCCAAATCCATTTTCAACTTCAAATTCAATTCAATTTCTATTTCAATTTCAAGTTTCAATTCCAAACTCAATTTCAATTTCAAATTCAATTCAATTTTAAATTCAATTTTCAAATTTCAAATTTCATTTCAATTCTCCATCTTCGCATGGAACCTTGGGCAAACATTCCATCATCGCATGGTAGTCCCTTTCAACCTTGGGCAAGCATTCCATTATCGCATGGAAGTCCCTTCAATCCTAGGCAAGCATTCCATCATCGCATGGAAGTCCCTTTCAAACCCTATTTTTACATAGACAGTCTACCAGCTTTACTAGTGGCTGTAGAAGTCTATTTGATTGCATTACATAGACGGTCTACTAGCTTGACTAGTGGCTGTAGAAGTCTATTCGATTGGTTTACATAGACGGCCTACCAGTTTGACTAGTGACTGTAGGAGTCTATTCAATATCCTAAACCTAGATGACCTATTAGCTTGACTAGTGGCTATAGGGATCTACCATCTTACCAACCCAAGCGGTTGAACTACGTTGGGCTTAATTCTTAGGCTTATCCTGAGATATGTAGGTAGCTTGAGTGCTTTCATTCGAGTTCAGTCCTAAACTAATTTACTTTAATTTACTTTTCATTTTTTTTTTAACTTCAAAGTCATTGCATTTAAGCTTTGGACTACGCTTCAATAGCTGAAAATGATTTTTGTCTGTCAACATGTTGAGAGTTGTGCATTTGTTATCCGAAATTGGCTGATTGGTCCGTCATCCAATCATTTTATTTCTGATCTGTCACATTTTAATTCTTCTTTCTATCATATTCATAGTTGTATGGCTTGCTCCTAGATTGAAATATATCTAGAACCTAGGTCTGGTACCTATTAAAAGTTGTTTAGCCATTGCCTGTAATTTAAATTAGGATAGGAAAGGATAGTATATGGAGACTAATCTTCGGATTAGGCAATTTGGGTGCCTAACACCTTCCTAAATTGTAACATGACACTTACCCATTATTTCTCTAGTTTGACCATAAGCCTTAATCCATTACGTGAGTCATTAGTATTTCTCATATGAGAAATTATATATAGGTCCTAGACCTTATCTAGGTGGCGATTCCATTTTCATTTTTATATTTCAACCATTTCATACAATTACAAAACATCATCCTTACAGTGGTCTAGGAGATTGTAGATCGTCTGACTAAGACAGCTCGTTTCATAGCTATACGACCACAGAATACCCTAGAGAGGTTAGCCAAGCTATATGTAGATAACATTGTCAGATTGCATGGTGTACCTGAAAGCATTGTGTCCGACAGAGACCCACGCTTTACCTCAAAGTTTTGGAAAGGATTTACAGAAGGCTATGGGTACAACGTTGAAGTTTAGTACTACATTCCATCCTTAGATAGATGGACAGCCAGAGTGTACCATTTAGATTTAGAAGATATGCTTCGAGCCTGTGTTATTGATTTCAAAGGATCATGGGATGAGAAACTACCATTGATCGAGTTCGCCTATAACAACAGCTATCAGGCTACTATACAGATGTCACCCTATGAAACACTGTATGGTAGGAAGTGTCGAACTCCTTTGTTTTGGAATGAAGTTGGAGAACAGAGTATTGTTAGACCAGAGTTTGTTGAAGAAACTTGTCGAGTAGTCGACATTATCAAGGAAAGAGTTAGAACAGCTCAGAACCGACAGAAACAATATGCAGATACTCGACGTCGAGACCTTGAATTTGTCGTAGGTAATAAGGTATTCTTGAAAGTATCACCTATGCGTGGCTTAAAATGATTCAGACCGAAAGGGAAGCTAAGTCCGAGATATGTCTGGCCATATGAGATTCTAGCTAAACGTGGGAAAGTGGCGTATCAGTTAGCACTACCCCCATCTATGTCAAGTGTGCATGATGTATTTCATATCTCATTACTAAAGAAGTACGTCAGAGATCCAACACACGTTATAACAGCAGATCCACCGGGTCTAACTGATGATTTGACATTCGAAGTAGCTCCAACTGAAATCACCAGCCGAAAGGTTCAACGTCTACACAATCGTGACATTTATTATGTTAAGGTTACTTGGAGGTGTGAGGACATGGGAAAAAATATTTCTTGAATTTTTAATTGGATTTATCCTTATTTTTAAAATTGAGTTTTCATGTAGTTAAAGTTGTCTACCCTCATTACACTCAAACTGGGATCTAGAAAGTTCTCACCTTTAGATCACATCCACTCATGCCAGTAGAGGGTAAGAAGACTAGAGTCGCCACCTAGATAAGGTCTAGGACCTATAAATGATGTCCCTCAATGGAGGGATGCTAATGAGTCGCGCAAATGGAATGGCTATCTCGTCTCACCAAAGGTGGGTAAGTGCCAAATTACGAGTTGGGAAGGTATTAGGCACCCAACTCGCCCGATTGAACCGGTCTCCCTAAATCTTATCCTTTTCCTATAGTTTATGAACACTTGGGGCTATCTAGATATAATACAAGGTAGAAGGGGGAATCCTAAATTAATTTCTAATTCTTCACAAACTATGCATAGCATAAGCTGAAACTAAACAGATTAAATAAGAAAATAATTACAAAAATAAATCAAAGAATTAAAAGAATAGCTTAATCATACATCAAAAGAAAGGAAAAATGATATATAACATATGACCGAGGTCTGGGAAAATCCCAGGCCGCCTACGTATCCCTGTATGGCAGAAATCAGGCCAAACGTAGTTCGGGCGGGTGTGTACGTACCAAGTGTGTGCAAGAGAAGAGGGACGCTTCCAAAATGTTGGAACGCATCCCAAGCGATGGATGCTCCCATAATCATGGAACACATCCAATGGTGAGAGATGTCCCCACAACAGTGGGACCCATCTCAGTGTTGAGGTACTCCCTATCACAAGGAAGTTCCCTCGGTGAGGTAATCCCATAATAGATGGAACTTACCTCAATTTGACCGAGCGTGGAGCGACCAAACTCCCCCGCAGCCTACGTATCCCTCGAGACCTCTGTCTCTCCAAAATCAGGTCTAGCGTAGTTCCCATGGATTGACGAGCCATGGACACGCGTGGCAACGCTCAGGAAAGGCAAAATGCCTCAGCTCCCCACACACAGGGTACACTAATATCTCACTCATATCCCACATTCAGGATGCCCAGGTGGACCGTCCGTCGGACCACCCATCCTATGCATACGTCTACCCAATCGTAGATTTTTCATTACTATGCATTTGATACAACGGTTTCCCACACTCTTGATCCAATCCTGGGGTTGGGCGGGCTCATTCTAAATGAGCCCACAATGGGTCGGACTTTTTGGAGCCCCCTAATGTTTCACACCGCTGGGGAGGGGACTCACACACTAATTATTACAACACAAAGTGGGGAAACATCTCTTGAAGGTAGGGCTCATACACTTGAATCCATTCACACATGCAATTGAACCAACATTGAGTAAGGGGTGGAATTGAAATAATTAAGCATGCAATTTAATCACTCCACATGCAATTCGAACTAGTCCGAATGCATAAAATTGGATCAAATGCGGGACTAGGCCGGTTCACTATGTAATTAAACCAAATTAATCATGGGGTTGAACCAAATCAACCCACCTAAGCCAAACCTATTAGAGGACTGAACCAAACCAATGCAATTAAGCCTACCCTATCATAGGGTTGAACCAGCCTAGTATAAATAAACCAAACCCACTATGGGGTTAAACCCAATATGAGCCTATAAGTCCAGTATCTAGAATGGTCTGAACTCTAAACCATGGTCCAATGAAGGCATAAAACAAAACCAGATTTATGACATTCAAAAATGATGTTAGATCAAACGACAAAATCAGGCAAACTCAAGCACTATCGCAAGGCAGGTTCAAGTATGGATTAGTCCAAACATGGTCTGGTTCAAGAATGGGGTGTTCAAATGATGCGGGTTAATTCGGGCATAAAACTGAACCGAATTATAGCAAGTCTTGGCAATGGACTACAACAACACAACAAAATCAACCAATCCTATACCAGGTCCAACATGCACCCAAACAACCCATGACATGCAAATTGAAGAAAAAATCTCATCCAAAATGTGCATCAAAGATTAAATGCTACCGAAGAAACATCACTATGGAAAACCGGTTTCCTCACAAGATTAACCCAAGTTATATCACAAACTGAGAATCCATGGAAACATAGACCGGGTCAAACATCACAGCAAATAAAAAGACTAAACTAAAAACCAAGGTAAAATTTCAGGTATGAAAGATGGTGTTCAACAATCAAGCATCATCAACAAACCTATCGCAAATTTAACATTGATTCAAGCATCTAACATGAAAATCCAAAAATGGTAGAAAAAAATAAATTCAAGACACAATCATATTGAGAACGAAAATTCCAAAACAGAATATAACCTTGAGGGTACCCTTGTATGCGCCCTTGCTTTCTCTATTTTTTTTTTTTTCCTGCTACGGCTTCTCCCTCCTCTCACCGCTGCTCTCTCTGCTCCTCTTTGGCTACGGCTTTCTTTCTTCTGGTTTTCTTCTTCTTCTTTTTTCTTTTCCTC
The DNA here is from genome assembly GCA_028583415.1 of Protea cynaroides. Lineage (NCBI taxonomy): Eukaryota > Viridiplantae > Streptophyta > Magnoliopsida > Proteales > Proteaceae > Protea > Protea cynaroides. The sequence continues at coordinate 55,445,709 of CM053267.1, read as the reverse complement.
CTCTACTTCTGCTTCTTCCTCCTTTTTCCTTTTCAGTCACGGACTCTCTCTCTCCTTCTTCACGGCGGCAGCGGCGGCGCTGCTGCTTTCCTCCTCCTCTCTTTTATTTTTTCTTCTCTACTGCAACCGTCTGCCTTCTTCTTCTTCCTCCTCTTGCCGTTCTTTTCTGGTTTTTTTTTTCTTCGGTGGCGGCGGCTCTGCTGCCGCCTTCTTTTACCCCTTCTTTCTGCTCTTTTTTTTTTCTTGGGCCAGCAGCTCTGCTGCCGCCTCCTTCCTCTCCTTTCTTCTTCTCTTTCTTCTCCCTTCTTCTTCTTTCTTCTCCCTCTCTCTCTTTCTTCCTCCTTCTCTTCTTTCTTCTCCCTTTTCCTGGTTTTTTTTTTATCGATTTTTTTTTCTTCTCTTGGAGCAGCAACAGATGTTGCTCCATCTTCTTTTACCCGCAAAGGGACCGATGAGGGGAGGGGTTCGAGGCCGGGAGCCGGCGGTTTTGGGGGAGGAATTTTGGGAAAGAGGGATGAGGTGTCGACCTCCCTCTTCCCTGCCATTCTCTCCCTCACCGCCCTCTCTGCACTCTCTCCTTCTCCGCTTCCTTCTGTCTTTTTTTTTTTTTTTTTTGGTCTCTGATCCCCTCTTTTGGGGATCAGAAAAGAGGATCAGAGAAATTTTTGTTGTTTTTTTTCTTTTTTTTTATATATTTTTTTTGGGCTTTGATCCCCTCTTTTGGGGATCAGACACATTTTTTTTTTTTGTCTCTGATCCCCTCTTTTGGGGATCAGAGAGATTTTTTTTTTTTTTCCTTTTTTTTGTTTTTTATATCTGATCCCTTCTTTAAGGGATCAAGACTTTTTTTTAATATATATATATATATATATATATATATATATATATATATATATATATATATATATATATATATATATTGTTTCATTCATTATTTATATACATTTTTTTATATATATTATTTTTTTTTATACCCCTCTCATTGCGTATGGTACCTCAATGAGAGCGGGGATCCCCACAGTGGCAAAATCGGGGTACTGACAGATACCCCTCTTCAGTCGAAATTACATTAATTGAGACTGAAGATAAGAAGACCCCAGTTTTGCCACAACCATTATTGGAAAACTAAGAAAAATAGAACACGAGTTCTCTTGAGTAGTGGTCATAGCAACCTTGGAACTCTCAAAACGAACTCGAAAAACAAAAGATAAGCTTTCACGCATTTCGTGGAACCGCTCGGGGAGATTATTCCCGAATAAAGGAATCAAATCTCAAAAGCGAAACTGACACCTCGCAACCGCGAACCTCAAAGTCAGAATCGAAGACGAGCTTTCATGCATTTCGCCGAACAGCTCGGGGAGATTATTCCCGAACAAAGGAATCGAATCTCAAAAGTGAAATTGACACCTCGCACACGCAAGCCCCAAAGTCAGAATCGAAGGAGAGCTTTTACGCATTTCGTGGAACCGCTCGGGGAGATTATTCCCGAACAAAAGAATCAAATCTCAAAAGCAAAACTGACACCTCGTACACGCGAGCCTCAAAGTCAGAATCGAAGGCGAGCTTTCACGCATTTCATGGAACCACTCGGGGAGACAATTCCCGAACAAAGGAATCAAATCTCAAAAGTGAAACTGACACCTCGTACACGCGAGCCCCAAAGTCAGAATCGAAGGCGAGCTTTCACGCATTTCACGGAACCGCTCGGGGAGATTATTCCCGAACAAAGGAGTCGAATCTCAAAAGCGAAACTGACGTCTTGCACACGCGAGCCCTAAAGTCAGAATCGAAGACAAGCTTTCACGCATTTCGTGAAACCGCTCGGGGAGATTATTCCCAAACAAAGGAATCAAATCTCAAAAGCGAAACTGACACCTCGTACACGCGAGCCCCAAAGTCAGAAGCGAGCTTTTACGCATTTCACGGAACCGCTCGGGGAGATTATTCTCGAACAAAGGAATCAAATCTCAAAAGCGAAACTGACACCTCGCACACGCGAGCCCCAAAGTTAGCATCGAAGGTGAGCTTTCACGCATTTCACGGAACCGCTCGGGGAGATTATTCCCGAACAAAGGAATCAAATCTCAAAAGTGAAACTGACACCTCACACATGCGAGTCCCAAAGTAAGAATCGAAGACGAGCTTTCACGCATTTCGTGGAACCGCTCGGGGAGATTATTCTCGAACAAAGGAATCAAATCTCAAAAGCGAAACTGACACCCCGCACACGCAACCCCCAAAGTCAGAATCGAAGGCGAGCTTTCACGCATTTCGTGGAACCACTCGGGGGGATTATTCCCGAACAAAGGAATCAAATCTCAAAAGCGAAACTGACACCTAGCACACGCGAGCCCCAAAGTCAGAATCGAAGGCGAGCTTTCACGCATTTTGTGGAATTGCTCGGGGAGATTATTCCCGAACAAAGGAATCAAATCTCAAAAGCGAAACTGACACCTCTCACACTCGAGCCCCAAAGTTCAGAATCGAAGGCGAGCTTTCACGCATTTCACGGAACCGCTCGGGGAAGACGAGACTCTATTGAGTAGCAGCCAAATCGGCTTGATAACCCTCAAGACTAGTCAGAAGAAAGCGGGTCTTCCTGCATGTCGCAGAACAAACCCCAACAAGGCGAACTCTCCCGCACCTACACGGAACGAGTCCCAAAATAAACACATTTGACAGCTGCACAAGGAGGGGGGCCAACAAAATAATTGCTACCAAACCCCAAGTGCGACTATTCATTGAACCGGGTGAGGTCTTAGCCCAAGGTGTATGAAAACCAATACAACAACAAAAATAATGCAACAACAGATGTCAAAAGTTGACAAAGAAGAGGGTTGTGTCCAAAACCATCGATCAGGCGAGAGGCCCACTAAACCCAAAATATACGAAAACCAATGCAACAACCAAAACAATGCAACGACAGATGTCAAAAGATGACAAACAAGAGGGTTGTGTCCAAAACGACTAATCAGGTCTGAGGCCCACTAAACCCAAGATATATGAAAATCAATGCAACAACCAAAACAATGCAACGACAGATGTCAAAAGGTGACAAACAAGAGGGTTGTGTCCAAAACGACTAATTAGGTCTGAGGCCCACTAAACCCAAGGTATACTAAGACCAACACCACAACGAGATAACTCAACAACAAAGTCAAATCTAAATATTAATTGGCAATCAAATGCCTAAACTCACAGATGAAAATAACCTCAAACTGATTGCCATCATCAAGAGTTAAACACATTGACCACGAAATGTAAGCATCATTCAAGGAGAAGCAACATTAACACAACAAAACACAACCAGGATGACCCTAAGGCTCTCGAACATGGTTCGGAAGGGCTACAGATAAAGTTCTAAATAGAACCACAATGGCTCGCTCGTCCTAACCAGGAGCAGGAGACACCAAAATTGACAGATTCTTCAGTTAACCATAGAGGCAAATCAAATTGACAAAATAGCCCAGCAAGTAAGCAAAAGAGATATAGATCAAACCCATGATCCTAAGATGTAAGCTACTCAGAAATTTCACACCTTCACAAGATTTGAGTAATACATGAATTTGGCCCAAACTAGGCACCCTTGCAACAAGATCAAGATTCTCCTAAAACAGTAGTTGAATTTTCCAACCACGAGACTTGAGGAAATACTAGATCAATCTTCCAAATATAAATGATTATGATTAAACAATCGAACAGCAACAGGTACAAAACGAAAACAATTCCCTCTAACAGACGGGAGGAAGAAAAGAAGCATATCTTCGTGATTGAACGGAGATGCTCTCCTAATCAAAATTGTCTATGATTTCAAGATTGATTGCTTAGAGCTTAACCAAATCTAGCAATAACATGCAGGGCGACACATATACTTGAGGCAACATGATTTGAGTTTGACTCCACTTAACAAGACACACCCATACCGCAATGTCTGTATATCATGACAGACCACGTTTTGGTTCAGATGGGAATGACATGATTGAATCTAACTCCCTCGAAAAGAATGCATCCATACCCCAGTGTCTGTATATCATGACAGACCACTCTTTGGTTCAGATGGGAATGACATAATTAAATTTAACTCTCTCAAAAGATTGATCCATACCCCAGTGTCTGTATATCACGACTGACCACTCTTTGGTTCAGATGGGAATGACATGATTAAATCTAACTCTCTCAAAAGAATGCATCCATACCCCAGTGTCTGTATATCACGACTGACCACTCTTTGGTTCAGATGGGAATGACATGATTAAATCTAACTCTCTCAAAAGAATGCATCCATACCCCAGTGTCTTTATATCACGACAGACCACTCTTTGATTCAGATGGGAATGACATGATTAAATCTAACTCTCTCAAAAGAATGCATCCATACCCTAGTGTCTGTATATCACGACAGACCACTCTTTGGCACATATGAAAACAAATAGGAGGACATGGAGATCATGTCCAAGAATAGCACACACGATCGGATTGCATGCGGAAACGAACCAAATCAGACATCATCACAAAGATTTCATCTCCTATAGGAGAGTGACAGAACAATTAAAAATTAATCTCTAACAAATGGGTACCCTAATCCGGATCCTATGAGATGAGGAGGATGACTTGCTCAATCCCCCATGGATGATAAAAATGAATCTGATGAACTTGGCCACATAGAACAGGAGATCCCAATGAAGTTTCTGGAAAACACAAGCAGGCAACGAATGATTTGAAAACTGTATTCATCAGTGAATGCTACTCCCGAATCCAAAAAACAAAGAGAAATTATTTAATCACTTTTCTCCAGACATGACTCACTCTAGGATGAGAGAAAGTTTCTTCAGTCCTATGGAGGATAGACTCAACATGCTTTGCATCTTTTGCCAAAATTACACAGATCACGCCTTGAACCCATGACTAACACAGTCCTTTCCCTATGACGGGAAAACATGGGTATCCCATCCAATTTTTGTATTTTTCTTTACAACTAAACCCAATTACAATTTTAAACAAAGGGTGCTAATGTGGCGAACTGTCGCCAGTAGATTTAGGCATATTCAAAACGGTCTGGACTCACAAAGAGCCTCCCATATTCATGATATCAAGACAATGACAATTTTACCCAAAGTTTAAGTTTTCAACGGCACACATCGATAAATAGACGGCTCTTTGGGTCATCGCTAGAAGCAACCTATAGGAGACGCCCCACATCAAAATTAAGCATAGCACCAAATAACGTTTTCCCCTCTTAGAGACGCTTAAACAGTACATATGTGTCTCGACAAGTTATTTGCCAATGCTAAAGTAGATACAACCACAACTGAGCTCAAAAATTATAAATCCATAGACAATACGATGCTGAAGGTCCAATAGGACAGATAAGAAACTGCCCACATGGGTCCACCATTGGGGAGAGTTTTTGTTATTTATGTAGAATGGTCAATCCCACTGAGGAGATACCATCTTATTGGCTTGCAAAAATGGACTTTTTGGAATTCTTAGACGCCGTTGAAACAATGAACGACCGATAGAAATTCTAGTCAGATTTATTTGAACAAAATTTATACACAAATAGAATGACGCGCTCACAAGAGATGGTGTCATAAACTTATTTGATGATCGAACGAACGGCTTCTAATGAAGACTCACGAAAGACCGTCGGATTGATGGACGGTAGGAAGAGTCTTTTGTCGATGAGAAATCATCCTCTGATGATGACAAAGCGATGAGACCACCCCCTGTAAAGGCGGGATGTAGCGACCAAAATTGAAAATCCAGCCTAACACACATCGTGAAGCACTGCAAACAATCAATACTCCCCATGATGCTCCAGAGAAAATTACCATACATTGATGCACAAATTATTGAACCGACTCACCTTTGAGTCTTGATAGAAAGTAAATACTGTGTGAAGCATGACAACTGACCCACTGTCCAAATGCAATGAAAAATGCCATCCCACATCTATACCTTTGTATGGCCTTTTTTTTTCTCTTTTTTGTCCCTTTTTTTTGGCTCTTTTCTTTTTTGAGCATTTTTTTTAATGGATGTGGAGGCAATACACGATCACTCTTTGCTCGATCAAGTTGTAACGATGTACCTCAAATATGAGGCTCTTGCTCTTGAAAGCCATTGGTCCACGAGGATCTTTGGAGACTGTATCTTCAACTCAAGAAGCGACAACAATTCCACACTACAGATCGAAAAGGATGGTGCTACCCCAGTCAAAATTCATCTTTTGTAAACTGATATAGCAAAGCTGCTCATTTAACCCCAATCGGTATCTTCTTTGACTATATCTTTTCTTTTTTTTTAGAATAACTCATTTTGCTCACTGTAGTGATCGCTACGATCCATGATGTAAGGAGGCATGTGTCTGATAATAACAACATGAACACAACACTTGTTCTCCTTTCTGTTTTTCTCTTCTTCTTTTTTCTTTTCATTTTTTTATCAATGATGATATCTTTGACCTGGACCAAATCCATAAGGCATCTCATCTCATTTGTAAAACCAATCAAAACCACCAGAATAAGTCCAGGATTGCTCGACGCCCTTTGACAACACCTCATGGAGCTCTTTTAATTTATCAAAGGTGGCTTTCTGAACCTTTGAAACTTGCCAAACTATCTCTCTAAGATGGCTTTTGTGTTTCTGGATCAATCATTTGTAGTTTTTCACAAACGAGCTAGACTTTCTTTTCTCAAAAGGCCAGGTGGCGTAGAAGTTCAGGTGATGGCTCACCATCCCAATCATCATCGGAGTCAGAATTGACCGAGGGCACAAAAGTGGAAAGAATATCAAACTGGAAAAAATGTTTCGGAAGCTATAAAGCTCAATAGTTGAAGTCCCAAGTGGGATTTTTTTTTTATTAGACAGAGCAAATTGGACTGGATTGCCTACAGACATATCAGTCTCAAGCCCAAACATGGCCGACCTATCAGATATAGCCAATAGCAAGTCGAGACAAAACAACTTATCTAAACAAACCCCAATTAAGTGCAAACCATTGGCACCAACAATGATCGACATGGGACGAAATCTCCACCTAGGCTACCACTAGTAGGAGTCATCACGCCTACCTACCAATATGTGCCTGATGCACACCAAACTCAACTATACCCTAGGTTAGGTCCATAAAAGCTCATTATTGGGTTACCCGCGATGTCGGTCACTTTGATCAATACCCCGGCTCGGGTTCATTAAAATTCATCTTTTAGGTTACACTTAATGGGGATCACTATTCTATATCCCGGCCTGGTTCGTTAAACTAATCAATTAGGTTATCCCACTGTTGAGATAGATAACAGCCACAAGGAATCCTCTATTATCACAGATAATTCTGGGAGGAAAATACAACCCCTGAGAGTTTGGGATGGTCTCTGAGTCAGGGTTCTTTGATTATTCTTGGATGGACGGCACAACTGTACTCAGGAGTTTGAAATTAACTCCGCCGGACTGTACTCAGCAGTCCAAAATTAACCTTGTCAATCAAGGAGGCACAATTACCAAAGATGCCTAGTGTAAGCACCCCATTTTTGCCATCCCAGCTAAACAAAGTCCTGCTGGTGTGTGGACAACAAAAGGAAGAAAGGTGATCGAAAGTTTGGATTCTTGACTGTGAATTTGAGGAAGTTTTCAATTGGGTTCGTGAATTTGAGGAAGTTTTCAATGGGTCCACAGAAAGTCATGGGTTATAATTTTGCATGGATGCGGCGAGGTCATAGAATTATCTTCAAACGAGCCGGCTCAATTTTGATATCAAATGGGAAGATATGCCATTTTAGTCGATGTCATATGGGAGGTTTATGAAATTATTATAAATAATCCTAGGGGCCTTTATGCAAATATCCTGGTTTGAATTTCAAATCATCATATCTTGATCATCCGGATCGCATGATTCCAAGACCATTATTCTTCATTCATGATGTTTCATTGCATGCATGCAAAATTATCGCAAGCCGCATATCTTTTCCGCCTACACCGGTTCGTGTCCAGCCTCCCCCTTTTTTTTTTTCTCCCATTACGAAAAAAAATTTTTTTTGAGGCCCCCCACCGAAATCCCCCCGGGGGTACCCTATGAAATGTCCCTGAATGACGGGGAACCCGACCAATAACCGCCCAGTTCAAGCCGGTTTTTGGTCCAACCTAGCTCAACCCATATCGGTTTAACTCAGTCAACCTCAAGTCCGGCCTCAACCCGTTTCGATCCAGTTCATTCATGTGCATAGTATTTATATATATTATATATATATTATATATATATATATATATATATATATATATATATATATATATATATATATATATATATATATATATATATATATGTATGTATGTTATTAAATATATGTGTATATATGTATATAATATATATTATTATATGTAAATGATAATCCAAAAGATTTTGAGAAGAAAAAGGAAAGAGGGGAGAGAGAAACGTGAAAGTGAAGGGGGATTTTGGTTTTGGAGATAATCCAAAAGATTTTTGAGAAAAAATGGAAAGAGGGGAGAGAAAAAACGTGGAAGAGAAGGGGATTTAGGGTTTTGAGATAATCCAAAAAGATTTTGAGAAGAAAAAGGAAAGAGGGGAGAGAGAAAACGTGAAAGAGAAGGGGATTTAGGGTTTTGAGATAATCCAAAAGATTTTTGAGAAAAAAATGGAAAGAGGGGAGAGAAAAAACGTGGAAGAGAAGGGGATTTAGGGTTTGGAGATAATCCAAAAGATTTTTGAAAAAAAATGGAAAGAGGGCAGAGAGAGGGAAACGTGGGTGAGAGAGAGAAACGTGAGTGAGAGAGAGAAAACGTGAGAGAGGAAGAAAGAAAGAGAGAGAAAAGAGAAAAGAAAGAAAAGAGAAGAAGAAAAGAGAGAAAGAGAAGAGAAAAAGAAGGATTCACATTCAAAGGGGATTGATACAACCCCCAATCAGCCTTCATCAACGGTTTCGCTCAATTTGAACCCAAGGTTAGTACTCTAAACAAATTTAGAGGTCGCTATAATGCCCGAATGCCAATTTTGCTTGAAAAAGGCTAATTTTCATGAAATCTCAATCATGAATGCTCTATTACATGCTTGTTAATGTTAGGATGCCTATGTCTAACATTTTTCATGAATGATAATTTGTCTAAGCTATTCAATGATGAATTTTTGATTGATATACAATGATGTTTGATGTTTTTTGTAAATTTCATAAATTGATTTTCTGATCTGAAAATTCCAGATTTAGGGTTCAAACTTAGGACGTACATCATATGTATTTTTTCTAAGATTTTGAAGCCCAAACTTTTATGGGAGTCTCTCTGATATGATATAAGACTACCCTAAAAATTTCGTTCCATTTGGAATTGGGGAAATATATCAAAAAATTTGTCTTTGACATTGCTATTTTTCTCGGATGTAATGCAATCCTCCATCGGAAAGTCTCTAGACAAAGGCCTTATGGCCATAATCAGAAAATCCACTTAACATGAACTTTTTAGACATGAAAGGCTTCTAAAAAATGGCACTGGTTTCATATTTTTTCATTTTTCGTTGAATTGATATCAATTTTTAAGTGCATAAAGCTTTGATTTCAGATCTGTCAGGATGTGCTGATTTGCATGATTGAAAAGAGTCATTTTTCACAAAGAAAATATACTGTTTTAACTTGTTTTTCTTAATGAAATTTTATATCAAATAGTTATCTACATAGATATATATCTGTATTTAATTTTCATTAAGAATAGAATTTTATTTGGAATTTATGGTGCAACTGGTCAAACATATGGAACAGACCTGACCAGTGTATTTGCCTGTACTTGGGGAATATTTTCGACCTGCCTATGGTATCTTTTAGGATTAGCTTCCTTGAGACAAAATGTTGGCCTCTGAGTATTCTTTCCAGGGATATCTTTTAAGAATTTTTTGAGTAAGTACAGTGCCTTATGTGCCCATTTTGATCCAGCCTGACAAAGCTGTCATCTTACTGCGTGTTCCATCATGTTTTGATTGATTCTCATATGCTTTGGTTGTTTCTCACATGCCATATTTGATGCTATGCTATGTTCGGATGCTCGTATGCATACACTACTATAATTGGAATGGTCACACTGCCATAATTGGAATAGTCACACTGCCATAATTAGAATGATCACATTGCCATAATTGGAATAATCACATTGCCATGATTGGAATGCTACACATGCTTATTGCCATATTTGTCTACTACATTTGCTCACATATTACTGCCATGTTTGGATGCACACTTACCATGTTTGTATTGATTCACATGCTCACTTGCCATTTTTGACTGATGTGTTGCTAAATTTGAATATGTTTCCAACATGCTATATTTGGATGCTTACACTGCTATATTTAAGCTCACATTGCTTTGTTAGATTGTTTACATTGTACAACAACTAGAGCAAGATACACCCTAAGATGGAAAGAATTGAACAATTAGGGTAGTGAAACCCTAAAAATGGAAAGAATAATTAGGGCAAAATAAACCCTAGAATAAAGAGAATAATTAGGGTATCAAAACCCTAAAAAATGAAAATCACAATGAAAAGGGATAGGAAACCCTAGAAACCTAAAAATGGAAACAATAAAAATGGTAGGAATTTAGGACTCATCCCTAGATCCTATTGACAAAAATGGAAAGAATTTGGTACACATCCCAAATAAAAATGGTAGGAATTTAGGTCTCATCCCTAGATCCTATTGACAAAAATAGAAAGAATTTGGTACACATCCCAAATAAAAATGGTAGGAATTTAGGTCTCATCCCTAGATCCTATTGACAAAGATAGAAAGAATTTGGTACACATCCCAAATAAAAATGGTAGGAATTTAGGTCTCATCCCTAGATCCTATTAACAAAAATGGAAACAATAAAAATGGTAGGAATTTAGGTCTCATCCCTAGATCCTATTAACAAAAATGGAAACAATAAAATGGTAGGAATTTAGGTCTCATCCCTAGATCCTATTGACAAAAATGGAAGGATTTTGGTACACATTCCAAATCCGACTCTAAAACCCTTTCGAACTACGTCGTACCTGATTTCTAGGGCAAACCCTAGAATACGTAGGCAATTTGGGAATCCCAAATACGGTACAAAGCCACCCATCAACCACACATCCAGCATAAACTTCAACTTGAACAAAAAAATCTAATTGAAGCACATGCATAAATCACTTCCATAATCTTTAATCACACAACTCATTTTCGAACTACGTTTTTGGACTTGATTTCCAGGATTGGAATACGTAGGCAGTTTGAGATGTTTTACACATCTCAGATTCAGTCCAAGACCGAACCATCTTTGGTCCGGTTCACTGTATAATATTGTACATTACATTTGCTTGATTTAAAACATGATTGGCTGAACCCTAGGTTAGAATAACTTAGCAACTTGGTTTAGGACATCCCCCATTGAACCCTAGTCATCCAGTTGACCAAGCACAGTCAAAATTAGAATTTAAGGAAAGTTTAGGAGGCCGATATTGATCGGGCGGTTTGGGTGCCTGACACCTTCCCATAACCGTACCCTGAATACTTACCCAATCTCTTGCAGACCAAAGAACCGATACATTGGGTCACGAGTCAATAGAAGTCTTACCTTAGGGTGAGGCTACATTTTTAGAGGTCCTAGACCTTAATCTAGGTGGCGACTCCAACAGAATAAATCGATCTTCATCGATTACAGGATACACATTTCCATCCCGAGGAGGATCACGTCGATTTTCCATTGTCCTCACAATGGCGACTCCACTGGGGATTAATATTCAGACTCCTAGGATACTTTCCTTATATTGATTTGCTTGACATTTGATGCTAGATCTAGGGTACTATATTTATTGTTTGTACATATTGCTTTGGGGGGAATGGGTTCAGTCACACTTTCGTGTGAGTAGCCGAACCGGGTCCCATGCATGTGGGGCAGCCCGCTAGGCGAAACACACAGCCTTGGCCTGTACTTTGTGAGACCACGACCGGCGAGCAGCCTCTAACGAGGGTTTCTTGGGTCCGCCTGGGAATGCGTTATGCTACTCCACGTCGCTTGGATCCTTGCAACATAGTATATAAAGGGAATGGGGGCCCATTATTCATCGAGCATTCGGTGATAGGTTACCCCGTCCTCGTCAAGGTGGCATTTTCTGTCCTAACCCAGTTTGAGCCATATGTATGTTATTTTTGGTCCATCTTTGAACCAACATGGTAAAATCTACTCGATCATAATATTTACATCCGAGACGTCGAGTTCCCGCCCGTTTTTGCCCTTGATTTGTCAACATGTTTGGATCCACACTTGAGTATTCTTGTCTCTCACTTGTTGGGAGCGTGAGGGTTACGTATACCTGCATACACATTAGTGTGGGCGGTCTGTACACGCCCTCCATCGTACAAAGCTCATTGTGTTGATCTGTTCAATATTGATACGTCAATCTCAAAAAACGATCAAAAAATATTCATCATGGTATAGATACTATGATCAAGTAGAAATTTACCGGTTCTTTCAATCATGAACCGCTTTTGTCATCCATCATAAAAACTACAAATAAGCATATCCGTTTCAATTTTTTGAAATCTGATGAACCACACGGTCGAACCTTGGTGCTACAATGATCCCTTCGGAATCTTGAGGCCCCAAGACCAATCATGGGGTTATTCAAATACAAATAAATTGTTACAGATGATGTCTAATGGTCGGTTTTCATGAAGGAACTAACTTTGTTTGGTCGAGTCAGCTTGTATGTATATGTATATTCTTTTCGTTTCCAGTCACTTCTGAGTCTTAACCTTCATTGTTTATAGGAAAAAAAAAACCAAAAAAAAAAGAAAAGAAAAAAAAAAGGTTGAACTAGGGAGGATAGGATTGTCTAGACTTAAGAGAACACCTGAGTGAGTAGACAAAGCATCCACTCTTATTACATCCACTCATAAGAAGGTCTCATCATCACCGGTTCATGTCTCGGTTCATGTTCATATGGAGGACTTTTGTACCTCAAAGTATTGGAATGGTTGGAAGACAGTATATTGAGAGCCCAAATATTACAGAGCGGAATTGAAATTTCCCAGATCGAAGCTGAGGAATCCAAGAGGTTAGAAAGCTGAATCATAGATTCTAAGAGATTACATGTTTCTTTCCCATGTTAGCATACCTACCAAATTTAAATGGAAAAACTAAGATTGGAAAGCATTTCGTTCACCCGATAGAGCCACTTTGACTGACAGAGTTGGTTCTTAAATCCGAAATTACTTTCATCATCCAAGGTGACCATGACTCAAAGGAGTAGTCCTTGAACCTTCAAGAATGGCCCACCCACCTCCCAAAATCCAGGATGAAAAGGAGACCATGTGGTCAATTATATCCCAAAATTAAGGTAGCCTGAAAATGAACTTCATGTGCAGCCTAAACTAGGGCAAAACCAAAATGTCAGTATACCCTAAATTGGGTCACAACAAAAATATCAGTGCACCCTAAACTGGGGCATAATTAAAATGTTAATGGATTCAAAGTGGGGCAAACCAAAAAGGTGATGGACCAACAAGAGTATAGGTCAGAGTTTCATGACATCCAAACTGGGGCATAAGATTGGAATACATTTACCCCAAATTGAGGCATTTGCCAGGTGAATGTCAAACCCGAATTGGGGCATAAATCAAAATGGTAATAGACCCAAGAAGGGTTTATCTCAAGATGGAAAGGGTCAAACACATGTCGATAGATAGTCGTAATGAGTTTTACTAGCGAAAGTCTGAATGGAGATTCGATCCTACAACCAATCATAAGTTGGCGTCAATGATGTCGTATCCAATTGGGGTAACTCGGTGAATTACTTGTCTAAACTGGCTACCATTGGTATCTGATAGGTCATTTATGTTTGGGCTTAAGTTCGATGTGTCTATAGACGGTCCAGTCCAAAATGCTCTGAAAAAATGAACAATAATTATCTCATTTGAGACATCAACAACAGTACTTTACTACTTCCAATCCATTCCTTCCCAGTTTGATATTTCTTCCTCTTCCATGTCCATTGCTTATTCTGACTCTGATGACAATTGGGGTGATGAGCCACAACCTGAACTTCTACTCCACCGACCTTTAGAGAAATGAAAGTTCAACACACATGTGAAAGTTACAAATGATTAAGTTAAAGTCATGGAAGCATTTTCAAAGATACAAGTTGGAACATCAAAATGTCCTCCCATTTGGTCGATTTATAGAAAGAATTTTTCGGGACATTTCTTGAAAGTAGAGAACATTTACAGACTCAGACAAGTGGTTCATTTAGTTTTACAAGAATGGGTCTACACACAAGGCATTATCAAGTTTACATCAATCCAAGTGATCAAGTCTTCTACAAGTGCATGAAGTCTACAGACATAAAACATGCAACAGATCAACCTCAACGTCAAAGATGAGCTCAAAAAAAAAAAAAAAAAAAAAAAAAAAAGAAAGAAAAAAAAAAGAAAAAAAAAAAAAAAAAAAAAAAAGAAAGAGCTATACAAAATAATGAGGTTGGTTAGCATACTACATTGGAACAACAATGGTGGACAAGTTCAACTATGGTGCATAGACATGGAGCAACTACTTTGAAACACTAATGATGAGCGAGTTCGATTACAAGGCATATACATGGGGCAACTCCTTTGGAGCCCTGCTGATAGATGAGTTCAGTTATAGAGCAATAAGACAATTGGTTCTCGTACAATGAAATATAGACACCATTTCTTAGAACCTGATTGGAGACCTGATCGTTTGTTGTGATTCACGTTGTGTGTTGAGCTGGATTTTTGATATTGGTCACTACACCCCACCCATACAGGGGTGGTCTCATCACTTTGTTGTCATCAGAGGATTTTTCTTTTCGGCTAAAGACTCTCTCTCCCGTCCATCAATTCGACGGTCTTCCACAGAGTCTACATTACATGCCCTTACTTCAAATGTCACAAAATTTTATGGTATTGTTTCTTGTGAACATATCGTCTTGTTATGCATAAATATTGTTCAATAAACCTGACTGGAATATCTATCTGTCATTCATCATTTCGACGGCATTCAAAAATTCCATAGTCCTTTTTTGCTAGCCGATAAAATGGCATCGCCTAGTGGAGATCAAGCCATTCTACATAAACAACCAAACACTCTCCCAATGGCAAACCCATTGGACAGTTTCTTATCTGTCCATCTGGACCTTCATCGTCATACTTGTATACAAACTTAAAGGATTTGGGCCCAAACATGGTTACAACTGATTCGAGATCCGAGCATAGCTTGTTGAAACTTGTTTTCTATCTGAGTGATACCGAGAAGAGAAAGCATTCTTTGATTAGTGTAGGGTTGCATCTCCTTAAGGTTATTTCTAGTGATGACTCAAAAGTCGTCTGCCTATCAATATGTGCAAACTTGAACTAAGACACTGGGGCAAGATCACCCATTTATCCAAACATCATGAATTTAGCCCTCTGTTCGAAACTCTAGCTGAGTTCATTTGAATGTAAGAGAAAGATGACTCATACAAATTTGAAAAAAAAATGAAATAAAATTGAGTCATTGTCATCATTTGCCCCTTATTAAAAAGACCTGATTTCCCTTTGATCAAAGTGAAACCCATATAAATTTGGCGAAAAAACGTAACATATCAAAATTGCCTGTTAAAGAAAAGAAACATGTTTCTCTCGGTCTAGATTAAGTCAAGTCAAGGAAAGTCGATCAAATCATGATCTCTAGTTCCTCTTGGATTCTGAGCAATGTTTGTGGACAAAGTGCAGATGCTGAGCCCCATTGTGGCTACCTCAATATTTATGGAAAGTTCAACCCATTTTGGGAGTGAAGAAAGATGAAGAAAGGAATTGAAAAGAACAAGAAAAAGAAAAAGAGAAATGAAAAAAAAGAAAGGTGAAAGTACAGAGAAGAAAGAAGACTGAATGAAAGCAGAATAAGAATGGAAAAGAGAACAAGATGCAAGCAAAGAAAAGAAAGAAAGAAAGATCATGGAAAGAGAGAAAAAAATCAGCCCGAACTACGCGAACCTGATTCCGAGGGGATGGAAATCCCAAAGGATATGTAGGCAATTTGGGACACCCCAAATTCGGTCCAAAGGCTACACATCCAAAGGCTACATATCCAAAGGCTACACATCCAAAGGCTACACATCCAAAGGCTACATAGCCAAAGGCTATACATTCGAGGTTACAAATTCGAGCACAAAGCACGATTAGTTACATCACGAGCGGTCTTGAGCCAAAGTCACGACCCGATGAGGTCGCTACTCAAGAAGCTTGACATTCTAGTACATCATGAGCGGTCTTGAGCTAAAGTCACACGGATAGGGTCGCTACTCAAGAAGCTTGATTCTGATGCTACATCACGAGCGGTCTTGAGCCAAAGTCACAGACCTGATGAGGTCGCTACTCAAGAAGCTTGACAGTTACAGTTACATCATGAGCGGTCATGAGCCAAAGTCACAGACCTGATAGGGTCGCTACTCAAGAAGCTTGACACTGATGTACATCATGAGCGGTCTTGAGCCAAAGTCACGGACCCGATGAGGTCGCTACTCAAGAAGCTTCGATTCTGATTACATCATGAGCGGTCTTGAGCCAAAGTCACCCGGGGCCCCAAGAAGCTTGACAATTACAAGTTCACACCATGAGCGGTCTTGAGCTAAAGTCACGGACCTGATAAGGTCGCTACTCAAGGAGCTTGACATCTACATTTTTTTGTTGTACAAAAAAAAAAAAAAAAAAAAAAAAAAAGAAAGTTTACAAAGATCAATTCAAGGGAGCAATGTTATAATCGGATCAAGTGCGAAATAATGCAAAAATGGGCTACTTTTATCTTCGGCCTCAATTGCCCACAATCTCGGCCGAAGAGGGGCATCTCGAAGCACCCCATTTTTGCCATCCCAACTAAACAAAGTCCCGCTGGTGTGTGGACAACAAAAGGAAGAAAGGTGATCGAAAGTTTGGATTCTTGACCGTGAATTTGAGGAAGTTTTCAATGGGTCCGTGAATTTGAGGAAGTTTTCAATGGGTCCACAACAAGATCATGGGTTATAATTTTGCATGGATGCGTAGGTCATAGAATTATCTTCGAAACGAGACCGGAATTGCTCAATTTCGATATCAAATGAGGAAGATATGACCATTTTAGTCAGATGATACATATGAGGGAGGTTTATGAAATTATTATAAATAATCCTAGGGGCCTTTATGCAAATTATCCTAAGTTGGATTGTTTGAATTTCAAATCATCATATCTTGATCATCCGACATCGCATTCAGATGATTCCAAGACCATTATTCTTCATTCATGATGTTCTACAAAGTGGACGTAAAAAATCCCGGTAGAAGTCACCGGTGGGTCCCATGCAAGCTTGCATGCAAAATTATCGTCGAACTTCAAAGCCGCATATCTTTTCCGTTCTACATCGGATTCGGGTGATTCCAGGTTCCTATATTCCTCATTTTTAATGTTCTACAAAATGAACGCAAAAAAAAATTTGGAATTGAGGCCATCGGAAAATTCCATGCGGGATAACAGCTGGAAATGTCCCATGAAATGACAAGGAGAGAAAACCCGATTAATTCCAATTAATCCGATCAACTCGGTTCAAGCCGATTTTGGTCCAACCTAGCTCAACCCATATCGGTTTAACTCGGGCCAACCTAAGTCGGTCTCAACCCGTTTCGATCCAGTTCATTCATGTGCATAGTATTTATATATATTATATATATATATTATATATATATATATATATATATATATATATATATATATATATATATATATATATATATATATGTATGTATGTATATTAAATTTATATGTTTATATATGTATATAATATATATTATTATATGTAAATGATAATCCAAAAGATTTTGAGAAGAAAAAGGAAAGAGGGGAGAGAGAAACGTGAAAGTGAAGGGGGATTTTGGTTTTGGAGATAATCCAAAAGATTTTTGAGAAAAAATGGAAAGAGGGGAGAGAAAAAACGTAGAAGAGAAGGGGATTTAGGGTTTTGAGATAATCCAAAAAGATTTTGAGAAGAAAAAAGAAAGAGGGGAGAGAGAAAACGTGAAAGAGAAGGGGATTTAGGGTTTTGAGATAATCCAAAAGATTTTTGAGAAAAAAATGGAAAGAGGGGAGAGAAAAAACGTGGAAGAGAAGGGGATTTAGGGTTTGGAGATAATCCAAAAGATTTTTGAGAAAAAATGGAAAGAGGGCAGAGAGAGGGAAACGTGGGTGAGAGAGAGAAACGTGAGTGAGAGAGAGAAAACGTGAGAGAGGAAGAAAGAAAGAGAGAGAAAAGAGAAAAGAAAGAAAAGAGAAGAAGAAAAGAGAGAAAGAGAAGAGAAAAAGAAGCAGAAGAGAGAAAAAGAAGGATTCACATTCAAAGGGGATTGATACAACCCCCAATCAGCCTTCATCAACGGTTTCGCTCGATTTGAGCCCAAGGTTAGTACTCTAAACAAATTTAGAGGTCGCTATAATGCCCGAATGCCAATTTTGCTTGAAAAAGGCTAATTTTCATGAAATCTCAATCATGAATGCTCTATTACATGCTTGTTAATGTTAGGATGCCTATGTCTAACATTTTTCATGAATGATAATTTGTCTAAGCTATTCAATGATGAATTTTTGATTGATATACAATGATGTTTGATGTTTTTTGTAAATTTCATAAATTGATTTTCTGATCTGAAAATTCCAGATTTAGGGTTCAAACTTAGGACGTACATCATATGTATTTTTTCTAAGATTTTGAAGCCCAAACTTTTATGGGAGTCTCTTTGATATGATATAAGACTACCCTAAAAATTTCGTTCCATTTGGAATTGGGGAAATATATCAAACAATTTGTCTTTGACATTGCTATTTTTCTCGGATGTAATGCAATCCTCCATCGGAAAGTCTCTAGACAAAGGCCTTATGGCCATAATCAGAAAATCCACTTAACATGAACTTTTTAGACATGAAAGGCTTCTAAAAAATGGCACTGGTTTCATATTTTTTCCATTTTTCGTTGAATTGATATCAATTTTTAAGTGCATAAAGCTTTGATTTCAGATCTGTCAGGATGTGCTGATTTGCATGATTGAAAAGAGTCATTTTTCACAAAGAAAATATACTGTTTTAACTTGTTTTTCTTAATGAAATTTTATATCAGATAGTTATCTACATAGATATATATCTGTATTTAATTTTCATTAAGAATAGAATTTTATTTGGAATTTATGGTGCAACTGGTCAAACATATGGAACAGACCTGACCAGTGTATTTGCCTGTACTTGGGGAATATTTTTGACCTGCCTATGGTATCTTTTAGGATTAGCTTCCTTGAGACAAAATGTTGGCCTCTGAGTCTTCTTTCCAGGGATATCTTTTAAGAATTTTTTGAGTAAGTACAGTGCCTTATGTGCCCATTTTGATCCAGCCTGACAAAGCTGTCATCTTACTGCGTGTTCCATCATGTTTTGATTGATTCTCATATGCTTTGGTTGTTTCTCACATGCCATATTTGATGCTATGCTATGTTCGGATGCTCGTATGCATACACTACTATAATTGGAATGGTCACACTGCCATAATTGGAATAGTCACACTGCCATAATTAGAATGATCACATTGCCATAATTGGAATAATCACATTGCCATGATTGGAATGCTACACATGCTTATTGCCATATTTGTCTACTACATTTGCTCACATATTACTGCCATGTTTGGATGCACACTTACCATGTTTGTATTGATTCACATGCTCACTTGCCATTTTTGACTGATGTGTTGCTAAATTTGAATATGTTTCCAACATGCTATATTTGGATGCTTACACTGCTATATTTAAGCTCACATTGCTTTGTTAGATTGTTTACATTGTACAACAACTAGAGCAAGATACACCCTAAGATGGAAAGAATTGAATAATTAGGGTAGTGAAACCCTAAAAATGGAAAGAATAATTAGGGCAAAATAAACCCTAGAATAAAGAGAATAATTAGGGTATCAAAACCCTAAAAAATGAAAATCACAATGAAAAGGGATAGGAAACCCTAGAAACCTAAAAATGGAAACAATAAAAATGGTAGGAATTTAGGACTCATCCCTAGATCCTATTGACAAAAATGGAAAGAATTTGGTACACATCCCAAATAAAAATGGTAGGAATTTAGGTCTCATCCCTAGATCCTATTGACAAAAATAGAAAGAATTTGGTACACATCCCAAATAAAAATGGTAGGAATTTAGGTCTCATCCCTAGATCCTATTGACAAAGATAGAAAGAATTTGGTACACATCCCAAATAAAAATGGTAGGAATTTAGGTCTCATCCCTAGATCCTATTAACAAAAATGGAAACAATAAAATGGTAGGAATTTAGGTCTCATCCCTAGATCCTATTGACAAAAATGGAAGGATTTTGGTACACATTCCAAATCCGACTCTCAAAACCCTTTCGAACTACGTCGTACCTGATTTCTAGGGCAAACCCTAGAATACGTAGGCAATTTGGGAATCCCAAATACGGTACAAAGCCACCCATCAACCACACATCCAGCAAAAACTTCAACTTGAACAAAAAAATCTAATTGAAGCACATGCATAAATCACTTCCATAATCTTTAATCACACAACCCATTTTCGAACTACGTTTTTGGACTTGATTTCCAGGATTGGAATACGTAGGCAGTTTGAGATGTTTTACACATCTCAGATTCAGTCCAAGACCGAACCATCTTTGGTCCGGTTCACTGTATAATATTGTACATTACATTTGCTTGCTTTAAAACATGATTGGCTGAACCCTAGGTTAGAATAACTTAGCAACTTGGTTTAGGATATCCCCCATTGAACCCTAGTCATCCAGTTGACCAAGCACAGTCAAAATTAGAATTTAAGGAAAGTTTAGGAGGCCGATATTGATCGGGCGGTTTGGGTGCCTGACACCTTCCCATAACCGTACCCTGAATACTTACCCGATCTCTTGCAGACCAAAGAACCGATACATTGGGTCACGAGTCAATAGAAGTCTTACCTTAGGGTGAGGCTACATTTTTAGAGGTCCTAGACCTTAATCTAGGTGGCGACTCCAACAGAATAAATCGATCTTCATCGATTACAGGATACACATTTCCATCCCGAGGAGGATCACGTCGATTTTCCATTGTCCTTACACCTAGCATGTTGTTGTAACTCATGATTTCCCTATGATCTAGAACTTAGGATAGGACTTCGATGGAATCTACAATGACCACTCTAAGAAGTCTCCTTAGTTAGGATTTTTGACCAGTGAAAAGAGGATATCTCTTGCCTGGGTTTCATCCCATGATGAGAAAAGGTAGACACTAATTGCTCATGATACAAACACACTTTTAGAGACTCCAACAGAGGAGGTAATCTACTCCAATAAGATTTGAAGATTTTCGCCAAACAAAAAAAAATGGAGAAGACTGCTCTCTTGCTATTCTCAATCATCAATTCTTGATCTACAACACTAGGCTCTATCTGATAGAGACAGAGGGTGACAACGATACATCAAGCTCTAACAATTAGAGACAAAGAATCACAAAAAATGAAAATTCTTTGTAGAGACAAACGACTACAGAAAATACAGACTCTAGCTAAGACAAAGAGTCATAAAAATACAAGTTCCAACCTATTAGAGACAAATAACCACAGGAAATATAGACTCCAGCTAGAAAGACATAGAAATCACATAAGATACAAGCTCTAACCTAGTAGAGACTAATAACCACGGAAGATACAGCCTTTCACTAGAGAGACAAAAATCACAAAAATATAAGCTCTAACCTAGTAGAAACAAATAACTACGAAAGATACAACCTCTAGCTAGAGAGACAAAGAATCACAAAAATACAAGCTCTAACCTAGTAGAAACAAATAACCACAGAAGATACAGACTCTAGCGAAAGAGAAAAGAATCACAAAAATACAAGCTCTAACCTAATAAAAACAAATAACCACAGAAGATACAACCTCTAGCTAAAGAGACAAGAATCACAAAAATACAAGCTCTAACCTAATAGAAACAAATAACCACAGAAGATACAGCCTCTAGCTAAAGAGAAAAGAATCACAAAAATACAAGCTCTAACCTAATAGAAACAAATAACCACAGAAGATAGAGCCTCTAGCTAAAGAGACAAAGAATCACACAAATCAATTACATCCTACCTAGTAGAGACAAAGAATGACAACAAATCAATTGCACCCTACTTAGTAAAGACAAATAATGACAAACCTGCCAAAGCTCCGACTAGTGGAGACAAATAATTACAGGAAATACAAACTCCACCTAGTAAGGACAAAGAATCACGAAATAAACCCTAACTAGAGAGAAAAATTACCAAAAGTTCAAACCCTAATAAGTAAAAACAACGAGTGACCAAAATGAATTAGGCTCTATCTAGTGGAGACAAAGAATGACAACAATCGGTCCTTAACTAGTAGAGACAAAAAATGATAAACATACAAGGACCCTAACTAGTTGAGACAGGAATGAAAAACCTGCAAAACTAACTGGTAGAGACGAGTAATTACAAGAATACAAACTCTACCTAGTGGAGACAAATAATGACAAAGATGAGTCTCTATCTTGACAAAAACAAAGAATGACAGGCATACAAGGTTCATAACATTATGTTCTTTGCCTACAGCAGACATATAATAGCCAGAATATTTCACACCTTCATGATGGATCTGAATATGAATTGAAGATGATGAAAAAAGCCTAGGAGGAAACAGCCTAGGGGGATGGTACCTTGCCAACTCTCTCACATTCTCTCTCAGGGCATGGGCAGTTGTTGCTGCCCAGACATGGATGCTTTGATGGATAGGCTTCACTAGGACATAGACAACATGTTCTAACCTAGGAATCATATCCTCAATAGTACTCGACAGTAACTCTTGCTCTTTCCCATAATTTCCATTTAATCTTTAAGATCCAAGATCAATGGCTAGGTAGACTCTAAGAGAGGATCCCTAGGCAATTTCCAAGAGACAAGGTCTCTTACCCAGACGGTGGATAATGAGGGAGACACTCAGGAGATTCTGAAAAAAAATTAAATCTAAAACAAGATAAAATACATTGAACACACAGGGTTGAGACCATGAACAAATACACATGTACAATCATGCTGACTCAACCAAACAAATGGTTAGCTCTGTGCAAGAACTCCATTAGGTTAATCCTCGCCAATTCTGGTCAGATTGATTCTTTGGTTGGTTTTCAGCAAGAGGGTATCTATAAAACAAACTATATCTCTGGCTGAAACTCCAACCAAATGAACACATCGAAATCATTGGATTTGGGAGGGATTTACAGTCTGAAAGGACACTCACAGGATATCAAAAAATTTTGATTCAATCTTGAACAAATGAGTGATGGCTTCATCAGTGACCACCCGCATTGAGCAAGGTGAAACTAGGTAAAGACAACACTCAGGTGTTCAGGGATGAATCAAGCATACAAGTGTCAGTAATGTGATAATGGGACACGACAAGGCTACCTTAACAAGGATAAGAATGTCTATCACCGTATACACGATGAGTCAAAGACACCTATATCCCTTTATATACCCGCATAGCCGCAGGTACAGGCCAAAGTTATGGCTTCGCCTGGCAGGTCATCCAATATACACTAGAGCCCGTTTCAACTAACCACGAGGTTTGTAACAATAGTAACCAATATCTCGAGAACCATGATATCACTATATTATAAAATAATCAGCAATGTATTCAATGCACCTAAACAATCGAGGCTACAAGCAAGGATATTCACTACTTCTACACCTAACTACAGCCTAAAGCCCCAAGATATAAGTTTATGCATAAGAAGAAAGGGCTAGGGATTTACAATCTGGAGTCTGGCATGAATCCCCAGTGGAGTCTCCTCTGTGAGGACATGGGAAAAAATATTTCTTGAATTTTTAATTGGATTTATCTTCATTTTTAAAATTGAGTTTTCATGTAGTTAAAGTTGTCTACCCTCATTACACTCAAACTGGGATCTAGAAAGTTCTCACCTTTAGATCCCATCCACTCATGCCAGTAGAGGGTAAGAAGACTGGAGTCGCCACCTAGATAAGGTCTAGGACCTATAAATGATGTCCCTCAATGGAGGGACGCTAATGACTCGCGCAAATGGAATGGCTATCTCGTCTCACCAAAGGCGGGTAAGTGCCAAATTACGAGTTAGGAAGGTGTTAGGCACCCAACTCACCCGGTTGAACTGGTCTCCCTAAATCCTATCATTTTCTTATAGTTTATGAACACTTGGGGCTATCTAGATATAATACAAGGAAGAAGGGGAAATCCTAAATTAATCTCTAATTCTGTACAAACTATGCATAGCATAAGCTGAAACTAAACAGATTAAATAAGAAAATAATTATAAAAATGAATCAAAGAATTAAAAGAATAGCTTAATCATACATCAAAAGAAAGGAAAAATGATATATAACATATGACCGAGGTCTGGGAAAATCCCAGGCCGCCTACGTATCCCTGTGTGGTGGGAATCAGACCAAACGTAGTTCGGGCGGGTGTGTACGTACCAAGTGTGTGCAAGAGAAGAGGGACGCTTCCAAAGTATTGGAACGCATCCCAAGCGATGGATGCTCCCATAATCATGGAACACATCCAATGGTGAGAGATGTCCCCACAACAGTGGGACCCATCTCAGTGTTGAGGTACTCCCTATCACAAAAAAGTCTCCTCGGTGAGGTAATCCCATAATATATGGAACTTACCTCAATTTGATCGAGAGTGGAGCGACCAAACTCCCCCGCAGCCTACGTATCCCTCGAGACCTTTGTCTCTCCAGAATCAGGTCAAGCGTAGTTCCCATGGATTGACGAGCCATGGACACGCGTGGCAACGCTCAGGAAAGGCAAAATGCCTCAGCTCCCCACACACGGGGTACACTAATATCTCACTCATATCCCACATTCATGATGCCCAGGTGGACCGTCCGTCGGACCACCCATCCTATGCATACGTCTACCCAATCGCAGATTTTTCATTACTATGCATTTGATACAACGGTTTCCCACACTCTTGGA
This sequence comes from Protea cynaroides, assembly GCA_028583415.1. NCBI lineage: Eukaryota > Viridiplantae > Streptophyta > Magnoliopsida > Proteales > Proteaceae > Protea > Protea cynaroides. The sequence goes on along the minus strand of CM053267.1, from coordinate 55,420,639 downwards.
TCCAATCCTGGGGTTGGGCGGGCTCATTCTAAATGAGCCCACAATGGGTCGAACTTTTTGGAGCCCCCTAAAGTTTCACACCGCTAGGGAGGGGACTCACACACTAATTATTACAACACAAAGTGGGGAAACATCTCTTGAAGGTAGGGCTCATACACTTGAATCCATTCGCACATGCAATTGAACCAACATTGAGTAAGGGGTGGAATTGAAATAATTAAGCATGCAATTTAATCACTCCACATGCAATTGGAACTAGTCCGAATGCATAAAATTGGATCAAATGCGGGACTAGGCCGGTTCACTTTGTAATTAGACCAAATTAATCATGGGGTTGAACCAAATCAACCCACCTAAGCCAAACCTATTAGAGGACTGAACCAAACCAATGCAATTAAGCCTACCCTATCATAGGGTTGAACCAGCCTAGTACAAATAAACCAAACCCACTATGGGGTTGAACCCAATATGAGCCTATAAGTCCAGTATCTAAAATGGTCTGAACTCTAAACCATGGTCCAATGAAGGCATAAAACGAAACCAGATTTATGACATTCGAAAATGATGTTAGATCAAACGACAAAATCAGGCAAACTCAAGCACTATCGCAAGGCAGGTTCAAGTATGGATTAGTCCAAACATGGTCTGGTTCAAGAATGGGGTGTTCAAATGATGCGGGTTAATTCGGGCATAAAACTGAACCGAATTATAGCAAGTCTTGGGAATGTACTACAACAACACAACAAAATCAATCAATCCTATACCTGGTCCAACGTGCACCCAAACAACCCATGACATGCAAATTGAAGAAAGAATCTCATCCAAAATGTGCATCAAAGATTAAATGCTACAAAAGAAACATCATATGGAAACCGGTTTCCTCACAAGATTAACCCAAGTTATATCACAAATTGAGAATCCATGGAAGCATAGACCGGGTCAAACATCACAGCAAATAAAAAGACTAAACTGAAAACCAAGGTAAAATTTCAGGTATGAAAGATGGTGTTCAACAATCAAGCATCATCAACAAACCTGTTGCAAATTTAACATTGATTCAAGCATCTAACATGAAAATCCAAAAATGGAAGAAAAAAAGAAATTCAAGACACAATCATATTGAGAACGAAAATTCCAAAACAGAATATAACCTTGAGGGTACCCTTGTATGCGCCCTTGCTTTCTCTGTTTTTTTTTTTTTTTTTTTCTGCTATGGCTTCTCCCTCCTCTTGCCGCTGCTCTCTCTGCTCCTCTTCGGCTACGGCTTTCTTTCTTCTGGTTTTCTTCTTTCTTTTTTTTCTTCTCCTCCTCTGCTTCTGCTTCTTCCTCCTTTTTCCTTTTCAGTCACGGACTCTCTCTCTCTCCTTCTTCACGGCGGCAGCGGCTGCGCTGCTGCTTTCCTCCTCCTCTCTTTTTTTTTCTTCTCTACTGCAACCGTCTGCCTTCTTCATCTTCCTCCTCTCGCCGTTCTTTTCTGGTTTTTTTTCTTCGGTGGCGGCGGCTCTGCTGCCGCCTTCTTCTTCCCCTTCTTTCTGCTCTTTTTTTTTTCTTGGGCCAGCAGCTCTGCTGCCGCCTCCTTCCTCTTCTTTCTTATTCTCTTTCTTCTCCCTTCTTCTTCTTTCTTCTCCCTCTCTCTCTTTCTTCCCCCTTCTCTTTTTTCTTCTCCCTTTTCCTGGTTTTTTCCGGATCGATTTTTTTTTCTTCTCTTGGAGCAGCAACAGCTGCTGCTCCATCTTCTTATACCCGCAAAGGGACCAATGAGGGGAGGGGTTCGAGGCCGGGAGCCGGCGGTTTTGGGGGAGGAATTTCAGGAAAGAGGGATGAGGTGTCGACCTCCCTCTTCCCTGCCATTCTCTCCCTCACCGCCCTCTCTCCACTGGTTTCGGTCCCCATCCCCTTTTTGGGGATTAGAAAAGAGGATCGAGGGATTTTTGTTGTTTTTTTTTTTTTTTTTTTTTTTTTTGGGCTTTGATCCCCCTTTTGGGGATCGGACACTTTTTTTTTTGTCTCCGATCCCCTCTTTTGCGGATCGAGAGATTTTGTATTTTTTTCCTTTTTTTTTTTTTTTTTTTTTTATATCTGATCCCTTTAGATCCCTCTTTTAAGGGATCAAGACTTTTATTATATATATATATATATATATATATATATATATATATATATATATATATATATATATATATATATATATATATATATATATATATATATATATATATATATATATATATATATATATATATATATATATATATATATATTGTTTCATTCATTATTTATATACATTTTTTTATATATATTATTTTTTTTTTTTTACACCCCTCTCATTGCGTATGCTACCTCAATGAGAGAGGGGATCCCTACAGTGGCAAAATCGGGGTACTGACAGGAGGATCCAAGATATAGAAGATATCACATGAGAAGAAGAGAATGCTATGCGAAAGCAATATCCTCACCTTTTCGACTTGGAAGGTATGTGCAAATTTCGATGATGAAATTTCTAATAAGAAGGGGGGAGTTGTAAGACCCGTATCGAACTAACCGGTCTTACCACCTTGTATCAGGTCTTCCTATCATGGTTGAGTCAAACAGACCAAGTGCGTGAAGAAACCATAAGACCAGGTATGAAATTTAACCCAAAAACAGTCAATTATGAGTGTGTGGTCGCATACCTAAACAGGTGTGATCGACTGCGACCACACCTCAAAATAATGCAACCACAGGAATTTAGGTCGTGTGGTCACATGTTTCAGAGGGTGTGGTCGATGGGTTCTGCGACCCCACCTCCGACCACACGGAACCCAGACAGAATCGAGTTTAGGAAACCTTCCTAATCCGAAGTGGGTTCTTTCCTAAACTCAGTAGGGCTTATTATGGAGGGTTTTCCTCTATAAATAGGACGTCCCTTAGTCTCTTTCATCCTTTTGGAACTCAAACTGAAAGTGAGAGAAAGAGAAGAGAAGGAAGAGAAGGAGAATTGAAGAGGAAGACTAAGAAGGGGGAATTCAGAAAAAACCTCTGAATCATCAACAAGCTTAAGGTATGAAAATTTCTCCATGTCAATTGAGAGCCTAGAAGAGTTCATCAAAGAGATAGGATTTAAGTGAGAACTCAATCATCAATCCATGGACAAATTCCAAGTGAATCAATAGAAAGAATTTATGTGAATGTGGATTCTGTATAAAATACTAGTTTTGAGCCATAGAACAATCATAGGAAGGACCATGATGATAAGCCAAGGGATCTAAGCATGAAGGAATTGGAGTTGAGAGTGAAAGGTCGACCATCACGCGTGTGGTCGCACATGTAGTCGCATGATATGCGACCCCACGAGACACACATATTCGACCACACACCCTCAGGAAGACCAAGAAGGGTGTGGTCGCATGTGTGGTCGCAGGATATGCAACCACACCTTGTGACCACATGCCCTCGGGAAGTTCCAGGGAGGGTGTGGTCGCATGTGTGGTCGCAGGATATGTGACAACACCTTGCGACCACATGCCCTGTGGTCGCAGGAACTGAGACCACAAGTGTTGCCACACCTGTGACCCCTCAGTTTCTATTAGTTTAAACTACTGGAAATAAATTTTAATTTAAAATATATAAATTTATTAGGTTTCCAAGTGGTTCAAAAGTGATTTACAAAGCTTGAACGAGGATCTATTATCAACCAAAGGTGAGGGAACAAGACCTAAATTAATTGGCTAATAATAAACTGTTTTTATTTATTGAGTCCAATGCCATGAATGATTCTATGCTTGTATGGTTGTAATGTGCATTTAACATGTCATCCAATATTCCTGCTATTACTGTTCATGCATATTTAATTTTGATTTATTTATAATATGATGATGATGATGATGCTAGGAATATGCATGTGAATGTTTATGTGTGGTTAGTGTACTTGATGAAAGTGGAGCATCAGGGGGAGGACATGACACTATGGTTCATCCTTGTCACCAGACTCTAGCTCTATCTTTACTCAAGTCTTGTCCACTGACATCGTCGTATAGCCATTACCTTAGCAGAACTATTACGTCGTAGGGCATCAGGGGAGGTGGTCTCGGATTGTGTAGTCTCTGACTCTGTCAGGGGGCCTTAGCTCTATCTCTATGGACGTATTGAGGGATGCTGGGGTGAGGCCTTGGATACACTGTTTGACATTAGGACTGGTTAGTTACGAGACCAGTTTGCAAGCCCTCACCAATAGGGGCTTACGTGTTGGTATGGGTAGGGTATCAGGGGAAGTGTCATGCGGTGTTTGATCCGGGTACTTTAGCTCTATCTCTATTCCATGATGGGTGCATGTGGGATGGCAATGGTGTTTGATCCATTGGGCGGCTTCACACACTCGTGTATAGAGGTGCGGAGGCCACCAATCCTTTCTATTACACATTGCAAACTTATGAACCAGACCAAAGATATGAATTGAATGCATGCATATGTTTGTTGCATTATTTTGTTTGCTCACTGAGCCATGATGTGTGCTCATCCTTTCGACGTCGAATATTTTTAGTTGATGATGCAGGTCCTACCGTAGAAGATTATGTGAATGCTCCGACGTACAGGCATGTTGCGGCGATGGATACAAAATCTATGATGGAGTCGCATGATTCGTCGTGCGAGTGCAACTCATGCGTCTTTGATTAGATTTATTTGTTGGATTATTTAGAACATGTAATTGATTAATTTATTTTATTTTATATCTTTAGTTATTTGAGATAATTGGATACTTTATTTATGTTATCACTGTTAGATACTCAGTTCATTAATATTAAAGACTTCCGCTATTGTTTATTTACTCTGATTATGGTTGTGAATGTGTATGGTTTAAGCAAAGGGACACAACATATTCGAGATCCTGGTTGAACCATTGGATCATAGACGGTTCATCACACCATTCTAGTTGGTGCAGAATTGGGGTGTGACATTGAGGATCCTCCTTCCTCTCCCCCATTGCAGGATTACCAAAGATGGCCTAGGTCTGGTCCTACTGTGGATGCTGCTCCATCCAGTGATATGTCTGCTCCTGGTGCTGAGGTCCCTCTTGACCTTCCTCTTGCCCTTTGCGAAGGTACGTGATCATCTCGCCCTTCGCAGAGGCATCCTATTGATGAGTTTGTTACTACTGCCCATCTCCCTTTCCCCTTCCACAATCTTATGTTGTCGTTGTCTACTACATTTGTCCCCACCACCTATGTCTAGGCTTTGTCCCACCCAGGGTGGAAGGCAATAATGGATTTAGAGATGGATGCTTTATTCTCCCGCTGTACTTGGAGTTTCGTTGATCTTCCGCATGATAAATTATTGTACGCTGTCACTGGGTGTATTCGGTTAAATACAACCAGATGGGATAGTTAACCGGCTCAAGGCTCTCACTTGGTTGCAAAAGGCTTTACTCAGACCTATGGTGTTGATTACTTTGAAACCTTCTCCCTGGTTGCTCGTCTCATGGTTCGTCTCATTATCTCCTTCGTAATAAATCATGATTGGCCCCTTTTTCAGTTAAATGTCAAAAACGTATTTTTGTATGGTGACCTCTCCAAAGAGGTCTATATGGAGCAACCTCCGGAGTATGCTGCTCAGGGGGGGATGTCCACAAAAGTCTACAAACTACATAAGCCTATTTATGGTCTCAAGTAGCCCCCTAGTGCCTAGTTCAAGAAGTCAGCTCCATCATTACTCAATGTGGGTTCTCTCAGTGCTACTCTGACCATTCCGTATTTGTTTGGCAACAGGCTTTTAAAGTTATTATCATAGTTGTTTATACGAATGATATTATAATTATAGGAGATGATGTGATAGGTATTTCTGAGGTTAAATCTAATTTAAATGCTCACTTTCAAATGAAGGACTTGGGTCTACTTTACTATTTTTTGGGCATTGAAGTGGTTCGTTGTAGCAAGGGTATCAGTTTGTCTCAAAGGAAGTATATTCTTGACCTTTTAACTGAAACTAGTCTTCTTGGTGCTAAACTGGCTGATACTCCCATGGACCCTCATCAGAAACTGGAAACTAGTGATAGCTCTGATTTTCCTGATGTCCATCAATACCGACGACTTGTTGGTAAGCTTATTTAATTGACAGTTACTCGGCCTGACCTATCATTTGCTGTTGGAGTTATTAGCTAGTTCATGCAAGCTCCAAAACAAAGCCAATGGGATGATGTCTGCTGCATATTAAGATACTTGAAAAAGTTTTCAAGCAAAGGTCTTATCTACCAGTGTCACAAAAATATTGATATCACTGAGTATTCTGATGCTGATTGGGATGGAATTGATGGTGATAGACACTTCGCCACTAGTTATTGCACATTTGTTGGAGGAAATTTCATTACTTGGAGAATCAAGAAGCAAACAACTAAGTCCAAGTTTAATTTTGAAGCTGAATATAGGGCTATGGCTTAAACTTTTACTAAACTTATGTGGATACGGAATATTTTACAAGAATTGGGTTTTCTTGTGAGTCGACCTATGACTATGTTTTGTAAGAACAAGGCAGCCATCTACATTGTCAGCAATCCAGTATTTCATGAGCGTACTAAACATATTGAGGTTGATTGTCACTTTGTTCGAGATGCTGTTCAGAAGAAACTTCTGGTTACTCCATTTGTGCCCTCGTCAAATCAATTGGCTGGTATATTTACCAAGCCTCTGTTTGGTCCAAGATTCTGACAGTCTTGTTCTAAGCTAGGCATGGGTGATCTATATGCTCCAGCTTGAGGGGGTGTTAGTGATATTTACCGCTTGGGCCACCTCGAGACAGCTCATAGTGCTAGCACTATGAGCTACCAATCTTATCCTCTATTTTTGGATAGTTTCTATATGGTTTTATATTGTTTTCCTTTATTGAAATCTCTTGTTAGGAAACTTCTTTATGGTTTTTTGTTCCTTCCATATTATAAGCCTCATTATCTCATTATAAATACAAGTAGTGAAGAAGGGAAGAGCATATCAATTGACTCTTCCCCTTAGAGTCATATTTCTTCTGTCTCTCTTTTCTCTTCTCCTTTCTTCTCCTCTTTTACATTTCAGGTTTTTGGTTAATATTTTATTTTAGAAAAAATTTCATCTACACCCCATCAAAGATTGTTAACATCATCTACACCCACAAGTTTGCAAAAACATCACCTAGGTACCAAAACTTTGGCTGTGGTAATCAAAGAAGTCCACTCCGTCAATTAATTCCCGTTAGATGCTTACGTCAGCTGAAATAAAATTTTCCACGGACAATACTGCCCTTAGAGTAAAGATAAAATACCATTTTACCCTTCTTCTTCTTCTTCCTTTCCTCTTCTCCTTTCCTCTTCTGCTCTTCTCCATAGTCAGATTCATATGGCAGGAACTGGTTTGGGGGAAAATTAGGGGAGTTGGCATGGCTCCAACAGATGGTCAGCTCCATTAAGATAGATTGCACTCCATCAAAAGATTTTCGTTATTGTTTGGGAGAAAATGAAACCAATCGAACTCCAAAAGGGTTCTTCGGCCTGCCCCGGCTCGCTCAGGTCGAGTTTCAAGATAACTATCTTGCAGGGAGCTTTCCAGAGACTGATTCGGTGGCTGTGAATCTAGTGCAGATCTTTTTTTTCGAACAATCAGCTCACGGGATCTCTGCCTTCATCCACAGGTAACTTCTCTGGTGTTCAGAAGCTTTTTCTCGATGGTAATATGTTCTTTGGGCGCATTTCACCTGAGATTGGAAAGTTGCAGCAGCTCTCAAAGTCATAAAACCTTAAACAGAGGTAAGTAATGAGTTCGTCGTTGGAGTGGGAGTCGTCGATGGATAAACGCAAGATCCATAACCTGCAACGCCTGATCGCTTGCGTTGCTTCTCGCCACGCACCAGCTCTGTGCTTCCACTTTCCTCCTTCGAGCATTACCTATGGGTTCCAACTTCCAACTTACCAAGATTTGGAGCGAAGCATATCCAGATTTTGTCTCAAGCTCACATTACCGGAAAAATCTTCACATCGCCGGAGAAGAAGGCTGTTTGGAATAAATCTAAATTTTTTAAAATTAAAAGGATAAAATATAAAAATGAAGGGTAAAACTGTATTTCAACAATTTTAGTGATTTCCGTCAGTTAAGTGGACCTAGGTGATGTTTCTGCATTCTTGTAGGTGTAGATGATATTAACAATCTTTGATGGGGTGTAGATGAAATTTTTTCTTTATTTTAAGTTGTTACAATGTGTAATTAGATTCCAAGTGAATATGTGAAGGGTGATCTTATACTTTGTCTTATGTTTCAGGATCCATTACAATAAGAAAAACCAATAGTAAGGGCTTGGATATAGTGTCACCAACTATAGCTGAATTTGCAGTGCTAATGATCAGCCTTCAATATGCCATGGAGTATGGGTATTTGGATCTATGGTTTGAAAGTCACTCTGCCACGGTTGTGGAGGGGCTGCAGACAGTCGCAATTCCATACCAATGTTTGCAACAATGGATGGCTTTATTGACATTCAACGTACCAAATGAAGAATTACACATTGCTTCAAGAACCAAATGTGGTTGTTGACGCTCTATCAAAAGCTGCAACTAGAACTCATGCTTTTAATTGTAGAATAGTTGTTAGGTTTTGTACAAGGGATGTGTTGTGGGACATGCAAGAGCATCCAAGGTTTTGATTCGTTTCATGGTAAAGTTCATGTCCTGCTAATGGCATTGTCGAAGATGGGTTTGTGTTCTGTCCGTTGGCTTTGGATTGTTCACTTGTAATTTGTATTCTTTTTTTTTTTTTCTTTTTCTCTAATCTAATTGCTCTAATTTTTGCTCAAAAAGGATCCATCACAAAAAAAAAAAAAAAAAAAAAAAAGAACCTACCATCTTTTTTTTTTTGGTTAATTATAATATCATTGCTGATCTATATTATCCATCAGTATTACATCCGATTTACAAAGATCCGTCAACTAAGGGGAATCACTATCCCACGATAAAAAACCAGAACCCGGGAAGGCCTGTTTAGCTACTTTGTGAGCTACTGCATTGTTAGTCCTAGGAACATGTAAAAAAAGTGACAACACATTGTTTCAACAAACATTGGACGATATCTTGAATTACAGTATCCAAATATATATCACAAGATGGCTTAATCCCATCTAAACATTGAACCACCTCAAGGCTATCCAATTCAATCTGTATAACAGAATAACCTTGTTGAATGGCCCAACTCAACGCCCTGCAAACAACCAAGGCCTCGCCCACAGCAAAAGAAACAAATCCCATATCCTCAGCAGCAACAAACAAAGGCTGTCCCAAATGATTTCTGTAAATGAAACCAATAGCACCATGAGAGATATCCAAACACAGAACTGCATCAGTGTTAATTTTGATAATTCCGAGTAATGGAGGGGACCAAATAGATGGAGAAGGTTTCTATGTTGTCCTTGTATCGCAATCCAAAAAATTCCCCAGGTGATGCACCCCATGAAACTACTATATATATGAGCCCTTTTAATAACTTCCATTGGAGTAGATCGGAGATTCTCAAAATACAATTGATTACGAGAATTCCAAAATGTCCAAGACATAAAAGAAATGAAAGAAATAAATTGTCTCCGTTGTGGTTTGGTCATAGAGGATGAAAAAGAACATGTGAGGACAAAGGGTCCACCCATCGCTGAAGGACGTAAAATGATTTGGAGTCGCCACCTAGATTAAGGTCTAGGACCTACAAATGTAGTCTCATCATAAGATAAAACTTCTATTGACTCGTTTGACCCAATATATCGGCTTTGGCCTATCAGAGAACGGATAAGCGTTCAAGGTACAGTTGGGAAGGTGTTAGGCACCCAAAGTCGTCCGATCCAAAAATCGGCCTCCTATGTGATTCTCCTTTCGTTAGACTCTATGGTTCTGACTGTTCATGGTCAATGGATGATAACTAGGGCTCATGGGGGATCCTATGCCAAGTTGCTAAGTTCTTCTAACCTAGGGTTTAGCCAAACATGTTCTTAAAATAAATAAACAAAGCAAAATAATATACAGTGAACCGAACGAAGATGGTTCGGTGATGGATTAAATCTGAGACGTCCAAGACATCTCAAATTGCTTATGTATTCCAATCATGAAAATCAAGTCCATAACGTAGTTAGAATGGATTGTGATTAAGGTTTATGGATGTGGTTTATGTTTAAGCTTCATTAGATTCAATTGTTCAAGTTGAAGTTTATGCTTGATTATGATTGAGATTGAATCTAAATATAACTTAAAATGGATCGAAGTGAATATGGACATGAAAATGATATGGATATGGAGGACCTAAGGATACTAAGATATAGTACAGTACTTGGAGAGGTCCTCCAAGTTACCTACGTATTTCAGAGGTCTTGAAAATCAGGTACAACGTAGTTCGTTGTAATGGATTGTGGATATGGATTTTCTAGAATCACTCAGGTGTACTCTACCTTGGTTTAGGAAATAAAATGGGTATTGGGTAGCCTAAGATTATTCAGAAGTACTCCACCTTGATCTAGGAAGGCTAAGGGTATGTCTAAGACCACTCAGGTATACTCTACCTTGGTCTAGGAAGCTTAGAATTTATTATTCTAAAACCACTCAGGTGTACTCTACCTTAGTCTAGGGATTCTAAAATTTACTGACCTAAAACCACTCAGGTGTACACTACCTTGGTCTAGGGATTCTAAAATTTACTGACCTAAAACCACTCAAGTGTACTCTACCTTGGTCTAGGAAGCCTAGAATTTATTATACTAAAACCACTCAGGTGTACTCTACTTTGGTCTGGGGATACTAAAATTTACTGACCTAAAACCACTCAGGTGTACTCTACCTTGATTTAGGAAGCCTATAGGGTTAATCTATATAGATTGAAATGTGGAACCATGTTTGGGTATCTCACCAAACTGCCTAGGTATCTTAGGGTTTAGTCCTAAGAATCAGGATCCACATAGTTTGGAATGCAGATTCAATTCATTCATGTTTTCTTTCATGGTCAGGGTGTGGAACCTAAATGCTCTATGGTTCGATTCACATCACACCTATCTAATTCTCTGTACCCTAGAGGAAAATGAGCTAAGGGGTAGGGATCAACCTAAAGTTACCCTTGACCAAAAACCCTAATTTGGCATTTGTTAGGCTAGGCTTCATATCTCTTGATTAAAATTTATTATTTTTCATTCTTACCCCTCCGGTGAATGTGGATGCCTACATGCACGTCCTCGTACCTAATATATCTTCTAGGTGTACAGATATGGCAGCTCGACTAGGGTATTAATGAAATTAAGTTATTGTCAACAATAAATGTCATTCAAATATGGCAAGTAATAACAGCATATTTCATCTCTTGTATGGCAAGAAAACGTGTGAATCAATATAGTAGCCAGCATGTGAACGTCAAAATGATAGACATGGCATCTCATGTATTATTTTAATCAAAGTATGTCTCAGTATGTATCAGATGGGATTCTCTAGATCTATGGTCGAGGTCTAATGTGAATCTCTCAATATATCAAGATTAGATCCTCGACCAATGGTCTGGGTCTCTTTTTATCTCTTCAAATCAACAATCTATCAGATCAGATGCTCAATCTAGCAGTTTGATCTCTTCACAATATGATAATCATGATCAACACCTCAAATTTCATCAAAATAGCCAAGATCAATGGCTCAGATCTCACATCAGGTTTAGTTATGATCAAACTAGGAAATCAATGGTTCATATCACTCTTAAATCACAAATGATCAAGATCCAACGGTTCAAATCTCTCAAAATCATAATCTAACCGTTCAGATTCATTTATATCAATCATCAAGAAAATCCAATGATCCAAATTCATTTATATCACTCATGATGTCCATCCAATGACTCAAATTCTTCTAAAACACAATATAATGGAAATCTAACGGTTTAAATCATTCCTGATGATAATCCAACCGTTCTAATTTATTCCAATCACTCCCAAAGATATTTTAATGGTTTAGATTGCTTATCATGATAATCTAACTGTTCATATTCATTTACATCACTTTTGATAACAATCCAACTGTTCAGATTGCTCAAATTAATAATCTAACCATTCAGATTACTCAAATCAAGGTAAATTAATCAACGGATCAAATTAAAATTCTAAGATCAATAATCCAATTTTATCAAAACTCCAGGATCAATGGTTCAATTTTAATCATATCATTTCAAGCATATGATTGGATCAATTTTAATTTCATCAAAATATTCCATATATGATCGGATCAATTTAATTTTGTCAAAATTCACATGATCAGATCAATCAAAATTCCATATGTGATCGGATCAATTTCATCATATTTTCACAATCGGATCAATTTCATCATATTACAATTCAGATCACAGTTTAATTTAATCATCACATAAGAATTTCCATCATCACATAATTTCCAATCGATGGCCATGATTTGTCACCATATAATTAATCATCCAATCAATCAAATTTAATTAATATCACATCCATACGATCAAATAAATATAGATTAAATGATCAAATTCAATAGGGTATGATAATGGTTCGGATCAGATTTGAGAGAGTGAGGATGGTTTGTGAGATGTGCATGTGGAGGTATTTGTTGGGATTATGGTGCAGCAAGTTTGTGGATAGATGGCTGGGAAGGATGTGTTACAGGTGGATTGGGAGAAATGCTAAGTTGCTTAGCAGGTTTTGGTTGGGATTGACAAGTAAGTGGAATGGTTGTACCGTTGGCTGAGGTGGGATTTTGATTTGGAACAAAGTGGAGTGATAAGGTCTGTGGGAGCATTTGAGAGAGAGGTTTAATAGTTGAGTGTTGAACAAGTAGGGGTTGGAGGAGATATGCATGTAGGAAGGTAGTGCATCATCGGGGCTGGGTTGATACAGGTGGCTGGTTCTCAGACTGGGTTATGATGGGGAAGCAGCAGGTGGTTGGTGGTCAGTGGAAGGTTTGGAGCTGTTGGGATGGTGGATTTGCAGAAGGTATGTCGGGTTGGGGGTTTAATGGAGGTGTAATAGTTGCAGAGGGTTTGATGGAGAAGTTGTGGTAAGTCGGTTCAGCAAGATCGCAGAAATAGGTGGCTTGCAGCAGGGTAGCACCAAAGAAAACGAAAAAAAAAAAAAAAAAAGGAATAAGGGAGAGCGGTGGCTTACCTGGAATGTGCAGGTAGATTCTCCTTGTTACTTCTTGTTCTTTCTTCTTCTTCTTCTTCCAGAATTCTGTTTTTCCCTCTTCTTTCTTCTTCTGTTCTCTCTTCTCAGAATCTGCTCTTCTGCTGTCTCTCCTCCCCCCGGTCTCTCTCCCGTGCTCTTTTCGTTTTTTTTCCCTTTCTGATTTTTTTTTATTCTCCACTGAGTTCTCCACCTTTCCCTACTCCTCTCTCCTTCTCTTTTTTTTTCTTTATTCAAATTTCTCTTCTTTTTTTTTTCTGTTTTAGAGTCCAACCAACTCTTCTCCTCTTCCTTTTTTTTCTTCTTTTTTTTTTTGTTTCTTTCCAAGTTTCTCCACCGAAGTCCCTCTCTCACTCAGTTCTTTTCCTATTTTGTCCAAGTCCTCTTGGATTTCCTTTCCTTTCCCTCAAATTCTCTCTTCAAATCTTTAGTTTCCCTTTTTTTTCTTTTTCTTTCCTTTTCTAAAATGGAAATCTTTAATCTCTATTTTTTATTTTTTAGATTCTAATTTTTTTCTTCTTTTTTTCCTTGAAAGTCTCTCACGGCTCTCTCTCTCTCTCTCTCTCTCTCTCTCTTTCCTAAACCAAAACCCTAGTGGCCCCCCCTAATTAGGCCTCCACGGCTTCCCTCTTCAGAATCCCTCCGAGACTCTATCTCTCTCTTTCCTTAACTGAAACCCTAGTGGGCCCTCCTAATTAGGTCTCCACGGCTCTCTCTCTCTCTTGCCCTATATTATTTATTTATTTTTTTCTTCTTTCCATTCTTCTCTTCATTGCCGACTCACACTCGGATTCTCTATAAATATAATGTATATGCATATATAATAGCAAGTTATATAACATGCATATCAATATATACATAATATACATTATATGATACTATGCACATGAATCAAACTGGTTTGGTCTGAACTGATCTGTTCAAGGTTGACAGAGCTGGACTAACTTCATTGGGTTGGACCAACATGAGTTGACTGGGTTAAACTGATATGGGTTGAGCTGGGCTGGGCCAAGATTGGTTTTTCTCTCTTTATCATTTCATGAGTTATTTCCTCTGTCATTCCGCATAGAATCTTTTGACGGACTCTGCACTAAATTTTTCACATTCACTTTGTAGAACACTAAAAATGAGAAATACTGAAACTTGAATCACCTCATTTGGACGTAAAATGACCAACTTATGAATTTCTGAAGTTTAAACATGCCAATTTACGATAATTCGACTAGCAACTCTACATGGGATGCCTCGGAGACCTCTGCCTCAAATTCTTCACGTCCACTTTGTAGAGCACCAAAAACGGAACATAGTAAGACTTGAATCACCTGATTTGGACGTCGGATAATAAAATTATGCGAAATTGAAGTTTAACCGGGCATATCGGCTTGCGACTTTATATGGGATCCTCGGAGACCTTTACTATAGATTTTCCACTTCCACTTTGTAGAGCACCAAAAATGAGGAATAATGGAGCTAGAATCACTTTATTTGGACGTCAGATGAGTAAGATATGAGAAGATGAAGTTTAAATAATTAAACTTATGATAATTTATTTACAGGCCCCTGGATATTTTTAATTTTTAGAAAATACCTTTATTCTTATTCTTGGACTAAAATCGTCATATCTTCTTCGTTTGATATCAAAATTGAGCGATTCTGGTGTCATTTTGAAGATATCTCCAAAACCTATGCACCCATGCAAGTTGCAGTCGATGGCCTTACTGTGGGGCCCATCGAAAACCTCCTTAAAGTCATAGCCAAAAAATTCAAACCTTGCATTGGGATTCACCAACTTGTCATATGTGTTCACTTAGGATCCTGGACACAAGAGACCATTTCATCTCTTCTCAAAACACTGTAGAGAGCATGGCGGGACTGATCAATTATTACTTCTGAGAAAGATTCACTCGCCTCCCTTGTATTTCCCAAACATTCTCTTACCTCTCCCACTTTGTTGTCTACACTTTAATATGACTTTGTTCAACTGGGGATGACAAAAATGGGATGCTTACAGAACAAATCCCTGCAAACCATTGAGAAAAGGATATGGAGTGGTTAGAAAGGACACGAATGGAAAGTAAACTCCCCAACCAAGCAGCCCTAGAAAATGGACAGTAGAGCAGAATATGGGCTATACTTTCCATGTCATTACCACAATAGCGACAGAATAAATCAACATTCATATGTTTTCAAACTAAGTCCATACTAGACGGAAGGGAAATAGCACAACAGCACCAGAGAAAGTGTTTTATCTTTGGTAGAGTTTTACATGACCATATTGTTTTCCATACGATAGTGGGAACTGAAATCCGAGAATCCATTTGATCTGTAGAAGACTGAGTGAGATAATTATGAAAATAAGAAGTAACTGACATATGATAAGCACTTTTCACAAAGAAAGTGCCTAATTTAGATGCCTTCCAAATTAGAACATC
Organism: Protea cynaroides; assembly: GCA_028583415.1. Taxonomy (NCBI): domain Eukaryota; kingdom Viridiplantae; phylum Streptophyta; class Magnoliopsida; order Proteales; family Proteaceae; genus Protea; species Protea cynaroides. The sequence continues at coordinate 55,405,067 of CM053267.1, read as the reverse complement.
AGGAGTGGGATTGTAAGATAGTGGAATCCTACGAATATCTTGAACCTCATGAGGTTGAAACAAAGCACTAAGAATGTCCGATTTCCATGATCTAGTTGCAGCATCAATGAGGTCTAAGACCCATAATAAAAGGAGGGTCCTGTATAGACAAAGAAATTGGCCTATTATTTTCCTAATTAGGAACCTACGGATCATCCCAAATATGAATCATGTGACCAGTTCCAACTTTCCATATAAGCCCTTGTTTCAAGATTCTTGATCCTTTACAAATACTTCGAGACAACCAGGAAGGTCTAGAACCAACTGTTGCCTCAAGAAAATCAAAATATTAATAATATATAGATTTAAGAAATCAGACCCTTTGAGAATTTGGAGATTTTCAAATCCTCCATGCTAACTTAGCTAAGAGTGCCTGATTTTGAAAAATGGGGTCCCACATACCCAATCCCCCTTTATTTTTTAGAAGGCACAACCTGAGCCATGAAACCTAATGAATACCTGTAGACCCCTCACCTTTGTGCCAGTAAAAATTAGCCATGCCCTTCAGCAATTGTTGAAGTAAAGTGGTGGGTAATTTGAATATAGAACAAATAAAATTAGCTCTAGATAATGCCACTGACTTAATTAAAGTCTCCTTACCAGCAGTAGATAGCAAAGAAGTTTTCCATTGTTGAAGCTTTTGTAGAGTTTGATCCATTGAATTATGAAATAACAGTTTCTTTGAAACCCCAAAATCTATGGGAACTCTCAGATATTTTGACAATGGCTTGCCATGCGAAATTTTCAAAAGCCTAGAAAACCACGGACAAAATCGAATTGGAGTATTAGGACTAAAATACAATGAAGATTTAGAATAGTTAATACACTACCCAGATGCCCTATAATAAAGTTCCAAAGAATCTTTGATCTGCAAGACACTATCCAGATTAAGTTTGGAAAATAAGATGCAGTCATCAACAAACATCAAATGATTGATAGATTCAGTCCTCCTCGTAATCTGAATCCCATGACCAACTCCAGTGAAAGGATAGTGAGTAAGAACAGAGGATAAAGTATGGGCATAGAGAATAAAGAGTATGGGAGACAAAGGGTCTCCCTGTCGAATCCCCCTGGAAGGCCTAAACGACCCCCTTTCAGCTCCATTAATCAAAAGTGTATAAGATACTAAAGAAATACATTGCATCACTAACTCACCCCACTCAAATGCAAACCCTAATTTGTCAAAGGCATGCTCGATGAAGCCCCATTCTAGGCCATCATAAGCCTTTTATAAGTCTAATTTAAGGGCCAAAAACTTAGTCTTGATAGTCTTTTGATGGCGTAAGAAATGAATATTTCATGTGCCATAATGATATTATTAGAAATTTATTTGCCCATAACAAAAGCTGACTGATTAGGTGCTACAATATTGTCCAAGTGTGATTTCAGACGATTCACCATCAATTTGGAAATCACTTTCATGCAAAAATTACATAAACTAATAAGGCCGAACTAATCTAGAGTTTAGGGGTGTTGGACCTTTGGGATAAAACACAGATAAGTGTGGTTTAGTTCTAGAGGCAATGTTCTAGTAATAAAAAAATCCACCATAAACCTGTAAATAGTCTGATGAATGATATCCCAGAACTGTTGAAAGAAATGTGGTGTGAGACCATCTGGGCTAGGAACTTTGAAAAGAGCAAAACTAAATACAGCCTTTTTAATTTCCTCCATATCTGGTAAAAATAACAAAGCAGCATTAACTTTAGGGGTAACTGCAAGAGCTACTGAATTCAAAGCTAAATCTATATCCTGATTGGGAACTCCCGTACTTGTAAAGGTAGAGTAAAGTGAGAAAGAAAAGCATCATATATTTGATGTTATGTAGTAGTCCACTCACTCGAGGATAATCTTAAAACGATAGATACGATTCCTTTAACACCTTTGAATTGCGGTGGCATGAAAAACAGGTAATGTTAGCATCCCCATGTTGTAACCAATTGATCCTAGATTTCTGATGCCAAAATAGTTCTTCCTGTTCTAGCAATTCCGCAAGTTGCCCCTAAAGCAATAGTTCCCGCTCTGTAGCTAAGTGTCCTTATGGATTAGATTGAACAACCAGAAGATCAGACTTGACATTCACTATATATCTTAGTTTGTAGATGACCAAATAGTACCTTGTTCCAGATCTTAAATTGAGATTGAGTTTGATCAATTTTGTGTTGGAGAACCCATGCTGTAGGTCGATGAGACTCCTCAGCAGACCAACATTGATGCACAACTCTGCGACAATCTGAATGACTAGACCATATGGTTTCATACCAAAATAAACGCTTGGCCCAATTAAAATGTTGGAACAAGGTTAAAAGTAAAGGATTATGATTAGAGCTAAGTGCCATCTTGACATAAACTGCTACCTGATCAAAATTAATACACCATAAAGAGTTAGTAAAATCCCATTGTCCTTGGGTATTCCATTGGTCCAATATAACCAAATTTTCGGTGGCAGTCCAAGGGCCTTCCATCAAAATATTGAGTAGATCCATCTCATGTTGGAAAGTAAATCGATAAACATCTGGTCCCAAGATAGCAGCATAAACACCCGATCTTGTATTCCAAGCCATCTGTAAATCTTCAAGAACAGCTTGTCAACAAACGGGTTTACTAGCAATAACTTTCCCAACTAAGGTCAAAGACGGATCAAAACAAAAAGAGGGATCTTCTTCTTCAGAAATGACCAAAACCTCTGACGAGGACCCTGACCCCAAACTTAAAGCATCAATTTTTGAAAGATCTATAGGGGGGACTAGATTCCACAACATTGCTTTCAAGGGGGCCCCTCAGAAGAGGAAGTCGACAACGAACTAGGCTCCATTGAGCACAATCAGCCAAGTAAACAAGTAAAGCAGAGAAAGAAGCGCAACTATAGAGAAAACAAAACAGCTAAGATTTTGCAGAAATATAATTGTGGAAACCCTAGCCACACCTCAGATTGCGGAAACACTAAACACGCCTAAGATGCAGATATTTATACATATCAATGAACCTACCATCTCAGCATAGAAATGTAGTGAAAGCAAACTGTAAATGATATAAGTCGACTTCGATTTATGAAAATAATGGATCGAGAGAGTGGATTTATACAAAATCAAAGGAACCAAAAGGGAGATAAATACAAAAACAAATTTTGAAATTTTTGTAAAGTAAAAAAGAAATAATTGATGGAAGTGAAGGTAGGGTGACTTATTTCTCTTTTAGGATGTAAATCAACTCTAAAGATAGCCTATAACTCTTCTAGGATGTAAGTGAAGAATAAAATTTCAACTCTTCTAAGATGGAATAAAACTTCTTCAATGTTTCAAGGGATAGGAAAGCTCCAACTCATTAAGGTTGAAATGAAATTACTCTAGGTTTCAAGATGAACTCTTCAAAATTCAAAGGGAAAGAAAAACATCAATCCAAATTTCATTCATTAAATCTTCTTTTACTATTACATGAGAATAAGCTACTATTTATAGGCTTAATAAACCTTAAATAACTCAAAATAATCTCAATCATCCCCTATAATCATAAAGCTAAGATTGTACATAGAGAAATAAAAGAGAAACATAAATGATTAAAAAATTTCAATACATAAAAATTTATCCCAATGTATTGATTCTTGTTCTAAAACATTGAAACTTGTCTCAATGTGCATTGATACAAGTTCTAAAGTTTTAATGTAAGTTTCAATATCTTGATGTAAAATCCCATGTCTTGATGCAAACTCCAATGTAGGGAAGATATTAAAACCTTTGAATAGAAGATTTCACCTCACTCTCTACTAAGGAAATGAAAGATCACCAAAAAAGGACTAGTTTTAAGGTGGCTAGGGTCAGGTTCATTGGTTCTTTTGTAGCTTGGTTCATACCTTTATCCTGGGCGAAATATTTTTGCATCAAATGAGTTTTGTGGGGTTAGGCTTGATGTAATGATATAATTGTTGAATATGAATGCAATTAGGTTGCATCAATAAATATACTTATGAAGTTTTGATATACTATTATATATGCATGAATATATGGCAAATCTGAAAGTAGGAAACTGTAAATGTACATTTGAAGTTTTGATATACTATTATATATGCATGAATATATGGCAAATCTGAAAATAGGGAATAAAATAATTTTGACCATGTAAAGTATTCTATTACAGGTATTAGATTTAGGAAATCATCTCGCACTTGTTGCCTTTTATACATCTAATTAATTGTTACTCTATGTGAATTGATGATAGTTATTATCAATATACTTAAACATATTAGAGTGATGCTGTTCTTGGGTGGGGTGGTTCTTAAAAAGGTAAATAAATAAATTAAACTACTTTTAACCGCGATCAAATTAAAAATATAGCAACTTAGTAGTGGAAACGTTCTGCCACTAAATATATATTTAGAGACGGCTCAATAACTGCTGATGTATTACTTAGACATATCTACAAGCGATAATTAATCATCACTAAATACATTTTTTTTTTTTTGGAAATGGTTAATAAAACCGCTTCAAACTAGTTCACTCTGGTACAATTTTAGAAGCGGAACTTAACAGTTCACTATTAATGTTTGTGAGATGGTTATTTATCCACCACTATGGCTATGTTTGGTATCATTTTTGTTTTTGTTTTTTTATCTATTTAACAAAAATCATTTTTGAATGATTTTTGTTCAAAAATAAAATGTTGTTTGATAGCTATAATAAAAATAGATGGTAAAATGAAAAACAGATTTGGCATACTATGTCTAAAAATGATTTTGAAAGTCTTCCTCTTCCTCTGTCATGGAGCGTCTATTCCTCTTCCTCTGTCAAGTGATCCAATCTCAATTGGGAAAGAAAAAATAGGAGAGGGGAGATAAAACATTAAGAAAGAAAAATTATATAATAAAAAAGAAAACAAAGGAGACAACGACCACTGTTTCAATGGAGACAAGAGGCCATGATGAAAGAGAATGAGTTGAGAAGAAGAATGAAACCCTAAAAGAACCCACATCAAATACATAGGGATTATGAAAAGAAATCAAACCAGGAACCGTCTTTGGAGAAACGACGTCGCCTCCGTTGGAATGATTGTCGTCGTCATCGTCGTCGCCGTCAGAGCCGCTCTAGGACGAAGTTGCAGGTCTGCGTCTCTGTGCTTTACTTCCGTTCGTCAACGAGAAGAGTGCTTGAGGGTTTGATTTGGGGTGGTTTTATAAAAAGAAACTAAATTACTTTTTTAACCCTTTATTTTAGCACATGTTTTAAGTGTTTTGTGCAAAACACAACAAAAATAATTTTTGACCAAAAATCAAAAAGAGGTTGGGACCTCTTTTTGAATTTTGACTTGTTTTTATTTTTATTTTTCATAAATAGCACTCATAAATTATGCCAAACTCCTTCAAAACTATAAATTTGAACAAAAAAAAAAAAAAATGATACCAAACACAACTTAAATTAGCATTTACCTCCTTTTACCATTTACATGGGTACTTTTAGCAACACGTTTGCAACAGTTAATTTCACTGTCGCTAATGATTACCAATGGTTTGGGCCAGTTTTAGAGACTGTTATTACCGTCGCAAAAATTTCTTTCTTGTAGTGTGTGTGGATTCAAATCTTCTCCTCCCAGTGATTCGGGAGGAGAGGCAGCAGCCTGGATGGATGACCGACACTTAGGGCTCAGGGAATCCGATCCCTCCATTCGAGTCGACACCGAGTACACAAGCTAAGCTGATAGGGGGTGTCAGCTCGGATTCACCCGAGCCCCACGTAACGGCCATCCAACGGAGGCGTCTCCCTCTCGAATCACTAGGAAGAGAGGATGTGAATCCTAGTGTGTGTAGTTCTAGGGCATATGTGGTTCTAGTATAGTGGTAGAAGTTATATGTAATCTAGTAATTGTAACTGACGTATATGTGGCTTTTAAAGTAATAAGATATATGAGGAGGGTAAATCTTTGAATCCCAATTTAACACTATGTCAAATAGATACTCTTTTGGGTAGAGGTCATGGTGTCCTCAAAAAGACCAACCCTGAGGTAGGTTTACTCTTAGAATCAATTCCTTGTTCCTATCTTCTCTCTGCTCTACCCTATTTTATCCCTTTCTTCTTTGATCCAAACTTAAGATAGTATGCACACACGTATCATACAACGAACGTTTTGCAATATTTGAATCCCTTTAGTTTTGTATTTTCCCATATCTCCTTGAAAACCCATATGACACGGTGCCATTTCTTTGATCCAAACTTAAGATACGTATGCACACACGTATCACACAACAAACATTTTGCAATATTTGAATCCCTTTAGTTTTGTATTTTCCCACATCTCTTTGAAAACCCATATGACATGGTGCCATATATTTTGGGAAGCTAGTTCTCTTCTAAAATTTAAATGGATTGTACTTGATGAAGTTGATTAAGTTTCTGAGTGCCATAATGAAATTTATTTCAATTTCCAACAATATATTAAATTCTCTTACTAATTATAAGGCTGAAGCTCACGTGGTTTGAGTAGTCGGGATTGTATAGTCTCCTTCAACTGGTGTGGCCAAAGACAAACTTGCAAGGCAATCTTAAGCTGGCGTAAGTATCCCCTATTACACGGCTGTGCGGTAGCGTGGGATCAAACAATTGGGTGTGTATCAGGACACATGCCTAACGATGTCTACAGTTGACTCCCACATTGCCACGCAGTTGCGCAGCAGAAGATCTGGATCCCTTAGGCTGGGATAGTTGATGCACAAACAAAATTATCATCACTTTAATTTAAGGTTTTTATTTTTTTTTTTTAATTACAATTTTTTTTTTTTTAAATTTTACTAGCTACGAGGCCAAGGGAGACATTTGGTCTGCTCGTCGCACACTACTAGCCATGAGTCAATCAATCCTGAACTTTTTGTTCACCTGGCAAAACCTTTTTTCAAAGCCCGAAGGCGGATAAAGAGAGGTCTCCATCCGCTTCAGGCGAATGTTACCTTCTCACTTTTGATTGTATAGTTTGATTACTCGTTCCAGTCAGATACAAGTTTTGCAAAAGAAAGATATTCTTCAACGAGTGAAATCAAAGCCCTCGGCATACTATTCACCGAACATCACAGTGGAAGCCATATGTGGGGCACAAAGAGCTTGTTCCCTGTTGTGATTGTTGGACTTTGTATTGTAATTGCTGGCAAATGATCAAGTTTGATGAGAGAGAATGTCAGTGTATCACATTGATGATGTGGCAGTGTTTCTAGCGATGTAGCAGAGATATTGGTCGAGAGAGAATGTTAGTGTGCTCCACTGCTGGTGTGATAGTGTTTATGATGGTGTGGCATTCTCAAAAGAGAGAGAAAAATCAAGAGAGAGAAAGAGGAGAGAAAAATTGATGGTGGGACCCACCATGCCGAGGTGACCTGCCACCATGGTCGCCAGCCCCGCAGCCAAGGCCAGTAGGGCCATGCCGCATACCGCTGTAGACACTTCAAAATTGGCGAAAAAATTAGATTAATTTTTTAGTTCAAGGTAAAAAAAATATATATTAATAAATAAATAAATAATAATAAATAATAAAAATAAATAAAAGGGGAAAGGATCATAATAATAATCATGAATTATAAAATTAAAATCATTATTAAAATTACTTAGATTGAAAATCTTTGTTAATTAATTTTCTATTTTTTAAATTTAAAATAAATAAAATAAATAATAATAATAACAATAATAATATATATATATAATAACCATAATAAATAAATAAATCAATTTATGCAAAAAGTGTCCACGTGGTTTGGAAAATAAATTCCAAATCCACAGTAAATCAAATCAATATGGAGAGAGGGGTGGCAATAAATTATATGTATATATAAGACAAAACAAAAAGCAAAAGGCATTTTTTCAGATCCAAAATGAACGAACAGAAAACAGAGAGGGGAGAGATGATGGTTTGAGGCGGAAGCAGAGAGAAAGAAGGGGGTCTGAGGAAGAAGATGTTGATGGCGATGGTGATACCGGCGGCGACGGCGACGGCGACGGTGACGGCAGTAATTAATCAAATCTGGCGTGTTCATGGAGGATTTGAAGGAAAAATCAAGAAAGAAGGAAGAAGAGGAGCCGAAATCAAGAAGAAGAAGGAGTTTCTCTGGGGGTTGGGCTCTGCTGGTCGGCCAAGGAGAAGGAAAGGAGGTCATCGGCAGTGGAGTTGCAGGAAAGTGGGTTTGAGAGAGCGAGCTGCCGGAGATATTTTCGCGAGAGGTAAGCAGAGAGAGGTTCTCAAACTTGAGGTTTGAAGGTGAGGGAGAGAGTGGCGGCCAATGGAAAGGAAAGAGTGAAGAACCGAGGAAGGTGGAAGCAGATTGAGGGAAAGATAGGGAGAAAGGGAACTCACAGGTGGTTGGACTTGGAGCCTGGACTTGGAGCCGAGACAGACGAGAGAGAAGGAGCAGAGAAGAAAGAAGAAGAAACGGGGAAAGAGAGAGAGAGAGAGTGTGCGCAGCGGCTGTGATCAAGGTGTGGGTCCTAATTCTGTAGGATTTTTCATCATCTGGTTGTTTCCCAGGTATGTTTTGTTTATTTGAATGCTCTCAGATTGCTGAAAATTTCTTTATGATAGTTTGTAATTTTTCTCAATAGATATACGTACTTATGGATGTGTCTTGTTATGATCTTCACATTAGCTATGCACGTTTCTTGATGTATGTTATCATGATCTACTTTGTAGCCATATCGTATAATTTTTGCATTCTTTCCTTCTATTTCTGAATTCTCGGTTTTATCAAATGCCCTTCCTAGATGTTATATAGCTCTCTATTTATTTTAGATGTAGTTCTGTGTCTTTACTGTAGAGATCTTACATGGGTTGTGTGTTGGTTTCATTTAATATCTTTGTATTTTATATGGATTTCATTGGAGAGCTTTTGGTCTCATTTTTTTTTTTTGTTTTATACGATTGTGGGCTTCTTTACATGGTCCTTCTGTTTTGTTTCTTTTGATATCTTTTGTCATCTAGGTTTTGCTACGGTAGTAGAGTTCTTTACATTGCTTAGCTGTTTTCATTTTCCTCCTATTTCCTAGCTTTTTATCTCCATGTGTAATTATGATGTTTTTTAGAATTGTGTGTAAATTTCCATTTAGAGTTTCTTGTAGTTTCCATTTAAATATTCTTTAGGAGTTTCCTGCATTTTGTTCACTCTTTATTATACACATATGTGACTTTAGTCTCTTGTTGTAATCTCTTTAGTCCCCATCTGACACTATTTCTCTTTATTCTAGTGAATTTCATCTATTTTGTTTTAGGCCTTTCGGTCCAATTTCTTGCTGGACCATGTTCTTTCTTTGAAGTTCTATATATCACTCATTGTTGTTTCCTCAACTTGCTTTCAATGTTGCATAGTTAATCGATTTCTGATTTCTTGTTACTGTTTAGTCTAATGTTTGAAATAACCCATGTTGTGCTTGGTGGATGTTTATTTTAATGCTGAGGTTGATCAATAATGTGTCTGGACTTAAAGTCAATTCAATGTCATTTAATTAAATCTTAATCCCATTTTTTTCCCCATTGGTTTGTTGTCACTTTGTTTGGATTATTCCCATTGTTGATCGAACTTGGCCCAGTCTACAATTTTATATGGTTCAGTCCATTTGATTCCTTTATGATTCAAATTGATACTTATCATGATCTAACCCATGAGTCTTACTATGTTCCTTGTTTAGGTGCAGCCCATAATAGGTTTTCCTTGTTTAGCTCCAGTCCATTAGAGTCTAAGTGTGTTCTTTGTTTAGGTCCAGCCCATGAGAATCTTAGTAGGTTTCTTTGTTTAGAGGCCGGTTCACCATTACATTGTGTTTAGAGTTGGCCCTTAGTCAGTTATCCATGTTTCACCTGCTTATCATCATCGCGGGCCGATTCAACCTTTCAGCTATCATCCATCACTACAGTTCATGTTTGGCATACATCATGATTAACATGCATAGGTTGATCAACCCCTTATCTGTTATCTTTATGTTTGTAATGCGTGAATTAATTAGCTCATTCGTTTTGTTGCTCCTTTGCTTGCTACAAGTGTTAGATCCATTTAATTTCATTCTTTCACTTGTCCATATGATTTCTATGCCTTGCTTATATTTCTTGCATTCTCCTGTCATTTGTTTGGGTGAGTATCCTGGATGGCAAGAAGTTGGATTCAGAGCGAGGACACATAGACTTCCGTGAATCAATTGGCTCTAAAAGCAGACTCGCTGAAATTGGTAGCTTTCATACAAACAAGTACGGCATAGAAGCACGCAAAAAAAAAAGTTTTCTCTTTAGCGTCCACCTCTACTCATAGGCAGATAACGCCCTAACTCCATGTCTTTACTTTATATGGTATATGGGTTCGGCCATCGTGCGCCCATAATTATTCGATGCGGGTGGGTAACACGATATGCATGCGGCACTTGCCATCCCTAGCGTAGTGACGGGCGGGATAGACTAGGACATCCCCTACCCCTTCAATGTATCCCATAATGCGAAAGAAAAATGTATTAAATAGTTTTGATCCCCAATCCCCACTTATGTATCCCGTAGAAATTCCTATAAATTTTGTAATTATTCCCGTGCAATGCGGGCTCACGCGCTTGTGATGCGCGAATAAATATAGACGCGTGGATGTATGTATGAATAAAGCGAGGCACCGATGCCTATTGTCCAATGTCGAGCGTACCCTCTCACATGTTGACAAATAAAAATTATTTTTATTTTTTTTATGCGTAGTTCATTCCGAACTACGTATGGACTTGATTCTCGGACTTCACCCCGAGATACGTAGGTTACCTGGGGATCCATCATCCGAGCTTAGTCCAATTGTAATGAGGGTTGCAATAATACCCAATTTGCATTATAATGTATTTTGTACATTGATTTAAAAATTGTGTTCTTTCCAAATTTACTATTTCAATCATCCTGCATAGTTTCGAAAATTCAAATTTCCAGAAAAAATTAAGTCCAATTGCAATGAGGGTATCAATAATACCTAATTTGCATCATAATATGTTTTATATATTACAGCACACTGGCTTCAAAATTGTGTTTTTCCAGATTCTATTGTTTCAATCATCAAGCATAATTTCAAAAATTCAAATTTCAAGAAAATCAAATTTAATTCAATTTCAATTCCAATTTTAATTCCAATTTCATTGTCAATTTCAAATTCAAGTCAATTTCAAAAATTCAATTTCAATTCAATTTATATTTCAATTTCAATTTAAATTCCAAATATATTTTCAATTTCAAATTCAATTCAATTTCTATTTCAATTTTAAGTTTCAATTCCAAACACAATTTCAATTTCAAATTCAATTCAATTTTAAATTCAATTTTCAAATTTCAAATTTCATTTCAAATTTTTATCTTCGCATGGAACTTTGGGCAAACATTCCATCAACGCATGGAAATCCCTTTCAACCTTGGGCAAACATTTTATCATCGCATGGAAGTTTCTTTCAATCCTGGGCAAACATTCCATCATCGCATGGAAGTCCCTTTCAATCTTGGGCAAGCATTCCATCATCGCATGGAAGGTCCTTTCAAACCCTATTTTACATAGACGGTCTACCAGCTTGACTAGTGGCTGTAGAAGTCTATTCGATTGCTTTACATAGACGGTCTACCAACTTGATTAGTGGCTGTAGAAGTTTATTCGATGTGCTTTATATAGACGGTCTACCAGCTTGACTAGTGGCTGTAGAAGTCTATTTGATTGTTTTACATAGACGGCCTACCAGTTTGATTAGTGACTGTAGGAGTTTATTCAATATCCTAAACCTAGATGACCTATTAACTTGACTAGTGACTATAGGGATCTATCATTTTATCAACCCAAGTGGTTGAACTACGTTGGGCTTGATTCTCAGGCTTGTCCTGAGATACGTAGGTAGCTTGAGTGTTTATCATTCGAGTTCAGTCCTAAACTAATTTATTTTAATTTACTTCTCATTTTCTTTCATTTCTAGAGTTAATTTCAAAATCATTGCATTTGAACTTTGGACTACGCTACAATAGCTAAAAAATGATTTTTGTCTGTCAACATGTTGAGTTGTGCACTTGTTATCCGAAATTGAATGATTGGTCCTTCATCCAATCATTTTATTTTTTATCTATATCACATTTTAATTTTTCTTACTGTTATATTGATGGTTTGCTCCTAGATTGAAATACATCTAGAACCTAGGTTTGGTGCCTATTAAAAGTTGTTTAGCCATTGCCTGTAATTTAAATTAGGATAGGAAATGATAGTATATGGAGACTAATCTTCGGATTAGGCAATTTGGGTGCCTAACACTTTCCCAAATTGTAACGTGACACTTATCCATTATTTTCTGGTTTGACCATAAGTCTTAATCCATTACGTGAGTCATTAGCATTTCTCATATGAGAAATTACATATAGGTCCTAGACCTTATCTAGGTGGTGACTCCATTTCATTTTATATTTTAATCATTTCATACATTACACAAAACCATCGTCCTTATAGTCGCGGCTAGCAGCAGCAGCAAGCAGCATGCCCAGTCGCAAGTTGCAGCAAGGCATGCCGCAAGCCATGGCCTTGCCCAGGGCTTTCCCTCCCCGCAAGCCGCAACTCTCGCACACCATGTGTTCGACTGATTTCCAGGAGAGAGAAAAGCTCTCTGGAAATCAGACCCTGGGACGGTTTAACACTTTTGTTCTCTGGTTACAGAGGCCATTCAATATATATGCAGGGGTATTTTCGTCAGGTCAAAATGATAGAGATTTGAAATCGGCAGTCAAGAATGAGCCACACAGCTAAAATTCCTATCAGACGGCTTAGAAAGATGCAGTATCTAGTGTATCGCGGAGATCCCGTCAGATACTCCCGCGAGTCTTACTATTGGTTGGCAGCAACGTTATACATTGTATCACACATCATGCAAGCAGCGCCTTGATCCCGTGTGGTGTGCATGCGATAGAAAGGCGGGCAGATTCAAATTGAATGGCTAGATTCTACCCCGATCGCACCTGACGCGATCCGACAAGATCCAATGGTTCAGAGTCCATCTCGCCTTTTCAGGTTGATCCAACGGTGGATATTGGAGATTCCTTCTCCAACCAACCACAACTCAACAGCGTCGACTGACGTGTCAGTGTTGGCTTTGCTTCGGTGTAGTGCAGGTGTATTGAATAAAATTTGAAAGATTCTGTATGAAATGATCTCATTGGGCCTCACTGTTTTGGCCGTAACTTGGCCATCCGATATCCAAATCGGATGGTTTAAGTTGCACCCGAATCATTTTTGAATTCTCTATTAGTTGGGACTGGCTGTGAGCTCGAGAGGAGAGTTGAAAATCGAAAAGAGGGGTTTTGAAGGGAGAAGAGAGGGTTTTAAGGTTTTGGAGTTTGGAATCACTAACCAACCTCTCCATGGTTCATTAATGAAGACTTGGATGCTCATGAGAGGTTGGTAGAGTCATTAATGTTCACCAATGGTGATTGTGAGGCTGTGAGAGGGAGAATGAAGCTTGTTGGTAAGGAGATGTTTGGAAAATCAAATTCTGTTAATGGTGGTTGGTTTGTGAGATGATGTGTTGAGCAAAAATTGAGAAAAATAGCTTAGAAGAGGTTGGTGGAGCCTCATTGAGTATTCATGGTGAGTGTGTGATTGTGAGAAGGAAAGAGATATTTATGAACAAGGGTTTGCTTGAGGAGTTGGTTTTTCCCAACATTGGGAGTTGTGGGAGATTCCACTGAGCCGTTGGAAGCATCAGAGTCATCACCAAATGTCTAGAAGCTATGGTTGTGAGATTCTCTAACTCTTTAATTATTTATTGCTTCCAGTATGTGTATGCTAGCTGTAGGTGATTATGTTGAATGCCTAGCTAGTGGGAGAAATTGTAGGGCATCATTATAAGCTCAAAACTGTTACTATTTGTTTTCCGTGGGTGCGAGTTAAGCGTGGTGCGTGCAACGTGTGCTGAGCACTGGCAGTTATAACCTGAATTCTAGCATTGTTATGCCCTCTCAGTTTTATGCTGGGAAAACACAGGGTTCATTTCTTTGTCTTGTAAAAGACTAAAAGTAGAGTATCGAGTATATACGGAACCCATTGGGCATTATTCCGTGGACTAGCCATCACACACTATGGTGGTGAATCACGTAATATCCCTGTATTATTGTCTGTTTTATTTTCCTGTCCATTGTGAAGTGCGTGGAATGAATTGTAGGATGGGTGTGCAAATCTGATAGATCTGGCCACTGAGTGGTAGCGAGGTAGATTTGCATACACTTATATTTGTGCGACAGTCTGGTTCACCATCAGCTCTGGGCAGCAAGAAAAGGTCAGGGAAAAAGTTTTCACACTGATTCACCCCCCCCCCTCTCAGTGTCATCCAAGATCCATCAGTGATGTGATCCCACTCATCATTAAAAGAGGGGCCCTCTCAATCATATTGCAATTCAATATAACTTTTATAGATCCCACCAAGGCAATATGCGGGTTCGGGCTTCTTCTTCTAGGTCTGACTCCGACCCCAAAGCCGAGGTGAATTGGGCAAGGGAAAGTCAAATTTCAATGTTGCAACCAACGCTTTTCAAAACCAATCATTTCATTCATTTGTGGGATCATTCTATGCTGTTCGGAGGTCTCCCACGAGACGTCACCATAGAAAAAGGATAAGGTTCTTCTACGGTGGATTTGCGGTGTTCCTATTTTGGCCCCTTCCCTTCAGGACTTCTTTGTATTTCTGTCAAGTTGCTACGAAGTTGTGGAGACGTGTTGATGAGCTGTCCTTTTTTTTTTTTTTAAGACATATTAATTAACATTGGATACTTCTTTACCGTATGTATGAGAATATTAAATTATAAAAAGGAGACACTTGTTTTACTTGTTTAATAACTGTGTCAAGTTCGGGTTAGTACACTTGTTTAATTTTTCTCTTTAGCTCCAAAATTCTTATATTTATTTTATTTTGCAATGAGTTTCTGTTCTACCCAAAAACAGAAAAAAAAAAAAAAAAAAGTACGGCAATGATTCCTCTAGTTTTGTTTTCCATTTTAAATTAATTAAAAGCGTTTATAAATGTTACAACATAATTGGCGGTCAAAAATAATTTGAGAAATTCTCACCCACCTCCCTCATATATACTTCACCCACCATTATTCAACCTCAGATTGCTCTGTCACAGGGACTGAACCAGGAGTTAACCCGACTACATGAAAGGGAGAGATGTATTGTGGATGAGATTGATAGGCGTAATTGGGAAGGATTGGTGTGCAACCATGGTTTATTTAGAGTCTTCAGAAGACTAGAAAGCTTTGCAAGTGAGGTGCAGTTGAGAAGGAAAGAAAAGTGTAAGAATGGGGTGTTCATATGAGGGTGAATGGGTTTTTTCTGAATTTTTGTTAACTATTTTAACAGAATGGGTGCAGCTGTAATTAACGTGAAAATTGATGGGTGTGAAATCTTTAGGCAAAGTATAAGGGAGGTGCATGAAATTTTTTCAAATAATTTTTTTATTTTAATTCCCTTATTTTAAGGGTTTATGATGACAAAAGATTGTTTAGTACCATCTGAAAGGGAGGGAGGGACTAGTTATCAGCATGTAACTTAGATTGGAATTGGAATTATACTCTTCTCTTTACAGTGGAGGACGATTAAACAACTTCTCTTTAGAGGTTCCAAGGCAGATGGGTCAGTGTGTTCCATGATAGCTTCACAGTTATGCAATAGCTCACTCACTGACATATGCTGCATTGGAGACAATCACATTGCAGTTGAGCGGTGTTTTTTTTATAGTATTGCTGTAACATGCATGGGAGTGTGATATAGTTTATATATTGGACGGGCTAATGTGTTTACTAAAATATTCCTCACATTTTCTTTTACTTAGGTTTTTTTTTAACTTAGGTGTCTCGTATTTTTTTTCAAAAAAGTGATTCTATTGACGGGATTTCATATGATATTTATGAGATCGATGATGTTGATGAGATTGATATTAAGAGTAAATAATCTTTTTTTGTAGGTGACTTTATATATTCTATGATCTATAACATAATATTTTTTATTATTTAATCGCACACAAAACAATGCAAGTAGATCCTTTCCACACATGGATAGTTTCTCTGGACCTCAATTACTTTCCACACCTAATGTGGGGTCGGGGGAGCAAGATAAATTCTAGGAAGGTACCATGTGCCATGTGAAGGGATCCACATCTTCTCCTCTAAGAGACTATAGAGGAGAGGTGGCTCCCCCAATGGATGGACGATAGCTAGGGTTCGGGTGAATCTAAATCCTCTATCTGAGCCAACACTCCCATCAGTTTAGCTTGTCAACTCGAATAAAGAACTCGAATCAAGTGTTGCTCATCCAATAGAGATGCCGTCTCTCCTCCATATTCTCTTGGAGGAGAGAATTTGAATCCCATATGGAGAGGGTGGGATTAGGAAAGAAGATATTTTTTGAATAAAGAAACACTCTGCAAACAGAGATCTCGAGTAGAAAGTCAAGGAACTTGCCCAAAAAATACTTCGGAGTTTGAAAATAAAAAAATAATTAAGACAAAGACGGAGAGAGTGAAGTCAAGAGACTCGTCAGATTTTTAGAATAAATAAAGACTTTGGGATTACGAGTTGTATAAACAAAGACTAGGGGATTACAGTCAAATGACTTTGCTCTTAATTATCTAAAATTAATATAATACTTCTGATTGACAGGAGACCTATGAATCACCCTAAGCCACAATCATATAAAAATGAGCAGTCATATTATGTAGTTACTAGGCACTTCAGCATTTTAAACCGAATTGATCAGAGACTTGCACATGCACGACTTTCACCGAAGAAAAGACAAGGGTCTTCGTCGGTGGATCTGCCTTATTCCTAAATTGGCCCCTTCCTTTCGTGAGTTCTTTGTATTTCTATCAAAATGCTATAAAATTGTAGAGACATTGCCGAGTTCTCTTCTTTTTCCATGTTATCCTTGAGAAGCTAATTATTAAGTAACACTGGATACTTCGTTACTATGTATAAGAAACATTAGATATTTCTCTGCATGTATAATAAGTATGGGAATTAATGACTCTGTTGGGGTTTTTTTTTTTTTATTCTAAATTAATTAAAAAGCATAATTTTTCATTTTTGTTTTGATGAGAAATTTTTTAAAAATTTGCTTTAAGTTAGTTAAGTAAATAGGAATTCTAAGTTCCCACATTGCTTAGGGACAATGGAAGAGAGAGGTTTATATGTATGGGTTGTCCCATATATCTTGAGTCCTTAAAAGAAAGTCTCCTTATTGAGCGAGGTGTCTGGGGTTTCCAGATCATCTATCACATGCGTACGCCAAACCAAGCTATATGTGGGTGCAGACGCAGATCCGGATCCAGATGGGTCCCTCCGTACTACCCCTTTTGGAAGGACATTTATACTTAGAGTAGGGAGAGTATAAAAATCCTCTCCCGCCCACCTACCGCCGGCCAAGGGCGGGATTTCAGCCGGCCCACCTCCCAATGTATTGGTAGGCGGGGCCGGCTGATCCCCAGCCCTTAGATCAGATTCCTGCCGCGGGAGAGGATTCAGTTCCAGTAGAGAGAAGGGACATGACCCATTGTAGGGTTCCCCCAGAAGGGCATCTGTCCTCTATAAATAGAGGGCGTTGCCAAGGGTTCAAATCATCCGATTTCAATACGAATTCGTCTCTTCTTCCCTCTCTCCCGCTGTCTCCCCAACTCATGTTCTGTCCTCTGTTACTGAGCCACTCTATATTCTTAACTGTTGGTTTTAACCGTCAATTTTCCTGATGAAGTCCCAAATTGTACTTTAAGGGGCTGTTTCATCTTGGAAATTGATTCACAAGATCCCATTGCACGCAACATAGAAGGTGAATACAATTTTAAGGAAAATATTCTGAACATGACTCAACGAGTTTTCATATCAACATCCGGTTTTGTATTGTAACCGTTCAATTTACTGTTATTTTATTTACGTGGTTGTTATTGTGCATTTATGACATACAGTTAGAATTGATTTATATCATCAATTGCATATTTTTATAGCCTTAAACGATTACAAAAAAAAAAAAAAAAAAAAAAGCTATATTGCTGTTATAATTGGTTGATTTAAGGCAAACCCACCCCTCTGTCTACGGTAGCCAATAGCAGTAATTCGGAAATTTTCTATGAGTTCAAAGTTTTTCAGAGAAGATGTGGACCTACCAGGAATAAGATCGTTGAGAAATGCCAGTATCGACCGGATGATCGACATTTGGCACTCCTTCACATCTAACTATATAAGAATGATTAAATATTGAAAAATTTTTATCTAACCCTCAAAAAGGATGTCAAATTCTATCTACTATCCAATGGTTTCTAGAAACTTTAATCGGTCACATTTAACTCGCAGACTTGACTGAACATGTGAGTAGACATTCTTACCCTTTCTATTTAAAACTTTAAAACATTAAAATGAGATAAAGTTACTAATTTACCCCTTTAAAATATTAGATTCAGAATTCCATCAACAATCAAAATCACAAATCAAATATTGGGGAAAATGCAATATCTTCGATCATCTCTCTCCCAAGAAGAAATGGAGCAAAATTCTCGATCGTCTTTCTGGTCCAACTGTAAGTCTGTAACACACATTTCTCTTTCTCTTTCTAACAAAACCAATAAAACACAAAAGAAAATCTCTCTTTCTCTCTCTATCTCTCTCTATCTCCTCTGCTCACTCTTGTTTCTGCAGTTTTTGCTTCTCTTCTCCCACACTTCATCGCACCTTAACCAGCTTGAAAGACACTCAAGAACCTACTGACCAGACCTCATGAAGTTCTTCCATTAATGAGAATGACCTATTTCTGGGAAAAACTCGAAAACGATGAAGATTCCAACCACAGTTTGAACTATTGAAATCATATTAGCTTGTTTAGTCAATACATATTGATTTTAGCCATGGCCGATCTTTTTTTTTTTTTTTTTTTTTTTTGGGTAAGAGTCGATCTTTATTATTATTATTTTTTTTGGTAAGAGTCGGTCCTTTTTTTTTTTTTTGGGTAAGAGCCGATCCTATTTTTTCTCTCATAATCTTCTCTCGCTCCCTATTTCTTCTCCCGCTGCCATTCAGTTTTCAATCCCTATTTCTTCTCCCATAATCTTCTTTCAATCCCTATATAGATCTCTTATTTCTTCTATCGTAATCTTCTTTCAATCCCTATATAAGTCCCATATTTCTTCTCCCGTAATCTTCTTTCAATACCTATATAGATCCCCTTTAGTTTCTTACTTGGATTTGATTCATCCGTAAACCCTTTTAACTGATACAAAAAAAAAAAAAAAAAAAAAAAAAAAACAGAGCAACAAAAACCCTTTTAACTGAAGTATCTTCAGAGAAACGAAAAAAAAAAAAACTGCAGACATTGAACTCCGATGTAGGAAACGATCAGAGGAGGATCCTCTTGTTTCTTGCACATCGTCTCCAGATTTCTAAGGTTTGGGAAGAAAGAAACCTAAAAAATAGATGGGAAGATGAAATTTTTTTCATTTTCTTTTTACTTTTACTATAGAAGATGAAAAATTGGTAATTAAAAGTGTTTTTTTTACTTTGGAGGGGGTATTATGGTCTTTTATTTTTGGAATAAGGGCATTATTGTCCTAATATTTGCAACTAACGGGACTCTACTAACGGGTGAGGTCTCTTTGATTAACGGTAGAAAAATTTTAAATAATAGATGAGACATTTGAAATGTTTTGGATGATAGATGAGATATTTGAAAACTTTTGAAATTAGATAGAATTTGACATCCTAGAATTTTCTAGTGATAGATGAAATTTTTTTTTAAATATTTATTTTACTTTTCTTTACAAATACTCTCATGCCATTAGATGTGAAAGAACCCCTAGTGTCGGCTGGCATTTCCCAAATTCATATGATCCTAATCCGACCTACCACACAAGACAAAGTATTGCGCGAGACTCACAAGGGCCCTTGACTTCATTAGGATACGGGATAGGGGCATAGGAACTAGGGCTTTTTCAATAGGTGGGCCATACGAATGCCGGAAACTTGCAAATACGAAAACCGTACTTCAACTATGGCCGCTGACCGACCTCAAGGGCCGAGGTTTTCCCTTTCCATGGTGGGATCCACACGTTTTTCTATATCTCTGTTTCGTGGAAGCTGTCTACTGCTTTCTTCTTGGAATAAATTTGTAGACAACGAGAGCTCGTCATTAGTCTTGTGGTTTTGCACATTGAAGCAGGATATATATATTTAAGAAGAAAGAAAGCTCCTTTGGATCTCTACAACTCTTGCAATTATTGCCACTGCAGTTTCATGGCTGAAGGGAGCAACGCTTTCTCCTCTGCCTTTTCATCTGGATCTTTCAACCCCGATGTGTTTATCAGCTACAACCAAAAAGATACTGCCAATAATATCACCGCTTTCCTTCACAGAGCTCTGACAGATCGTGGAATCGATGCCTTCATCGATAGTGAAAATTTGTGGTTAGGAGAAGCCATGGGCCCAGCCCTAAGATGTGCGATCGGGAGGTCCAAAATCTGGATCCCTGTCTTCTCTCATGGTTATTTGGGTAGCAAATGGTGCCTGTGGGAATTTACTCAGATAGTTGAATGTCACAGATCCAGTGGTCAATTGATCCTGCCCATATTCTTCTATGTTAGCCCATCGCATGTTCGTTATCAGTCCGGCAGTTTTGAAGCATTATTTAAGGAACACGAGGAGAAATTCGAGGCCAATGTCGTTAAGAGTTGGAGGGATGCTTTGGATTTGGTAGGGGATTTGAGAGGAGAAGTTGTTAACAAAGATAGGTAAGTCTAGGCTCTCTTTGGTATACTTTATATTTATGTTTATGAGTTATTTATGATAAATTATTTATGTAAATAAATTATAAATCATAAATAATAATCATTTAATACTACTAGATATAAAGAAGTAATAATAGATTATCACAATAATGATAAACACCTTCTAATCTATTTTTAGATTTTAGATTATATCAATTTATTTTAAATATAAATAAGTATCATAAATCATACCAAACAACTACATTTGTCATAGTGTATTATATAATTAATTCTATAATATATACCAAAGAGAGCCTTAATCCCACAAACTTCTACTTAATTTATTTTATTATAATATTTTAAACTTAATAGAAATCGACTGCTTATTTTGCTTTCATTGCATCTCCATCCTTTAGTACTATCTTCCTTCCCTTACCTTCCCTCCCATTAATATATATTTTGATTCTTAAACTTTCAAAATAAATTCAACAGAATTATTGACCGTATCAAAATAAAAATTTGTCACTAAAAATTTCTTTTATAGCAACAAAGTGTTTTTGTTGGGAATAGTCCCACAATGGAAATTGTTGGAATTTGAGATTTCTTAATATACTAGTTGGTTTATCAACGTTCAAATTGGATACTTCAACACTTAAAATTTTAAGGGTAATATTTATTTGTGTCCATAAGAATATTATCATTAGTTTTCAATTTATTTATTATTTAAATTGAATTATTCTAAATATGGTGAACATCAGAAATATGCCTACTTGTTTAACAGTCGTAAAAAATTTGATGCAACCTCGGAATAAGTGTTTTGTGTTAATGGACCATATTCATAATTTGATGGAACATCTATGACTGACCATGTATTGTATTACTCCTCTTATATTTCAAGTGGTTGAACATTTTTCAAGAATCAAACCCATTTTCACATACCATTAATGATCTTTGGCATTATTTGATGAACTTGATATGACACTGAGAGGGGGGGGGGGTGAATCAGTGTCTGAAAAATCTCCTTAATTATTTACTGCTGTCCAGAGCTGATGGAGACCTAATTTTTCACACACACACAAGCGCATGCAAATCTACTTCGCTACCACTTAGTGGCCATGTCTACCAGATTTGCACACCCATCCTGCAAGCCATTCCACGCACTCCAAAATATATAGGAAAATAAAGACAGTCCACAACACAGGATATACGTGGTTCACCAACACAGTGTGTGATGGCTAGTCCACGGAGTAATTCCCAACGGGCTCCGTATATACTCAATACACTTCTTTTTGCTTTCTACATAGCAGGGAGTACATACACCCAATTTATCCAGCATAAAACTAGGAGGGCACACACATGTGCCAGGAATTCGGGTATCAAGTACCAGTGTTCAGCACACGCTGCACACCACGCTTAACCTGCACCCACGGGAAGCAAATAACAATTTTTTTTAGGCTTATTAATTTGCCTTACAATTTTCCCCCACTAGCTGGGTATTCAACAATTTACACCTGCGCTAGCATACAATAAATTGAAAGCATAAATAGATAAGGGACTTGAAAAATCTCACAAACAATACTTTCGAATGGCCAACAATTACTCTGAAGCTTCACACTGCCTTCATGTACTCTTCAACAGCTTTCAATGTTGATATAGATATATTTACAGAGCACACCTCGCTTACAGGCTTCCAATCTCTTCCACACAATCCATAATCACCATGAATGTGAAAATAAACGCTCTACTGACCTCTCATAGGGATTTAGAACTCCATTGATGCACAGAGAAGAGGTAGTTGGTGATTGATCACTCCCACAGGCACAAAACCCTAGAAAAACCTTCTCTTGAGCTTCAAAGCATACTTTTCAATTTTTCTCAACCCTAATTCGACTCCCAATGGCACCCAATAGATAGAGCATCCAAAAATATGGAAACTGCAACTTGAACGGACTGATTTGGAGCTCGGATGAAGAAGTTATGGCAGTTTGAAGTTCGACCAACCAAAAGATTCAAAATAGAATCTTTCCTTTTATAACCGCGCACCCACGCCGCACCATAGCCGCGCCGCCGATGCATTGTCGCGTTCTGATTGGCTGATCAGAGTATCTTCTCTACCGGCCGTTAGATATCACTCAAAAAGGTGGGATTTTTTATCATCCATCGGATCTGAATAAACCGCGCCTCCGAAGATCGGCTTCATTGTAAGCCTTTAGATCAGGATCCTCTTGCCGCTATACCGAGAGCGCGACACATAGAATCAGAGCGTCGATTCCGTGCAACGTAAAGCACCTCTTTGAACTACCTCCATCCAACCAGAAACCTTGCGATAGAATCTAGACGGAACCGACGATATACACCTTAGCCCGCATTCTTTCAGGCCATCCATTTGGAATCTATCATACGTGGCTCCTTTTTAGTAGCCAATTTCACGTCTTCTCCATATTTGTCTTCCTAAAATGCCCCTGAGAACCATTTTAATGGCGTCTGTAACCGGTTTTCTTAAACCAAAACCCTGTAGAAACCAATTTGGCCGAGAGAACTTCTCTCTAACCCGAATTAGTTTCTCTCTCTAGGCATTGTGTCGAGCACTTTGCATGTGCGCACCAATGCTTGCACGAGGGCCAGGACATGCGCGCGGGCCTGCTGCTTGCTTACGGCTGTGAGGCCTGCGGCTTGGGGGGCTTGCGGGTGTTGGCTGGTGGCATGACACGCTGCCTGCTGCAAGCCTTGCTGCCTTGCGAGCTAGCTGGCTTGCGGCAAGGCATGCTACCATGGTGCTTGGTGCTGCCATGGTGCTGCTGTTGTGCTTGCTTGTGGCTTGGCCCTGCTGGCCATGGTGCTGTGGGCATGGTTGCTGCTGGCCTCGGCTATGTGGTGGCTACTGCCTATGGTGCTGTGGCCCTCGGCTAAGCTGGCTGCCATGGTGGCATGCCACCTCAGCATGGTGGGTCCCACCACATCAACTTCTCTCTCTTCTTTCTTTCTCTTCAATGCCATAACACCAGAAACACGAGAAACATGAACATGATCAGAAAAGCTTCAGGAACACTGTCGCATCATTTGAAACTCGGCCACATCACCAGTGGGGTCCACAGTCACTCTCTCTCATCAAACTTGATGTAGAATTCTATTTAACTCGCTACAAGTCATCTGAAACACATGTAGAATACTGTAGAACACTGACACTCTCTCTCCTCATTCATCTGACTGAATGCTCACAAACACTGTCACATCAGCCAAGTTGCCAACAATGACAACATAAAGTCCAACATTATTTAAGTCCCAATGTTGTTATGTTGATCATACAGATACAATTTTCCTCTTATGATGCATAATATTTAATAGCTCAAACTCATTCAATATTGGAATAAATTAATAACTTAGGATGTCTTGATCCTCTGTCGTTCTCTGAAGATATTTGTTTTTATATTAAAAATACAAACACATATGACCTAAATCAAAAGTCACCACACCTCTACTTTGTATATGAAGAAACAAATTTAAGAATTTAATCTTACCAAATTCTAGTTAGTGTTTATTTCTTCCATTCCATCAATATATATATATATCATTACTTCTTGTTGTGATTTTACTTTGAAATGAAATGATTGCTGTAGGGACCAAGCAAAGCTACTTGACTTAGTTACTGAAAGGGTTCAGAATGAATTGAATAGAAGCATCCACTTGGCCGAATGTAAATACCCTATTGGAATAGATTCCTCGATGAAAGATATGTTATCCTTATTAAAGACTGGTTTAAATGATAAACAGTTCGTGGGAATCTGTGGTTTCGGTGGCATTGGAAAGACAGCAATTGCCAGGGCTGTGTACAATCACATCTTTTTAACATTCAAGAGGCGTAGTTTTCTTTCAGACATTAGAGAACAAGCCAAGCGCATGGGTCTAGCGTCTTTGCAGAAGCAACTTCTGAAAGATATCTTCCAAACAGAGTTTGACATAGGTGATTATTATAAGGGGAAATTTTTGATTGAAAAAAAATGTTGCAAAGAAAATGTTCTAATTGTTCTTGATGATGTGGATAGTAAAGAACAGATAGATGCTTTGGCTGGTAATATCAATTGGTTTGATGAAGGAAGTAGGGTCATTATTACAACTAGAGACGAACATATTTTGAATGTGGCTAAAGTTGATAAAGATAAAATATACAGGCCACAAGTGCTAGATCAAGGGCAATCTCTTCAACTATTTAGTAGACATGCTTTTAGCGAGGACCAACCTCCTGAAGAATATATGCAGCTTTCATGTAATGTGGCATATTATTCAGAAGGATTACCTTTAACTCTAGAGGTGTTGGGGTCTTACCTATCGGACATAAGAGAAAAAGAAGTGTGGGAAAGTACATTAGAAAAATTGAAAGAAATTCCTAATGACAAAGTCCAGAAAAGTTTGAAGATAAGTTATGATAATCTAAAAGATGATTATGAGAAAGCCATATTTCTTGATGCTGCATGCTTTTTCAATGGATGGTCAAAAGAAACTGTTATTTCCATATGGGAAGCTTGTGGCTATTATCCGAAATCAGCAATACATAGTTTAATTAAAAGATCCCTTCTGAGTTTTGATGAATATTCCTGCTTGAGAATGCATGGTCAGATTCGAGATATGGGAAGGGAAATTGTTCGAGAAAAAAGCCCTATGGATCTGGGTCAGCGTTGTAGGTTATGGTCTCGTAGAGATTTCTTGGATGTATTAGAAGAACACAAGGTCAGATGTAGGCACATGCCTCTCTCTCTCTCTCTCTCTCTCTCTCTCTCTCTCTCTCTCTCTCTCTCTCTCTCTCTCTCTCTCTCTCTCTCTCTCTCTCTCGTGTGTGTCTAACAGATTATTTCCATTTACTTTTTGTTATTTCCTATTGTAGAGATGTGTGTCTACCAATTTCCATTTACTTGGGTTATTTTCTATTGTAGGGAACTGGTAAAATAAATGGCATGAGTCTTCCCTTTGCCTCTTGGAGTGATAATTTAGCCACTGAACCCTTTCAGATGATGGTCAATCTAAAATTTCTTAACATTTGCTCAGCAAACTTCATGGGAGATTTTTCACTCCTTCCTCCTACGTTAAGATGCTTCACGTGGTCGTTATGCACTTGGAAAATCTTACCAACCAATTTCTATCATCACAGAATAGGTTATCTTGACCTATCATGTAGCAAAATTGAACAAGCTTGGAATGGCAGGCCCCAAGATGAAAATAAGGTATATAATATTTGACTTTTCTCCTCTCATTTGATTATTAAGTTTTATGTATAGTATAGTAATGCTTTCTCTTTGTTTGATAGGTGTTTAAAGAATTGAAAGTTCTCGATCTTAGTGCATGTGAAAATCTATCTAAGTCCCCAGACTTTTCATGGTTTCCTTACTTGGAGCGACTAGATCTTGGAAACTGCAGTTCCTTGAAATTATTAGATGAGTCCATCGGTTATTTGAGTCATCTCAAACTTCTTATTTTGATATCCTGCAAATCACTCGAGAAGTTGCCCGATAATCTTGGACTATTAGAGAAGCTGGAGGTACTAAATGCTATGGAGTGCTCTGACCTGAAGAAGTTACCAAGATCAATGGGGAAAATGAAGT
This sequence comes from Protea cynaroides, assembly GCA_028583415.1. Lineage (NCBI taxonomy): Eukaryota > Viridiplantae > Streptophyta > Magnoliopsida > Proteales > Proteaceae > Protea > Protea cynaroides. Next base: position 55,378,711 of record CM053267.1, on the reverse strand, counting down.
GTTTGCATAGCATTAACCTGAATGGAACTAGCATTTCTAAACTTCCTAATGATTTTTCAATGCTCCCGAATTTAGTGAAGTTCGATATTTTATCTCAGAGGCTTCAATCTCTCCCAGCAGATATGTCATCGTTGAAAAACTTGAAGCAATTAAGCCTTTTTTATTGCTTGAAGTTGAAAGAGCTCCCAAAGCTTCCCTCAAGTTTAGCTGAACTTTCTTGTCAAGATTGTTATTCATTGGTAAGACTACCAGATTTGTCGATGTTGAAAAAATTGAAAACAATAAAACTTAAGGGATGCATAGAGCTGAAGGAGATTCAAGGCCTCGAGGGAATAGAATCCTTGGAAGAATTGAATGCATGGGCATGTTATAACTTTACACATACTTCTAGGAAGATACTTGGCCAGGTAGATACCTTCACTCTCTTATTTTATCCAACTCTAATTGAAACGAGAAATTGGAATTTAGTTTATTACTTTGCCAATTGAGGGCCCTTTCCTTTCCTTTCCTTTCCTTTGTTTTGTAGGGAAAACTTTTGCCCGACAACTCACCGGAAGATTGTTATGATTTGAATATTGCTGATGGGATCTATCATAGGAGATTAATTTTGTGCCTTGTTTTTGATTTCCCCAAGTTCCCCAACTTCTTTGTGGAAACTTGTCAAACCATTGATATAGAAATTTCAGTTACTATTCGCCAAAAAGAAAAATCAACCAGGTGTACTCATACCATAAAAATTGAACACGTTAAGATTGATCCTTTTCAAGATACAATCTTCATTCACCATTTCAAAGGCTTTGACTGGTTTGGGATTCCATTGCAAGGAAAAGATGCTATTGATCAGATTTTAGGCTCAAGCAGTTGTACATGTAGAGTAAAATTCTGGAAGCTTTTGTACGATGACAAGGAACCTGAACAGGAAATGCCTAACCAACATACGAGTGCTTGTATGGTAAAAGATTTCTTCAACTTGTCATGTGTATTGAATGAGGAATCTCCCTCCAACGACATTGATGGAATTATTGATTCCACCCTTGTTCATTTAAGAAATTGATTCCACCCTTGTTCATTTAAGAATCTTCCAATGCTTGAATGAGGAAGTCAACGTTGAGGGCTGGTAAGAAAGGTCATTATGGCAATGATTGAAGCAAAGGTACATCCCTAGTTGAAGAGGCAGAATTGAGAGGGCTACTCAAAGATTTATTCTTGATAAAGATGGGTTAAGTCCTACTTGAGTTGAGGAGGCGTTGTTGAGAGCTACTGCCACACCAATTTTTGACAAGGATGATGAGGTGGCTTGGCCATCTCCATCTCCCATTGATCAGACAGAATTATTTGACAAGGACACTGAGGCCAATTGAGGGCTACTGAGAGAATTGTTCTTGAAAATGGTAAGGAAGATGGAGTATTGAAGGCTATGGACTGTAATAATGTACCTTAGCATGTATCAACACCAACTCAAGAAGTCTGGCATAGTTACGAAAGCCCAATCAGGTGAGCAAGATTCACAATAATTTATTTAGGTTCAGGTTGTGTTATATGGGACTTGGGTCTTCCATTTTTTGAAATAATATTGTAATATGTCTCTCTTATGAATCCATATTTAAGGGATTTTGATTTCATACAGGATATGTAGGGGTTATTTTTCTTTTCTGTTTTGGCTTTATTAGTACTATGATAGTTTAGTTAGGGAATATAACGTAATTTGTTTTTTATTTCTTGCTTTATTTGGGTAAATTCCTACGGTTTTGTTTGGTTGCAAGGGGAATTGAAGGGAATGGAAGTAAAATTTTTATACTTTAAATGGAAATTTTTTGTAATGATTACTGCACATGCTATCACATTACCATGTAACTAATTCAAATTATTCTACATTTAGTTATGAACTTATACTTCACTTTACATCAAAATCCCTCCCATTAAAAAATAAAATAAATTTTAACATCTTATAAGTATCATTATTAAATATGTTAAGAAGTTTAGGTAATTTATAGAATAATGTTGTGTTACAACTATAAAAGTTTCCATTTAAAGTATAAAAGTTTTACTTCTTTTCCCTTGAATTTCCCTTACAATCAATCAAAGCTGGGATTTTATTTCCAATTTTTGTTTTACATTTAATTAGGTTGCTACTCTTATTTATTTAATTTTTATTTTAAATAGCATTGTAACTCATCTCAAAAGTCAGATTATGTAGAACGGAATATTGAAAAGTTTGATTTGGTGCCGACGGACTAAACTTGCGTATTCATCTTCTCTCTCCTCTCTTTACCTCTTATAATCGGCTTCTTCTTCCATTGTTCTCTTTTTTTATTTTTCCTGCAACCTGAGAATTCCATCTTAGGTAACCCCTCGTCTTTATTTCTTGTGCTTCTTCTTGTACTAGTACCAAGACAAACTCTGAACCTGTCAAGTTTCAGTTTGCTTATTTGATTTGTATTTTGCCTCATAGATTTCTGGTTGCATTCATGTAAGATATTTATGTGTGGGCTTAATAAATTATGTTGGTTGATTTAGTGGGAGTTTGTTTAATAGGTAGACCAGTTTAAGTATGATTTGAGATGAACCAATTAGTCTACTATGGAATTGACCAGGGTTGGATTAGTATTATAATACTAACAGTTAGGGTCCCTATAGCCACATTTGTTATTCCTCTCTTGTTCCCATACACAGAGAGAAGCAAAGGGATCCCTCGATGGCTGTGGAAGATTCAAATCAAATCTTGGAACGATGAAAAACAATCTTCAACGAACAGGTAAGTGATTTACATTGTTTATAATGTATCCCATTGTGTTCTAGAGATTGTATGGAGATCTAGGGTTAATTGAAACCCTGTTGAGACAATTTCTCGTAGTGGGTTGATTGGAAAACTCTAGAGAGATGTAAAATTCTTACAATTGATATCTGAGTCATCTATACAACTCTAGGATCGATGGTAATTACTTGTTGATTCGTACATGAATGATTGGATTGAAAAAGGGAGAGGTTTTCTTCTCAAATTCTTCGTACGAACCTGTCTAATGTTTGTAGCATCGGAATTTTTTTCAGACTAGTAAAACCTAAGAAAATTTATACCAATGTGTAGGTTTCAAAAAGACGATTCCTTCGATTTAAATTTGGTCGCCGACGGCGGCCAGATGCACCACTTGTAAAAGCACATGTGGCTCACGCGCCGACGGTTATTTGAAAAAAAAAAGTTTTTATTGTAAAGGACGATTCATCGCTAGGTTAACACGATGTTGACCTGGAAACCCTAATCCGAGTCAACTCTGGGTCAACTCGGGGCAAACCGGTTTAAGTTGGCTCCGCCTGTTCCGAACCGAACTTGGATCCAAGAATCTTAATCGAACCGGCCTAGATCCAAGGACCCGAATCTGGAACTTCCCGAACCAAAGAATACGACCTGGATAGTAATCCGGTACCCGATTCGAGGACTCACCCTTTTTACCCAACTATCCGACCCGAAAAGACCCGAATATCCAATTGGTCGGATCAGGTAAATCGGTGGGTGGACCGGTGAACCAGACAGGCGGTTTACATTAAACCAGATCGTTTTGGTTCAGTCCAAACTAAAGCAATTTTAAAAAAAAAAGGATAACAGGTTGGTTTGGTCTAAACAAAACCATACCGAATTTGGTTAAACCAAACCGGACCAGGCCGAACCACCCTAAACAGGTCCCAGGAGAGTGATTTCACTCCCCAACTTTGGTCGGTGATTGTGGGCTCATGGAGAGTCAGATTTTAACACAGTTTTTTGCATTGTGTCCATTTTTTCATGCTCTACAATCTGGTATATTATTTGACACATTTTGATGATTTGTGGAATGTGTTTTTGACTAAAAAGTGTTCAAATTAACTCAGTTTGTAGTTTTTTTGCTTGTTAGTGTAGAAAGCTTACTGTGCATGAGTTTTTCACTTTTTAACCCACATAATGCTACAAAATAAGATTTGAGGATATCATTGTGGAATTAAGTAGAACCCAACAAAGTGGTACACTTAGTTTCATCATGATGTTTTCAAATTCAAGTTTCATGTATTTGTAAATGCTTATGGAAAGACAATTTAAACTCAAAGATGACATTGTCAAATTTTATTTAAATTATTGTTTATGGGTGTCGTGTGAAGATTGGGTGAAATTCACCAAAATGGTACACTTAGTTCCAACATGGTATTCTCAAACCCCAAATTTGTACTTATATAGATATAGTAAAAGGATACATTATTAAATACACTACCATCCCAAGTGTGAAAAAACAGTTAACAAAGGCAATGTTAACCGAAATGTAGCATTGTTAAATTTTTTAAAGGTATGTTAATGCACATGAATAGAAAGGATTTTGACTTTAGGGATCTCATTAACCCAAATGTGGTGAGATTTTCGAGGGTCATTATTTCTTCGCAGTCACTACACAGACATTGAGAAAACCATTGCATATTTATCCCAAAGGAGAATATGTAGTTGGTTTACTCTTGGAAAAGAATATTTACTTGCATAGATAGTTTGATATTGCTAGTGTAGGTAAATGGAGTGTATGAGTCTACTATTGTTAGATATTGTGTTTAGACTCATATGTTGATGTATTCATCTAAGGATGGTCAGGAAGTGTGTTGATTTATATTCTTTTCTTATTGGGACAAAGTATAAGGAACGATAATTGCATGTGTTTAGTATGAGTCTTCTGTGGTTTTCTATTACCTGATATTTCTATTTAAACTCATATGATAATGATTGTCTGTATCTCCTAGGATGTCCTTCCCAGTGAATACGTCAAGTGGTGAGGTAGTTTGTATTCCCTCCCTTTCTGGGAAGAATTTTAAAAGGTGGTTTGAACTATAAGAAGCTAGTATAGGTTTACTTGACTTAGATATAGCATTTAAAGAGGATAAACCTGTTGATATCATTGATATTAGTACTTAAGATGAGATTCAGAAGGTGGAAAAATGGAAAGCTACAAATAAAAAGTTCTATGCTGATCATGAAGCAGGCTGTCCCTGAAACCATGCATGATGGTGTTCAACCAAAGGAGAAGACGGCTAAAGAATATCTGAAAGAAATCAAGGGAAAATTTGAGATTTCTGACAGAGGACAAAGAAGTACTCTGATGAACAAGCTTACTAATGTGAAGTATTATGGTAGTGAAAGTATAATGGAGCATTTCGTGAACTTTTTGCTACTGGTGAGAAGATCAAAGCCATGGGCCTTATTGTGGATAATGAATTTGTGATTCATTGTGCATTATCTTCCTTATTGAAGAGTATTACCAGATTCAAGTAGCTTATAATACCTAGGAATAAGATTGGGACATGAACAAATTGATTTCTGTCTACACTAAAGAAGAACTAAGGCTGAAGAAAAAGTTTGAAAGCGTCAATGTCACAGGTCATTATTCCAAAGATGATAAGGGTAAAGGAAAAATTAGGGTAGGACTCCATAGAAAAGATAAACACTCTTTCAGGAAAATGAAACCTTATGATAGGGACATGAGTGATGTGGAATATTTATGTTGCCATAAGAATGGGCATGTGAAGAGAGAATGCAAGACAAGACAAGTTTGGTTGGAGAAGAAGAAAGAAGCTGAGACCCCAGAGAAAGAAGATGCCAAGTGATGAGGATGTTAAACACAGTTGAAGTCATAGAACTAGTTAGTTTTCATTAAATTTGATAGCTGTCTTTAGGTTGTTTTTGGATATTTACTTAATGTCTTATATTCAATTAAATATTTATTATGAAAGACTTTATTTTGACACTTTTGAGGAGACAAAATTTTGGATTAAATTTAACTGAAAGTATTTTATTAGTTTAATTAATCTCTTGGATTTGTAATGATTTGTGGGATCTCTAGATCAGAGTAGTGACACTATTTATCTATGCTTGATTGTGTTGCCTTTAGGGTAATGGACATGATTATTGATGAGCATGGTTATGTTTATTTAAGCATTCATTTCATTGCTTGTATGTATGATTATTTACAAAACATGTCAAAGTTGTAAGGTGATTTTTTTAGCCAATTAAGGTGATAAGCCAAAGTATGATGTTAGTCCAAGCTGGAGGCGGTTTACCTATAAGTTGGATAATATCAATGTATGTTGACCTATAAGGGTTTTAAGGTAACGAGATCATGGTAATTCGATCATTGGACTCATTTATTGATCTCAAAACAATTCCAGTTATTATGTAAACCTTTGTATGTGGCTGATAGAAGATTGTACACCGTACATTGAGGTGTATTTTTTATTGTTGTTCTATATTGGTAGGCTTGATAATTGAATCAAAGTAAGTGATGTGTTTTTGTGTAATTAGATTTCATTGCCACACTAATCAATGGTATCTTTATAATTAATGTAGTCCAAGTAGGAGAATATAAGATATTTATGTGTAAGCTTAATTAATTATAGGGTTGGTTGGTTCAGTGGGAGTCTGTTTACCAAGTAGACCAGTTTAAGTATGATTGTGAGATGAACTAATAACCTGATCCACTGTGGGGACTGGTCTAAGGTTGGGTTAGTATTATAAATACTAACGGTTATGGTCCCCATAGCCACGGTCGTTATTTCTCTCATGTTCCTATACGCAAGAGAAACATAGGGATCCCCCGAAGGTTGTGGAAGATTCAAACCAAAGCTTGGAACCGTGAAAAACAATCTTCAACGAACAAGTATATGATTTACATGGGTTATAATGTATCCCATTGTATTCTATGAATTGTATGGAGATCTAAGATTAATTAAAACCCTATTAGGACAATTTCTCATATTATTGCTTGCACTTCCATGCTTTGTTTCTAATTTTGAAACAAGTCCATCATTTTACTTGCAGATCTATAAAATATTAATTTTTAGAAAAAATTCATCTTCCCCCAAGAAACTATATCGATATTCATCTACTACACACTGGTTTTCATAAACCTCATACGCCCCACTAAACTGACAGAATTGACTTAAAATGTTATTAGATGTTTCTACCTTTTCTCTTTGAAATTGAAAGACATTGAAATAAGATAAAATTACTAATTTGCCCGTATAATGTTCAAAATCCAAAATAATTTATAACCCTTTTTGTTTATTAGAATTTACTGTTCGAGTTTAAATAAAGGGCCTTAAGGGTGCGTTTGATAACACTCCCAGCTCCTACTTCTTAGCTCCGGAGTCAATCCGAATGCCGATTGATAACCTTGGTTCAAATTTCGACTCCCATGGAGTGAACCGCTCCAAAAAGGCCTCTTGGAGCTAAAAAAACGGAGTTAAAAAAACCTACTTCTTCAACTCCGGAGTTGGTTGACGGGAGAGATTTGAGGGGAGTCGATTCGAACTTACTCCCGATAAATCAAAAAACTCCTGACTTTTCTCTGTCTCAGAGTTGCAGAGGAAGTGCGGAAGAGAAACTGGTGAGTCTCTCCTTCTTCGTTTCTCCTTTCTTCTTCCCTTCTTCTATTTCTTCCCTTCTCCTTCTCCTTCTTCGTTTCTCCTTTCTTCTTCCCTTCTTCTATTTCTCCCCTTCTCCTTCTCCTTCTTCGTTTCTCCTTTCTTCTTCCCTTCTTCTATTTCTTCTCTCCAGCTCTCACCAACTGCTACAATCTCCTCCTTTCTTCTTCTCTTCCTCTTTTCTCTCTATCTCATACGTCTCGTTCCCTCAATCTTTAACCTACTGCCTTGAAATAATTTAGTTCCAAAACTATAGGTGTGGTTAGGAGAGTTCAATTGGGGTTTTTTGGGCATTTATCTCTAACATTGTGACCGTTACATGTTTTGCAGGTTGCATCTCTCTACTTGAACTGTTGCATCTCTCTACTTGAACTAGGGTTTTCGATTCAGGTTTTTATTTATATTCCTCTTCTCTTTTAAGCTGCATTGATAGATTCTTCGGTAGTACTTTCTATTTTTTTGTTTGTCTCTGTGGAAAGTGTCCTAGGTCATGATGATTAGGGATTCGTAGGTTTCTTCTTAATTTCTGTAATTTTTCTGTTGTCTCTGTATTCTTTCAATAGCTGTTGGTTTGGGTCTACTGCAAGAAAAATGGAGATCCCATAGCTTGCACAAAAAATTTTACCCTCAGGGTTGTTGATTTTCATGTTTTATCCTCCTTAAAGAGCTCAAATGGATCTGTCGTTCCACTGCTTGGATCTCACCAGTGTGTTTGAAATTGAATGTTTAACAGTCCTTCAAGAAATTTTGAAGCCATTTGCAGGCTTCCTACCCTTTCGATGTCATATCTGCTACAGTTTTGAATCTGGTCCTGCAGGTTATTTTTATAAAAAAAACAAATTAAATTTGAGTCTCTGGCTTGTCCATTTTCAGTAGTCTCCTCCCCCTTTTTGCCAAATGTTTATTATATCTTTTGGCTTTGAATTGTGGAATCAAACCCAGGCTTTTCCTGTGGCTCTAATTACTAGGAAGGATTCATGTATACATAGATTATTATCTTTACTAGAATCATCCCATTGATTATCCAAGTACCATTTTGGGTTCCATCTCCAGTTTTGGGTTGTAAAAGATAGGTTCGGAGCTGAGACTAGTTTTCTGTTAGGAAATTCCTTCAGAAAAGGAACTCGATAGTATTAATGCAATTGGTGATGAGAATATTAGAAAAGGAACTGTTAGGATATGCTTGCGTGTGTGCATGTGTGTTTGCTGCTCTATGTATCTTATTTATTGCTATTGATTTATTACTAGACTTGATTGTGCTGGAGTATCGTAGTATTGTTGCCATAGATTTTTGTTCACCAATTGCGATTGATTATTCTGTTCAAAACAGCTTTGTATAGCCGGTAACTACTATGACTTGGGAATAGGGCTGGGTTCTATGTTTACCATATTGTTTCTTTCTCCATCCATGTGATTCTTTTTATTTCTGACATTCAAAATTTCATGATTACCAAAGAACACCAAAAGCAAAGGACCTTTGAAGTCATCAGCAGTAACTATCCCTGGTATAACGTGTTGCTTGGGAACCATTGTGCTGATAAATATCATCCATACTCAAGCCCGACGTAATCAAAGCCCTCATGAATAAAGCCTTTAAAGGTCGAATAAAATATCTGATCTGATTATCATTGTTGAAAATTGAAGCCATAGATTTGGCTTGTGGTGATGCTCCTGCATCAAACCATCCTGGCTGGAAAAGATCTGTCTTCAAGTCTTGTCATGACAATGTTTGATGAACATGAACCTTTACTTGGTAGCCTGTTTTAAACTTTGCTGTTCCTTGGTCACTAGGCTTCAAATCAGCGTTTCCGAGATCTTTCAAATCATTGATCTTGCCTAAGAGGATGGAAGATTCTCATGTCATTGGTTTATACTGGTGTTATAACTCTGGCTGTCTGAACAAAAAATGGTCTGATTTCATTGAACCAGGGAGATCCACTTGACAGTTTAACTCTCAATTCATTCAAAAGCAAGCCATATCAATCTCTAAAATTTTAGCTTCTCTGCAAACCACTCCCAGTCAAGATAACATATAGATTATGTTTAAAGGTGTTTGTAACTTACAATGATTATAATTAATTTTTCCTATGATCTTCGGTGGAATGGTATTCGTTTACATTGATTTTTGAATATCTTATATATTTAAGGGTTGTTCCACTTAGTAGGTGATTGATATTATATCTGATACTTGGGTCTTTCTTATGAGTTTGATGTTTCATTCCCTATTTTGATTGTTTACCAAATGTGTTGATGATATTTTGTGCATACAATAAGCTATAATGGCCAGTAGTTCAAGACAAGAAACAGACATGATGAAATGGTCAAAGGCAGATGTTGATGCTTTGGTGACTGTTATGGTGGAGGAAGTAGTAAAAGGCAACAAAACCACTAGTACTTTCAATAGAGTGGGATGGGCAAACATAAAGCAGAAGCTTGAGGAGAAGGTGGGTAGAATATTTCATCCTAGACAACTGAAGAACAAGCTTTGCAAACTGAGGACCGAGTACAGTAATTTTAGGAGTTTGGTGCGTTCCACGGGTATGGGATGGGATGATCCGACTAGGAGCGTGATCTGTTCAGACGACAGCATTTGGGATACCCTGATTAAGGTAAAATCAAGCCTTTACTATAGTTTGGGTTTTATAATCTAATGATCTAACATCAATCATTCACACAATGAATCCAGGAAAACCCAGGGTGGGCGAAGTATCGAAAAAATGGACTACCACAATACACAGAGCTTTGCATTATCTTTGGTGATTCTTATACAACCGAATCTAATGCATTTGCTAGTACCCAGGAGTGGTTGGATGAGGATGATGAGGAGATAGACATTATGTCCACGCCGCAAACTACAACTCAATCAGCCCCACCATTTGTTGATCTTGGTGATGAACCAGTACATCCGAGCAAAAATGCTCACAATCTTGATAGAACACTAACTGGTATTAGGAAAAAGAAGAAGACATCCGAAATAGCAGGAGCTATCAAAGAAATGGTTGAGCACTCCAGGGCAAGACTAGAGTTTTTCACTGCTTCCTCTTCTCCTTCTCCCACTAGTATTGTGACATCATCTGGGTTTTCAATTGCTTCGTGTGTGAAATTTTTGGACAGTACGCCGGATTTAGATAGGGAATTATATGTGTGTGCTGTGTACCACATGCAAAAGAATCCAGTAAAGGGAGGTATTTTTGACCATGGAAGATCATAAGAAGCTTTGGTTGATAGAATCTATCCCCAAGTAGTTATCAATTCTGGAATGGTTTTGAAAAGTTGTAACTTTGATGGGATTTTTCATGTTATTTGGTGCATTGTGAACAGTAGGCTATAACTTTGTGATGCTGCTTTTTTTTTTTTTTCGTGGATTTAAGCTAGAATGGCTATTTTTCATGTCATTGAACAATATGCTTTTTATTCTAAATTTATGACGTGCTTTAAAACCTTGTAGTATAACAACTCATCTATTTTGTCTATTTATCAATGTGCAGTAGATTCGATGAATGGTCAAATTAATCGTGATATGATTGAGTTATTCATGACAAAGGAAGAAGGAGAATTTGGATTATTGAGCCTATTAGCACTTGATGAGATTGACAATTCAATCCATTGTAGAGAACCATGTAGAGATAGTAACTTGCCTGGTGCATCATGGATGTCTGAACTTATGTTTGGGCATAGTAATAGGATATATGAGGAGGTTAGGATGGAACGCCACGTGTTTGTCAACTTATGTAACCTGATGAAGCAACGTGGCTGGCTACAAGATAGCCGCCATATTAGAGTTGACGAACAGATTGCCATGTTCATTCAGGCACTGTAGGGGAGAGGTAGTAATAGAAAAATCTCTGAGAGATTTCAACACTATGGTGAGACCATAAGTAGATTTTTTCATATTGTGTTGAAAGCATTCTTGAAGTTGGGTAGAGAGTGCATTCGACCCCCTTCGTTCAATGAGGTGCCAACACAGATCAGATGTAGTACAAAACACTGGCCCTTCTTCAAGGTACGGATCTGAATTATAGTTCTCTACATCATTTGTCAAACTGTATACACTTCTATCTTACAAAATTGTTTTTATGTATTAGGATTGTATTGGGGCAATTGATGGCGTATATATTGATGCTTCCGTTCCAGTGGGTTTACAAGTACCATATAGGAATAGGAAGCAGGGACTATCACAAAATGTGATGTGTGTTTGTGATTTCAATATGAAATTTACCTATGTATACGCTGGGTGGGAAGGTAGAGCAAACGATTTCCGGGTATTCAACTATGCGAGACAAGATACAAATTTGATATTCCCTCATCCTCCGGCAGGTACTTATAAAGAAAGTTTCATTTAAAGTTGTTATATTTTGGTGATTATTATCTAATTATGATAATCCGTACTGTAGGAAAATATTACATTGTTGATTCTGGATACTCGACTCTTCGTGGTTATATGACGCCATTTAAAGGGGATAGATATCACTACGTGATTATTGGGGAACCGGCCGTCAACCTCGAACCGCAAAGGAATTATTCAATCATAGGCATTCTTCCTTGAGGAATGTTATTGAACGAGCATTCGGGGTTTTGAAGGCTAGGTTCGGAATTTTGAAGTTAATGCCATCATATCCCCTGAATATTCAAAGTGTCATTGTTGTTGTCTGCTGTGCGCTACATAACTACATCAAAGATGAACAAATGGCCGGCACAGCATTTAATGAACTGGGTGATTTTGATGCCTTGGTACCCGATCAGGATAATGATCATGTAATATTGTCGGTTGATATTGTGGTTGAAGAAAATGATAATTTGCATGGCACAGGACCTGAGATGAATGCACTGAGAGTGCATATTGCTAATCAATTAGCTAGACGTCATCATTTACCCCAGATATGATGTGTTACCTCTTAAAATATGGTTAACTCAGGATTGTGTTATGTATATTTTTATCAAAATACAATTGTTACTTTCAGTATGATGTAATTCAATATTTTACACATATTTTTAATTGCTATGTCATTAATTGAATAACTCTGAAATTATTCGCTTAATTTTGTAAACATTATAGAATTTAAATTTACAATTATATATATTCTAATTTAGACTTTTAATTGAATGCTTGAATTGTAATTTAAAAAAATAAAAATAAATAACTTCCAGATTATTGTTTATCAAACAAGATTCTTCTCTCAAACAGCTCTGGATTCAATTCAGAGTAAATTTTATCAAACAGCATTCTACTCCCAATCAGCTCTGGAATTCATTCTGGAGCAGCGTTACCAATCAGCATTCTACTCCAAAAATTCTGACTCCAGAGAAGAAGTAGAAAATGACTCTGGACCAGAAGTAGCTCCATGGGAACCGGAGTGTTATCAAACAGGCCCTAAATAAACCTCAACTTTGAACCAACGTTTCTGCCCAGCGTGCGGCATCGAACCAAAGCCGCCACCACCATCGCCCATTGACCGGAATCCGCCGCTGCCAGTCGAATGACTCGGGGGACTGTTTTAAGGGTGGCGATGGTGAAGGGGATGAGTTCCCCCGGAGAAACCAGTCCTGTAATTGGGGCTTCTGTGGTGATAATCCATAGGACTATCAGACGACCGAGAAAGTGTCGTTCCTCTCCGACGTAAAGAGCCAAGGACCCCATTGGAATTGTTGCGGGAGACTCATCGATTTCTCCAGCAGCGGCCAAGCTCTCATAGGCCACTGCAGTGTAAGATGGTTTCAAAGCTTAATTTCAACCTGAAACTCTCAAAGACTTCTACCCAACTTGATAATAATATATATTCAATATATATTTTCTGGAATTTCTTGTACACGGCTTCAACTCTTTCCTCAAAATGTGCCTGCGGAATAATCAAAGCCACATAGGCAGGAACTTCGTCTAGCAAATAGAAAAAAATCATGTCGTGTCTCTATTCTGGTGACTCGGGCGGGTACCATCTTCCTCCATCTTGTTTTTCATTTCTCTGTCAAAAAAAATTAAAATTCCGGCAGTAGCTACAACTCCGCTTCCAGAGTCGTCTCTCGCAGCAACGATAACTCTGCCTCCAATAAGGAGACGGGAGTGCTGCCGATGCCGGAGGGGAAAGAGAAAGGGAGGGAAAGAGAGTTTGAAGAAAAGGGAAACCGAAGAGAGAGAGAGGAGACTTCCCAATCTCCTGAGACATTCCTTTGATCAGTTTCACAAGGGAGTGAACTGCCTCTAAATCACTCCAATACCCATGTCCTCAATTATCTCAGAAACCTCCATCGCAACACAGAAGCGAAATTCAATTGGCAAGGCTGTGAACTGTGTGGGAAGAGTCGGCAAGGAGTTCTTCAAAGATTCAGCTTCTACGAATTGGAGTTGGGTCTCGAACTCTTCAGCGCATTGATGGAGTTGGGTTAGTAGAAGAGGAAGTCGGTAGAACCCAGCATAGTCTGTAGCCGTCACCGACGCTCTCCTCTTCTTCTTTCTCGGTTAATGTTTTTTAAATTTAAGATTAGGGTAATAAGAGTATTATGGTCTTTTAATTTTAGAATTAGGGTATTATTGTCTTAGTATTTTTAAAATAGTGATTATGTCATCAATTAACGAAACTCTACTAATGGATGGGATCTCTTGGATTAATAGTGATAAAATTTTGAATGGTAGATGATAAATCTAGAAACAAGTGTATGGTAAATGAATTTCAATATAGTTTCTGAGGGTGGATGAAATCTTTTCTAATTTTTAAGTTTTGATTGGGTTAAGTAATTACAACCCATTTTCTTGGAATCCCTCTTTACCGTCACCCCTTCCTAAACCTTTCTGGATTTTCAAGAGTATTTACTCTTGGATACAAAGTCTAGGTAGTATTTGGTAAACACCACAGAAATTGATTTTACTTTCGAACCACATTAAATCTTAAATTTTCAGATTTATCTTTTGCTCATTAGTTTGATTACCATTGTGTCCATATTCTGTTTTCATATCAAAGAGGTCGTAACTTGTCCATAAAATTACCAAACTACCACTTCCCTTACAAATTGATTTATTTGTTCATCTAATGGGCCCATAGCGTTTCTAGATAAGGTTATCCCAACCCGAAACCGCATCATAGTTTTTTTATAGAATTCATTTTTTTTCCACATACATTCTAATTTACCATTAGTTTAACTTTTCTCTTTATCCCACTAAAAAATTAAAATAATAATAACCCATAAAAATAATCACCCTGTGATATTTGTTTATAGTGATAGCATTATTTTACCAGATCATCCAAATGACTGAGGATTGTTGTAGTTTGTTGCTGTCGCATTAATCAGCTGTTTGTGATGCATCTAGCTTTTTGATATAAAATGGTACAATATAGACTTCACATGATACTCATTTGCTAGTTCTTAGTTAGTTCTTGTACGAATTACATGTCTAGAAAGCATGGTATTTTATGTGAGTTGATAATTAATGAACATGGTATAGGACATGACAACGTAAATATCTAGTTTATACGGGAAATTATTAGTGGTATTATATAATTATAACATGAGGCTGAGGGCATCATCCCCTTGGCCTCCAACAAAGATAAAGTATATGATATCTTGTTTATTGATTGCTAGTGGTATAAGAGGAACTGTTTTGCGATAGCTAGATCTGATCAAGATAAGTATATATTATCGTGAAACTGGTATTGACTTGTTATAGAGTATTCCTGTAGCAGCATCGATCTATAGATGATCTCGGCTCTAAAATACTTAAGCTAGCTAGGAATAGGGAGAAAAGGTTGTATAATAATCTCAATAGTATATATTTGTTGATGTCCACTGTTTGATCAATAGGCAACAAATACTATTAATTTTTTTTTTGGGGGGCCAAGATTGTGAGATGCATAAGCAACTTTGTTGGTAGTTCATCATAACTAGTTTAAAATGTGTTATGAACTCATCTTCGCTAATTGCTACTTGGACTATTATGGAGAGGTATTTTGTGTTAATTGATAGACATGACACTAGCAATGTAAAATAAACCGGCCATGGGTTTTACCTTATGCAATTATGTAGATATTGGATTTTGCCACCTCTGGCGATGATGATTGTGGGAACGTGAATCTCAATCTCTCGTGTCAATGATGAAATGGTTGTAGGCACCCATCAAATAATCCACACACCATTTTCCAAAAAATAAATTCAAAATGATCATCTTTTTTATAAGAAGAAAAATTTTCATCTAACCTCCAAAAACTATGTCAAATTCGATCTAACCCTCACAAATTTCAAAAATCTCATCTACCACCGAAAACGTTTACAAATGTCTCATCTACCACCCAAAATTTTTTCAATGTTAATCAAAGAGACCCCACCCGTTAGTAGAGCTCCATTAGTTGCAAATATTAGGACAATATTGCCCTTATTCTAAAAGTAAAAGACCATAATGCCCCCCAAAGTAAAAAACACCTTTACTTACCAATTTTTCATCTTTTACAGTAAAAGTAAAATGAAGAAACCCTCTTTCTATTTTGGTTTATTCGTGTTCTCTGCTTCCGGTGGGAGGCCATGATCGACGGCGGAGAAGGGGAGAGAAATGAGGCGAACAATGGAGGTTGGAGGTAAAGATGAGGCGATTCCATCTAGGACGTAGATGAAATCGAAACCCGAGCAGTGGGACGAGGAAGAGAAGATCGACACAGCAACAAAGTGACCTCTGATGAGGTCAGTGAGGTGTTAGATAAGCCGGGAAATGAAGGAAGCAGCTGGCAATTAGGCAATGCCATAGGTGCCTTTGGTGGAGGTGGTGTCTTCTCCGTTTCCACAGAGAAGACTAAGAATATTTCATTCGTTTTTTAGAAAAAAAATAAAAAATAAAAATAAAAATAAAAAAAAGAGAAGCACCAGCAGATGGGCTATAAAAAGGTTAGAAAAAAGAAGAAGAAAAGAAGATGAAAATACAGAGTTCCATAACATACAATCTTTTGAAGAAAACACCGGAAAATGGTGTGCTTCAGGAGCAATTTCTTGCTAAGAAAATTCATTTTCCTATTCGCTGTTTCCATTAGAAAACTGAAAACTTCGTCTTTCCCAACAACGAAACTCAAGAGTATAACCAAAAGATGGGCAAAAGCAGATCTCGCCATCATGAACAACATTTGACAACTTCACGGCAAATCCTATCACGTCACCGGCCAAGTTTTTTGCCAGGTTTTGGTCCAACCCGTTGTAATCAAACTGCAAGTACTCAGACCGCTTGCCCAACTTGAACGGGTCGAACTCGTAGTCACCCACTAAGGTTCCGTCGAGCCATTCCGGCCCCTTCGCACCTGGGAACCACAGAGGCTGATCCGAAAACCTTTTTGGGGCTTTCTTCGGTGGAGCTTTCTTGGGTCCACTGAAACCAAACTGGGCTTGGAATTTCCCTGATTTAGAATGTACGTCCTGAGACAAGTTCCGAGGAACGATGATGTTGCAGCGGCTGTTGTGGTAGCCATGGCTTCGGCCTAAGATGCGCCTGTGGTGAAGTGTTGAGGGTTTGGAAAGATGAGGTTAATGTTGTCGGGTTATGATCAGTGATGGATATGGAGGTTGAGTGGTTTATCCATGATGGTGATTTATGGTGGTTGGATGGAAGAGAGTATCCATCTGACGGATGTGAGAGCCTCGGCCTTATCTTTGCCTTATCTATTATTAATGGTTTAAAGTTTCATTTTAGTGTTTTAAAGAAAGGGGCAAATGAGTAACTTTATCTCATTTTAATGTTCTAAAGTTTCAAATAGAAAGGGTAGGAATGTCTACTCACATGTTCAGTCAAGTCTGTCAGTTAAATGGGGCCAGTTAGAATTTCTGAAAACCATTGGATAGTAGATAGAATTTGACATCCTTTTTGGGGGTTAGATGAAAATTTTTCTTATAAGAACCATGGGTTTTGCTTGAAAAACACTAAAGCAGGGAGTCGCCACCTAGGTTGGGGTCTAGGACCCATGATTAACTCCAAACATGATTCTAAGGATATGGCCTTCTGAAAATAAGAGATACCGAGTATAAACACAATACGTCCTAAGGAAGGTGTTGGCACCTGGTCCGAACAACTCAACCGATCTTTCTTTGCTGACTTTGTTTCATAAACCACACTAGATTAAGAGAGACCTTCTTTATTCCCAAGAAACTTCTACAGTTCTCTGTCCTGACAGAGTGTTCTCCCCTATCAGCCTTACAGCTCTCCACCCGACAAAGTGTACTCCTCTATCAGCCTTACAGCCTTCACCTATCAGAGTCTTCTCCTCTAACAGCCTTACCTAAGGTTTTCCCCACAAAGACAATATATAGGGACCTTAGAAACCATAATCCCACAAAATTATAGATTTACCCCCGTACATGTAATAGATCCAAACCCTAATACAAGTACAACTCTGATAACTATGTGGACTCCACAGAATACAAGACACCAACCCAACAAATCTCCACCTGGTTTGGATTCTGCAAGCCACCTTGAAGAAGAACCTGCTGATGTTGATTCCGTAAACACATCCATCGTCTCTGCCAAACAGCTACACCCAAACCGGCATTGCCCACACCCCGTACAAGTGTCCCGCATAGCTCATTGTCGTACGATGTTATGTGACTCCACCTCTCTCACTGTCGTAGCACCTACTTGAGATATCACCTTCACTCACAGTCCTTTGCAACTCTAATTGCACCTGGAACTCGAGCTTCTCGCCTCTGCACCTCTAGTGCAGACCTAGAGATCTGACTCCTCATCCCAGCTCGCCAGTCTTTTTTTTCCCCACGGTGCAGCATCAACTGGCCATTATGTGCACCTTACCGGGATTCAAACCTGTCGTCAAATCTAAGGGAAAACCTCCCCGATCCAACCAGATCCACCAAGCCACTCAGATCCATCGCCGCCACACCTAAGTCAAACTCTGCAATTCCCGTCTCCATGACCCTGCTGGCATATGCGATGACAGGAAGAATCATCTTCCCAACCTGAGATTTACCTCTGCCTCTTCCCGATGACATATATTTTTTTTTTTGGGAAAATTTCTCCCACCTCCCTTACAGGATACCTAAAAGGAAACCACACCTAAAAGGCAACCACCCCCGACTTGACACAAAATGTCTCATACCCCCCTGCTTTTGAAAATATTCTCTCAATTCAATTTGGTGATGAGATTCATCATCACTAATGTTTTTAGGATAAAAATACCCTCCAAATTGAAAAAAAAAAAAAACTTTTTCAAAAATCTATAATATAATTTTACAAAATAAAAGAAGAAAAATGGGAATTGCTACTCAATGGAGATAAGAGAGGAGAACGACGATAAGAGAGAAAAACGACGAAGACCATCAATGCCTACAAGGACTGGGGGTATCTTCCAAGTCATCGATCATGGCATTGATGCCAATCCCACTTACAATGGATAAGGTATTTGGTGGTGGCATTGAAGAGATTCACCTCAACTTGACCTTTGTTGCATCTCTCCTACTTCCCTTCAATTCTGTTATGATCACATTTGGACCGTAGGATTAGAAGTGGTTTGAGTTGTTATAACTGTAGGATTGTAACCGAATTGTACCTTTTAAGTTGTAACAAACTATATAGTAGGAAGAGAATGGAATACAGGTAACAAATTACAAACCAATTTCCTCTCTAATCTTCTTCTTTTAGGAAGCGGTCACCCTCGAAGTGGCTAAAACCCTAACATTGGTGCTTTCATTGAGAGACTTCTATGGCAGAAGGAACTTGCTCCCATACCATTCCGTTACACCTTCCCCGCTTTGATGGAGTGGATCCCGTCAACTAGATAGCAAAGACGAGTTGGTTCTTCAATTTTCACGATGCAGTCGACGACGCTGGCAAATCTCTTCCTTCTACATGGATGGAGCCGCCCTTCGATGGTTCCAGAAGATACACCACACTACCCCATTCTCCACATAGGCGGCCTTCACTCGATCACTTGAAGCTCGTTTTGGGAGTTCTGGTTTTGCGGATCCACAAGATGCGCTCACCAAGGTCACCTAAACTTCCTTAGTCGTCGACTCACAATCTCGATCTGCGTTGGTTGCTAATCAGACATTGGATCATCTTTGGCATCTTCGGAAACCAAACTAGCTGAGTCTCTGCGATCCGTGTTACGACCACCATCCAACCAGCTACCATTACTCCCTTCGCTTCCACAGCCTTCCGTTACCACGATATCCCCTATTCCTCAACCTCAATCTTAGCCTCAACCACCATCCCAATCCCAACCCCAATCCTTAGTCCAGACCCTATGCATTAAGCTTGCCCTTGTTGGTCAAGTTCCCAGATCTGATCCTATTCAATGTATCGGACGTAGTGTTAATGAGCTTTCGAAGAGAGACCTCCTTGTTGCTGTGGAGAGAGTTAATGGGAAGACTGAGAAGCTGGTTGCTCTCGAACTTGAAAGTGAAGGTCTCTGTGTGCTCCCATCTACTAAGGCCGTCGATGCTACTATGTTTTACAAAAATGATTTCGGAGCAAAGGATGGTTATCAGTTTGATTTTGCGCTGATTTCTGTGCTGAGAAATCTAGGTTGGACTATAGAAGCCAAAGCCATTTATGAAGAGATGAAAGGCAAGAGACTCTTCATATCTCGGCAACTCTTCCTTCTTGTATACGATGAGTTGCTTGGGATCATTAATTGGAGCGACCATCTTCCTAGTGTGGTTCCATCGTCTCCTAGCCAGAAACCACTGGTCAGCTCCTGCATGTCCAACAGAAGCCTCTTTTGGCTTCTCCACAGTAACCGCGGATCGGATCGAACACCGGTAGATTGGACGACGAGGTTGCAGATCACGGCTGGAGTGGTTCGTTTACACCCCGTCTTCCATATTTCCCAGTTGAAGCAATGCCTTGGGGATCCTACTCAAGCCGACACTGGGGTTCCTATTTGGCTTTATCCAGGAGACCTTGTTCGCGATTTCAAAATCATCAAGTTGATTTGGTTCGAGGCTGAGGTATTACAAGCAGGGATGGAAGAAAGGAAATGGATTGTGAGATCAAGAAAGAATACTGGAGCTGATCCAGACGATTCCTTGATCGATTTGATTGAGATTTACGATGGTCATTTTACGAGGCTGAGGTCTCCAGGGCTTATCCATATAGGTTCTTCCCTAAAGCACCTAAATCAATCCTTTTATTGCTTAGAGATTTGGGTTTCATCTTCTTCCCCAAAATCGAGGTGTACCCTTCTTTATCACTGAGAGAAATGAACATCATTCAACCAAACTGTATAGACGATCTATACAATGACTTGTGCGGGGATTTCTTTGACTACATCGACGGTTGTAGGATTTTCATTAATCCTAATAAAATTCATTTCAATGAATCCCATATGGAATATAAAATACATTTGAATAATAACATAATCAATAAAAGAGATAGGACGTACATTTTAGTAGAAGATTATTTTTTGCCCTTCTCTTTTGCCTGATTCCCAACAAAGATCTTCTACAGTCTCCTCTCCCTTAGGTATGGGTCCTTTTGTTTTCACGTAGAGAGAGACTATAGGGACCCTGCTTCATATTTATAATGATTTGGATTCCAAATCTATTCCAATCCCATAATGGAATAGATTTGATTATAATTGGTAAGGGATAATCAATTAAACCTTAATTGGATTCCCACCAGTCAAAATAGGCAAGTAAGATAATGTTGCCTATAATAATAAAATCAGAAAAGATTTTACAATCTCCCACTTGGACTACATTATTCCACAAGACTGTTAAAAACTAGTGTGGTCATGGAAACCATTAATTGAAAATAGAATTATCCCAAACCTTCTTTCTTTCCAACAAGCAGACTAATGTTGAACAACAACAGAAGATACACCTCAATTATCCGGCATACAACTTTCTGTTATTACTAACGTAAGTCTCCTTGTTTATTTTGACCTTGACTTACCGCCTTTGAAACTTGACTTAATACCTCCTTCTGAGACTTGACTTAATACTGCCTTTTGGGTCCTGGCTTAATACTGCCTTTTGTGTTCTGGCTTAATACTGTCTTTTGAGACTTGACTTAATACTACCTTTTGAGACTTGACTTAATACTGTCTTTTGGGTCCTGGCTTAATACTGCCTTTTGTGTTCTGACTTAATACTACCTTTTGAGACTTGGCTTAATACTGCCTTTTGGGTCCTGGCTTAATACTGTCTTTTGTGTTCTGACTTAATACTGTCTTTTGAGACTTGACTTAATACTGCATTTTGGGTTCTAGCTTAATACTGCATTTTGTGTTTTGACAAATTAAATAAAACTTTCATTCGGACTAGCAAGAGTGCAAATGCTAAATCATGAAAAGAAACAATTGTATTAATCACTATGTCCATAAAACCACAGACAAAACAATACAATCAAGTATCAATGTAAATATATGATTTTACAAAATTAGATCAAAAGATTCGACTATGCCCATGCAAGAAACATGATCTTGGAAGATTCCCATTGGTAGAGCTTTTGTCAATGGATCAGCAACCATATCTACCGTCGAGATCTTTTCTACAATGATGTGATTATCATCAACCTTTTCCTTTATTAACAAATACTTGATATCAATGTGCTTTGAAGCACCAGTCCTCTGATTATTTTTAGAGAAAGATATTGCTGACTGATTATCACAGTACACTAATAATGGTGTGGAGATGATTTCCATAGTCTTCAGACCAGAAATGAAATTCCTCAGCCAGATTGCTTGCTTCGTAGCTTCGAACAATGCCACGACCTCTGCCTCCATAGTAGAAGATGCTAAAATTGTTTGCTTCACACTCTTCCAAGAAATAGCTCCTCCAGCCATCATAAAGATGTATCCTGAAGTAGATTTCCTATCATCAGGGCATCCGCTATAATCTACATCAGAATAACCCACAATCTCAAGGGTATCATTACTACCATAGGTAAGCATATAATCTTTCGTCCTCTGTAAATATAGCAAGACTTTCTTCATAGCTGTCCAGTGAGCCAAACCTGCATTTGACTGAAAACGTCCCAAAACACTCACTGCAAAAGCGATATCAGGGCGAGTGCAAACATGTGCATACATAAGGCTCCCTACAGCAGATGCATAAGGCTTATCAGTCATAGACCTTCTTTCAATCTCATTCCTAAGGCACTGGGTCTTGTTTAACTTGTCTCCCTTGCTGATGGGTGCCTCACCAGCTGAATAGTTTGACATATTGAATCTCTTGAGTATACGATCAATATATGCCATTTGAGATAATCCCAATAGTCTACGCCTTCTGTCATGACTGATTTCAATACCCAGGACAAAAGTACCCTCACCCATATCTTTCATTTCAAAGTTCTCTGACAGAAAACGCTTGGTCTTTGCAAGCAAACCCAAATCACTACTGGCAAGTAAAATGTCATCTACATACAACACCAGAAAAATGAACTTGCTCCCACTATTTTTGTGATAAATGCATTGATCAATAGCACTCTCAACAAAACCAAAAGAGGATATAATCTGGTGGAACTTTAGATACCATTGTCTAGAAGCTTGTTTGAGACCATAAATGGATTTGTTGAGCTTACAAATCATTCCTTCCTTGCCTTGTACCTCAAAACCTTCTGGTTGGCGCATGTAAACTTCCTCAATCAAGTCTCCATTCAAAAAGGCTGTTTTGACATCCATCTGATGTAATTTTAGACCATAATGAGCCACAAGCGCCATAATAACTCTGAAGAAATCCTTCGAGGAGACTGGAGAAAATGTCTCCTTGAAGTCAACTCCCTCCCTCTGTGTGAATCCCTTAGCTACTAGTCTGGCCTTGTAGCACTCAATTCTTCCCCTAGAGTCATACTTGTCTTGAAAATCCATTTGGAGCCTATGGTTTACAAAAAATAGGTAAATCTACAAGCGTCCAAATACCGTTGTTAGCCATGGATGACAATTCATCTTCTGTCCACTGAGTTTATGGGTCACCAGGAGCTAACTTTGTAGTTTAGGTGAGGAAGTGAAAGTCAAGTGAATCATCTAATATATTCCAATGAGTTACCTACAGAGATTCATATATCTTAGAGCTTATTAGTGATGGCTAATAGCTCTAACCTGTGTTTTTCTTCACACACCATTATCATCATATACCATCAAAACTGGTACAGACAACCTTAAGAATACATCTCTCCACCCCATTTTAAAGACCAAAATTTCTTTGGATTTCACTCTGAACATCTATTTCCAATGTTCCTTATTTGAATTTTCTTTTACCTGATCTTAGGTATTGAACATTCCTAAAGACCAGAATACAATCTTTGCTGAGTATATCTAAGTTAAACACTCATAGACTAGCTTTTAATTTTTCATGCCAATTCATAGAACTGACCCGCCATAACAGGCATCATGAGGTGTTTGATCATTATATGTTCTCTAATATGTGTGATATAATGCAAACATACACACAAGATAAGTTAAACTTACAATAATTAAACATTTGCAAGTCCATTTCCTTTGAAGAGTCAACTGAAACTACACCCTCATCCTTTGGGACAAGAGTGCACAATCCTCTTACTATTCGTGTAGAGTCAATCGAAACTACACCCTTATCCTTTGGGACAAGAGCGCACTGGTCCTCTTACTATCTGTGTAGAGTCAATCGAAACTACACCCTTATCCTTTGGGACAAGAGCGCACTGGTCCTCTTACTATCTGTGTAGAACCTGCGAAGGGATAATGACTCTTGAAATTCCACCACCTTTGGGTGTATGAAACTCCTAAAGTCAATATCCTTCATCCATGTGCATGAGTATACATGATCTTTGACACTGCCACCTTTGGGTGGACAATGTCGCTCTTGCTACTTCCACAAAAGTGAAAATCTTGATAATGTCACCTTTGAATGAGCACTATCCTTCTTTGCTATGTCTATAAATGCATAAATACTGGATTTGAGCATATCATGATAGAACTGAGCTTGTCACTTTGATGGTCCCACCCAATCCTTACACAACATGTACAAATCATAATTTCAATAAACTAGGACAATGTCACCTTTGGATGAACACTGTCATTCTTTAAAGCATTTACAAACACAGTCGTTTGAATTTGAACACATCATGACAAAACAAGGTATACCACTTTGGTGGGATCAACCAAGTTCCACCATGATATGAACAAATCTCAAATTGCAGCTCTAGTGAGATATATATACCATGAATGTTTTTAAAAATCAACTTCATAAGTCTGAACATTCAAATAAACATGCACTTTAGCTCAACAATCATTATGATACAAGAATATTGAGAAAAACCAACAGAAACACCGTAAATTGAGCTCTAAAAGAGCATTAACTTGGAAAAACATTCTCAATGCACAACTAAGACCTCAAAGATTTGAAGTCTATACTTTTCATTCTCTTTGTGTGATTTTACTTCCCTACAAGTTTTACTTTGTAGCAATCAATTCTCCCACTGAAATCACACATTTTCTTATATATCCAACACTGATGTGTATATCAAGGAAATAAATAAATCATTAAACCACAGCAGAATGGAGGTCATTATTTTCCCTTCCTAAGAGTCAACCACACTACACACTTATCATTTGGGATAAGCATGCACTGGTCCTCTTAGATATCCAGGCTGAACCGCCAAGTAATGATGACTTCGACAAATTTCATCACCTTTAGGTAAAAATCTTCAGCCGAACATCCTTAAAAAATAATTTCTTTTCTTAAGAGTCAACCGCACTACACATTTATCCTTTGGGATAAGTACGCACTGGTCCTCTTAGATATCCAAGCAAAATCGCCAAGGAATGATGGATTCAACAAATTTCATCACATTTGGGTGATTGAAAAATCCTCAGTCGAACATCCTTAAAAAATAATTTCTTTTCTTAAGAGTTAACCGCACTACACATTTATCCTTTGGGATAAGCATGCACTGGTCCTCTTAGATATCCAGGCAAAACCACCAAGGAATGATGACTTCAGAAAATTTCATTACCTTTGGGTGAATGAAAAACCCTCAGCCAATCATCCTTAATAAGTGAGTGCATGTTACTAACATAACTGGACAATGCCACCTTTGGGTGTGCATCATCAGGCTTGACTACTTTTGTATAAAATAAAATAAAATTCTTGAATTTGTAGACATAACCATGCAATAGGCATGCCACTTTGGTGGGTTTTACTCTATTACACAATTATATCTGTAAATTTTGATATGTAGTCATATAGAATAAGATTCAAAATTTGAAAACATGAAATTATGTCTCAACAAACCAATATAAACATGCACATTACTCATCTGGTAATCATCTCATCATTTAAAATTATAAAAGCCTTATAAAATACTCCCAAAACTAACTTTTATCCAATTACTATAACTTTGGAATTCCACAAATGACACCACAGATATACCAGAATAAAGATAATCAAAAAAGGAATTCAACGGAAAAAAATTTCAGGTCAATCGGACCCATAACGCGCCCTCATGCACCGATTAAAGTCGGCGCGTGGGATCACTTGCCTGTGACCCAAACAAGGCCTAAGGTCTGAACCGATTTTTGGTTTGATTCAATAAAACCGATCCAGGTTTGGTTAGACTTATCCAACTCCTGTCCAAAACAGAACCGGGTCTACCATGTTCGGGTCACAATTCAGATCGAGTTGACCCATTTTTTACCTTATCCGGGTGGGGTTATATTTCGGGTCGAATTGACCCGACTCATCCTTATTCGGGTCGGGCTATTTTTTCGGGCCGTGTTGCCCCACCTTCATCTTATTCGGATCGGGCTATATTTCGGGTCAGACTGGTCCGACTTCGACTTATACGGGTCGGGTCATCGTTCATGTCAGGTTGCCCCACCTTCAACTTATTCGGGTTGGGTTATAGTTCGGTTCGGGTTGACCCAACTTCACCCTGTTTGGGTCGGGTTGACTCGACTTGACTGAACCGGTCGATTTAGTTCGGATCAAGTTTAGCCGACCCGGGTTACTTGGGTAGAGGTTCTGACGCCGGGTTAGTCTCGGGTCAACCCGATCTCCCGCCCTTTTTTTTTTTTTTTTTTTTTAATCCAACGAGTGGATCTCACTCGTTTCTTTCGCCGGTGCATTCGGCAGCCAGTGATGGCGATTTTTATATCGCCATGATCGTCTCAGGGAGATCTACACATTGGTATATTTTCCATGTAATTTTGATGGTAGAAAAATTATCCGATTATTTAAATCTTTTCTTTTTCATCAAAAATTCAAATGGGAATTAAAAAGAATTTTCTTCATGTTTCAATACTCAGTGATTTTAAATCCATGTGGGATGGCTCTGATACCACTGTAGGATTTTCATTAATCCTAATAAAATTCATTTCAATGAATCTCATATGGAATATAAAATACATTTGAGTAATAACATAATCAATAAAAGAGATAGGACATACCTTTTAGTAGAAGATTGTTTTTCGCCTTTGTCTTTTGCCTGATTCCCAACAGAGATCTTCTACAGTCTCCTCTCCCTTAGGTGTGTGTCCTTTTGTTTTTGTTTTCACGTAGATAGAGACTATAGGACCCTGCTTTATATTTATAATGATTTGGATTCCAAATCTATTCCAATCCCATAATAGTATAGATTTGATTTATAATTGGTAAGGGATAATTAATTAAACTTTGATTGGATTCCCACCAATCAAAATAGATAAATAAGATAATATTATCCATAATAATAAAATCAGAAAAAAGTTTACAACGATTTATTGGATTTTTCGAATGGAAGACATCGGGGGTGGTGGTAGTGGACGAGAATGTGGCAGTTTCCAAGGTGCTTGTTGGCCTCCTATGGCGGACGCCTTGACAGAGTCTACTAACACAGTTCTCTCCGGCAGAAATGGCGACAATACCACTCCAGAATATACCACAGAACTGTCTGTTCCACTCCAACCATTGTCCTTGCCAGATGCAATGGTTCTGATCGTAGGCCTTTTTCTCTTGACTACAGTGCAAGTGATGAACTTCCTCACGACACTGATCATCAAGATGCTCAAGGAACGAGGGGACTCAGTTGTGGAGATAGACTCTGCTTCGCCCCTAGAACCATCTGATGAGAATGGTCATCACAGTCCATCACAGTTTTCCATGGCGGAATTGGAGGTGGTGAATAAGAAGACGAGCAAAGAACCTGGCAAGGATTTCCAGGTGTTGATGAGCTGGCGGTTCTTTGTTCAAGTGAATACGTGACATTGGTTGAGTATTACCAAAATGTCAAGTGGCAAAATTATGACTATTAAGAAATTTTGGTGGTTTGCAAAAATGTCAAGTGAGGAGATTACAGCTGTTCAGAAATTGCTGATTGCAGTGCATGACCCATATGGATTTCGCCCTCTGGTCATGGGAAGGAGAAGCAATGATTCAATTGTGTTTGCTTCTGAGACTTGTGCGCTTGACCTCATAAAAGCAACCTGTGCGCGTGAAGTTAATCTTGGAGAAGCATTGGTGGTCGACAAAAGCCGGGTTCAATCACTCTGCTTGCTTGTTGTGGGGTTTTGGTTTCTATGGAGAAGGCACAAGAAACAGAGGAAGAAAAAGAGGTTAGTCAAAGTTGTTCTGGAACTTGGTATTTTAAATATTGGTGGGCTCCACCCAATGAAAACGAGGGATGGGAAAAGTTCATCAAATACATATTATGGTTACAAATGGGTGTGTATGGAAGGAGATCGTCTCTTGCGGTAGAACGGTCCTACGATCGATCCAAGGGTTTGGGGATCAGTCTGGCCGCCTGCCAATATATTGGGGGGTGGACCGATTGAAATCCGGCCCTTGGCAGGCGGCAGGACCGCAGGAGACGATTTCTATACGTACACATACCAATGGTAACAGGGATATGAAAATTGGGAAGGTAAGAACACGTATCTCAACTCTTGAAAGTGGTCATAGGTGCAAACACTCTTATCCATTGTTAGTCTTACATCCAAACATGGTACTTAGTGTCAAGTATGCTTGCACCTATGCTGATTGCACTAATCTCAAGTATGAGTCATCCTGTAGCTGATTGGATGCCAAGAGCAAAGCTTCTTATGCTTTTAACATGTATTATCAGTCGGTTAATCAGTGGAAAGGAGCATGGCAGTCAGTGCTAGTGATGCCAATGATATCTATTGTTCGACAAATATACTTGAGGACAAGGTTCTCGTATATGAGGATGGTAATATTATGATCACTTCTGGACTGTAGGATTAAAAGTGGTTTGAGTTGTTATAAGCGTAGGATTGTAACCGAATGGTACCTTCTCAGTTGTAACAGACTATATAGTAGGAAGATACAGGTAACAAATTACAAACCAATTTCCTTTAAAATCTTCTTCTTTTAGGAGGCGGTCATCATCGAAGTGGCTAAAACCCTAACAAATTCCCAGATCTTCTCAATTCCTGATCGTCTTGACGCTACTTCTGCGACCGCCAGCGGAGGTGCTAACTCATCGTCGCCACCATCGTCACTGGAGGTCGGCATCTCATGTGGCATATTTCCACTCTTCCTTACTCGTCGATGGAAAATTCTGGATGAGGGGCAAGGCGATCATGGCCACTCCATAGACAAGACGAACCTTCAAATCTTAAAAGGATTCTCAAACCCCACGGCTTGGCAAATGTAGGGGATACTCATCAATGGCCAATCAGTTCAAGAAATGATGTGTATGATGCGGCTTCGCAAATGATCGGTTCAAGAAATAGTCAGTACAGCCCTGGCGAGTAGAATCAGTTCAAGAAATAGTTAGGAGTGATGATAGAGCAGTCCAGTAACAAGAAATTCCAAAATGATGTGTATAATGAGGCTTCGCAAATGATCGGTTCAAGAAATAGTCAATACAGCCCCGCGAGTAGAATCAGTTCAAGAAATAGTCTGGAGTGATAGAGCAGTCCAGTAACAAGAAATTCCAAAAAACAGGGCAAGATGACAACCGTTAATAATCTGAAGTAGGGAACTAAAATTTAATGGTCTTATTAGCAAGGGGATGAATAAATATGTTCAGATATATAGGTTTGTAAGATATAAAGGTTTGTAGAAAACTAATTACTACCCAAAAAGTAGTGAGCAAAATTAGCTCATAAAAAAGTAATTGGAAAACAGGGGCTCCGCTTACGGTAACGATGGAACTCCTACTCATCAGAGTGCAAATGCCATAAGAGGACCTTGTCGAGCTTTAGTTCTGGCTGTACGATGGAGCTTAAGGCTCCTACTCATACCATTGCCATCTCCATCATCTTCGTCATCTCCGTCGAAGCCGAGAGGCCAGTATTTTGGGGGGAAAAATGATGTTTTTTGTCGGTGGGAAGATCGAAGAGGGAAAGCGAACTAAAAGTTTTCTCTTCGCTCATTCTCTTTTGCAAAAAAATCGTCTCCCGTGCGCCAGCCCTCCATCATCTGACGGGCTAGATGACGGGTTGAAATGCATCGGTATACGTGCCAGTGCATTCCAGCCTGTCAGATGATGGGCTGAAAGGCTGGCGCGCGGGAGACGATTTGAGTCCTTCTCTTTCCTCCCTGCCCCTACTGGCGATTCCACCGTCGCCGTTCGCACGTGGGATTCTTGTTACACAAAATACTGAAATTTTTCTCTCCTCCCTGCCCTTCTAGCGAATCCGTAGTCGCCCCTCCCTGCCCACTTACCAGTCGAATCCACTGTCACCACTCTGGCACAACGATCCTCTCAAATTTCAAAATTATGAATTTCGTGTGGATTAATGGATATCATCGATCACGGTAGGTGTCGATTCTTGCCCACGGGAATTTTGTCTCCTCAGACTAAGGGTGTCAACGGGCCGGTCCGGGCCGGTTTCAGTCCGGGCTGAATCGATGTCGGGTTTTATAAGCCCAACCCAAAACATCTCCATTAAGAGTTCGGGCTGGGTTGGGCTGCGCTGGACACAATAACAATCGGGCTGGTCCGGTGTCGGTTTGTTATCGGGTTGAGTTTATTGAGGTGATTTCGGGCTGGTTCGGTCCGGACCGGACTTATCAAGCTTATCGGTCCTATTTTATATGTAAGATATATGACCTATTTTATTATTTCTATCTATAAAATTAGAATCATTCATTCTATATGCATGTAATTCAGTAAATTGTAATAATTAACATACTCTTTTCAACTATAGATTTATATAATCTTTTCGATCAAGAAGTGAACTATAACAGTGTAATATAATCCATCAAAATTTAAAACCATTAAAATTAAGAAACTGGGTCCGAATTGACCTTATCGGTGTTTGGGTTAGGTATTATTGGTTCGGGCTAGTTCGGGCTTCTTAACGGGCTGGTCCGGTTTGGTTTCGATTTGGACTGAAACGGTGTCGGACTTTACAAGCCGAGACCGAAACATGTCCATTAAGGTTCGATCCGGGTTGGGTTCGGGTTATATCGGGCTGGCTCGGTCCGTGCTATCGATCCGAACCCATTTTTGACACCCTTACCTCAGACGTTCTTGTGTGGGAATATGAGAAGCGGAGATACGTGACCCACAGGTCCATGTCATCACGTCTGGTGCATAATGGGTATGGATTCTCATCGGAATTATGTCTCGGTCGGTGAAAAGATCGATTGGTTATTGAAAAAGATCTTCATTAATATTGAGGGTATTATGGTCTTAAATATGTTGGTGATGAGGGTGATGATGAATCTCATCCCCAAATTGATTGGAAAGAAATATTTTCAAAATCAAAGACGTGGGAGAGAGTTTGTGCCAAATTGGGAGGTGGTTGTCTTTTAGATATCCTACAGGGGAGGTGAGAGAAATTTTTCCTTCTTTTTTTTCTTCTTCTTCATACCAAACTTTGCGCATCTTCCTCCTTCTTTCTAATCTGTAACCAATCTGTCGAACCTCGCTCTCATACCACTTGTTAAGGATGAAAGTGCAAACAAGAAGAGAAAAACACACGAAAAAGATTTACTATGGTTCAGCATCCCGCGTTCAGCACCCCAACGCGGGATGCCTACCTCCATACCAGAGAAAGAGAGACCTTCTTTATTCCCAAGAAACTTCTACAGTTCTCTGTCCTGACAGTGTTCTCCCCTATCAGCCTTACAATTTTTTACCTGACAAAGTGTACTCATCTATCAGCCTTACAGTCTTCACCTGTCAGAGTGTTCTCCTCTGACAGTCTTACCTAGGGTTTTCCCCATAGAGACAATAAATAGGGACCCTAGAAACCCTAATCCTACACAATTATAGATTTACCTCCGTACATATAATAGATCCAAACCCTAATACAAGTACAACTTTGATAACTATGTGGACCTCACAGAATACAAGACACCAACCCAACAATTCCGCCAACTTATGATGGAGCGACACGTGTCCATGGACTCACAAGAACATCAATATCACAACACGTGTCTTATACGTGACTGAATACAATTGGAATTTAGATGTTTGCCAATCTGGAGGGAAATATTTCATCAATCAATGCATATAGACCATATTTAGTGGACCTGTAAGCTAGTAAATGTTTCTATGATGATCGTAAGATCATCATCCAACGGTAAACTGCTAAAGGCCCATTTGCCACCCGCTCAACAACCATAAGAGTAATTTGGACCCGACCACTCAGCTTAAATAAATTATCAGTTGGACGTATAAAAAAAAAAAAAAAACAGACATTAAAAAAAAAATTACATTGTGGTTTTTGCAAGTCGCATCATAGTTAATTAAAACGGAAAGGACAAAAAAAATAAAACTGGACGGTACGATTTTAAACAGAGCAAAACAAGAATCGTATAATAAAAAAAAGGTCAAACAATTCAAGAACGACAAAAAAACGAAAACGGACGGTACGAGTTTTAAACAGATTAGATATAATATGGTACTGTGAAAAAAAGGGCAATATACACCCATATATTGAAGAATTATACCTAAATCAATAGGAACTGATGACATTTATGATGAGTCTAGTCATAAACGGTGAGAATTATCATCTTAAGTCAAGTAGTTAATTGATATTTTATGTTTGTCCAAGATTCCAAGCATGAATCCATATATATATATATATATATATATATATATATATATATATATATATATATATATATATATATATATATATATATATATAGAGAGAGAGAGAGAGAGAGAGAGAGAGAGAGAGAGAGAGAGAGAGAGAGAGAGAGAGAGAGCCTACAATATACATTTGTTATGACCCACATCTCATAGTCTACCCTAACAAGTAATAAAATAATGAGTTTAGAAGCAATTATGAGGAAGTGTCAGCCTTTAATCTCACATCGGTAATGTAGAGGACACTGAGAATATTAAATGATATGGGATTAATAAACTCATTACTCATTGAAAATGTAGGTTAAAATACAGATACGGTATAATACGATACGCGTATTAAATGCATTTTAAACGGCAATGCTTGGAGTATAGAGTATTTTAAAATATTTTTGAGGTCAATACGATAATATACTTACTAAACGATTAAGTATGATACGACTACACGGTACATGTTTAAAACGAATTTTAACTAACAAAGGGTCGCATACCGCTTAGATTAAATAAATGATTTAGCATTTAATAATAGAAAAAAACTGGTGAGTGGTGAGTGCGTCTTGAACATGACAACTTGAGGTGGTTAGAGTGTGACACTCTGATCTGATTTAAGTTTCTTTTGACCAAGGAAATTACAAGTATGAAGATGCGTAGTCCACCAATTTCTTATAATTCTATTGATAGCAATATGACAGCTCATATTTTTTTTTTTTTCAAAAAATTATAAGTATATCTTCTATAATATGCCCTTAAATCAACTACATTCCAAATTCAAACAATTTCAATTGTACCTTATTATTTAATGGTGTTAAACATGAACAATTTAATGACAAAATATCACTTTCAAAATGAAACTACTGTTCTAATCCTTAATTTTCACTTAACACCTCCCATTTACATGAAAGACACATGATTCTTAAACTCACCCTCCACCATGAGGCTTCACAGAATGCAATTTCGAGTTGATGGGTTGTTTTCTTTTGAAAATTCGATTTTGGTTCAATCCTTTTTCTTTCTTTTTGTTCTTTTATTAACTCTTATGGAGCTCTAAATTTCTTTTCACGGTCTCCATGAAGCTCAAGGACCGCTCAAGGACCGACCAAAGAATAGAGAAAGTAGAACTTTATAGAAATTGGAGATCATCTTCAACATTTTTTTTCATTGATATATGAGCGATAGTAGGAGATAAAGGAATAATTTTTTCATGAAAAACAAAGGGAAGAAGAATAAATTGATTAATCATTAAATATGATAATAATAGTTGATTAGAGTAAAAAATAGATCGTTTATCTTATATTAAAAAGGGGTTTAAAAAGAGGTTTTCTGCTCTGGATGTCTTCTCCACATTGATACTCTATTATTAATACTTTTTTAATTAATTGAAAAAATGGGAATGCGAATGAGTTAATCAATTAACATTAACAATTGCTCCTCCCAAGTTCTTTCAAACAAATGCACAAAAACTTTTTACCCAAAAAAAAAATAAAAATGCACAAAACCCTAATCAACAGTGGGGGAGTATGGGCCATCGTGTTGCAGCAGCGACAACAA
Organism: Protea cynaroides; assembly: GCA_028583415.1. Taxonomy (NCBI): domain Eukaryota; kingdom Viridiplantae; phylum Streptophyta; class Magnoliopsida; order Proteales; family Proteaceae; genus Protea; species Protea cynaroides. The sequence continues at coordinate 55,344,804 of CM053267.1, read as the reverse complement.
GGAATGGCGAAACAGGTGTTGTACTTCACTAATTCGATTTCTTCCTTCTTTCTTCTTCGATTCCTTTCTTCTTCAACGGTAGGGTAGTGTTTCAACAATGGCAGAAACAAGAAGAAGGATGGATTCCTTCCTTCTTCTTCGATTCCTGCCTTCTTTAACGGAGGGTCGTGTTTCAACAGTGGCGGAAACAAGAAGAAGGATGGGTCATGTTTCAAAAATATTTAGGTAATATTTAGGAGAAGGGGGGGGGGGGGTAAAATAATCCTTTAACTTAAGCAGGAGAGTATTTTAGGTATTAAAATACTAACTTTTAGCTTTTGTCCTCAGTTAATGGAAATTCACTAACGGAGTAGGGTTTTTCTTGTTTAATTTATTTTTGTTTAAGGGGGTATCTCTGAAATTGTTTAAAAGGCTTAGGGTGTACCAGATTTAAGGGCAAACTACAAGGGAGATAATTATAATTTACTCTCTTATTTTTTTTAACATATGGATTCCAAAGTTTTCAAATTTAACCAAAATAAAAATAAGGAAAAGGAAATCAACCTATACCTCTCTCTCCATTTTGTCTTGAGACTTGGATTTTAGTTTTCTTTTTTTCTCTCCTTCAAGGATCGATTAATGAATGAGTCTCTGATGACAATCAAAAAACGTTGCTTTGATTGAACGTTTCATGTTGTTCCTACTGCCTACTGCTACTTATCGATGAAGTTCAGATTATATTTTTTATGATCCTTCTTTGCTGCTACTGATATTGAGATCTGATTTTCAAGAATCAGACCTCGATGTGGTGATACTACTATTATGATTGCTGATTGAGATGTCTTATTTTACTGTCGATATTATAGTGAAGGCTGCTTATTGGTTTTTGCTGATCAGATCTTCAAATCTGATTAGGTTTCAAGATCTATTGATATTGACTTCAAGATTTGTAGGTATCGAGAATAATGGTGTCAATGGGCCAGTTCGGGCTGGTTTTGGTCCGGGCTGAATCAGCGTTGGGCTTTATAAGCCCAGCCCAAAACATGTCTATTAAGGATTTGGGCTGGGGTGGGCTGCGCTGGACACAATAACTAATGGGTCGATCTGGTGTCGATTTGTTATCGGGTTGGGCTTATCGAGATGATTTCGAGCTAACTCGGTCCGAGCCTATCGAGCTTATCGGACTCATTTTATATGTAAACTATATAACCTATTTTATTATTTCTATCCATAAAATTAGCATCATTCCTTCCATAAGTATATAAGACCCGCACTCCACGAACCCCACTATTCTGGAATGAGGTTGGAGAAAGAAGGATCGTGGGGTTAGAATTTGTAGAAGAAACCTGTCGGGTAGTCGACCAGATCAAAGAAAGGATCAAGACAGCTCAAGTTCGACAAAAACATTATACAGATAATAGATGTTGAGATCTCGAGTTTACAGTGGGTGATAAGGTATTCTTAAAATTATCACCTGTAAGAGGTCTAAAGCGTTTTGGCAAGAAGCGGAAGCTATGCCCTAGGTATGTGGAGCCATACGAGATACTGACCTGACGCGGCAACGTGGCATACCAGCTCATATTGCCACCGTCAATGTCAAGTGTCCATGATGTATTCCATGTGTCCTTACTAAAGAAATATATCAAGGACTCATCACACATTTTGATAACAGATCCTCCAGATTTAACAGAAGACTTGACATTCAATGTTGTACCAGTTAAGCTAACCAGCTGAAAGGTACAACACTTCAGCAACAGAGACATTTATTACGTCAAGATAACTTGGAGAAGTCAGAACGTGGAAGAAATTACTTGGGAGGAAGAAAACGCAATGCGAAAGGAATACCCTCATTTATTCGACGCCGAATGTACGTGCAAATTTCGAGGGCGAAATTTCTTTTAAGGGTGGGAGAATTGTGACACCCGTACATGCAAATTTCGGAGACAAAATTTCTTTTAAGAGTGGGGGAGTTGTAAGACTCGTACTCCATGAACCCGGTTTAACCTACGTTTTGTATTGTGATAGGTCTTCCAGTCATAGTCGGCCAGAAGAGATGGTCGGATGATGAACCACAAGCCCAGGTATGAAAAATAGACAAAACGGACTTAAGAGTTAGTTGTCCTGTTTAACTGGTTGAGACATATCGGTTTCATGAACAGTCCGACCGGTATGTCAAACCGGTCAGCTTAGTTTTGGAAACTGACTCCAATGGGTCCCACCTTCCAAATTTGATTGCTAAACACCTTCTGTATGTGGGAAACTCTCCCAAAAAGCTACACTCCTTATATATTGATCCGTTATCCTCCTTAAACCTCTTGTTGACTCTCACAAACAATAGAGACTGAAAGAGAGATCTGAGAGAGAAATTTGTCGAAGAGAAAAGGATTCAAGGAAGGCTCCACATGAAGAACACCATTGAGGAGAGGAGCATTGTCATTTATAGGCCAACGGTAGGTGCTCGATCCTTGTGGAATGGTTATGTTAATGCTGGGTTAGAATTAATACCATGTACAGCTGGGTATTGATTCGAAAACCTAGTTTCGTTCAAAAACCCTAGATCCATATGTAGGAATTCCAAAGTTAATGTAAGGCAAGGAATGAATATAATAGAATAATTCTAATGCATCGTTTGTCCATAGAATGGCTTAAGAGAAACCCTAAAACCGAATCGTCGAATCGACTGTAAAGAAAGGAAGACTGATGGACACTCGGACTTTGTCCGGTTAGAGTGTCCGGTGGGACATAAGCCTGACTGGACAAGCCACCCGACCTATTCAAGAAGCTTGGGGGATTTGTCAGGTTAGACATACCGGTCTGAGTACCGGTCTGACACTCTACACCCTAATGTGCGACCGGACTGTGTGTTTTTGGACTGCTTTTAGTTCAAACTTGGTTCTGATTGGATAGAAACTTATGAAACTTAATTCTAATTAATTTCTATTGCTATTTAGGACTCTTTGATAGCGAGGTTGGACTCTGTGATTCAAAGGGGACTTGCTTTCAAGCGTCAGGTAAGGGACAAGACTCAAACCTAAATAATTAATAACAGTAAACCCTTATGCCTATTGTTGTTGTGTGATGTTTGTGTATATAACATGTCATCTTTTATTATGCTATTAATTGTTCATGCATATGATTATTATGCTAGGATGTGATTATTGGACATGTGTATGTTTTTGTTGGTGTGTGGAGTGAAAAGGATTTGGAGCCTTGGATCATTCCTCGTACTAACACATTTTCATATCGCCATCTATTTTAGCATGCTTGGTACAGGTAGGGTATCAAGGGGAGGACGCTATAGTGTGGATTGTTGCCTAACCATCAGACTCTAGTCTTATCTTTATTCCGTAGGAAGCTGTGTTGGGATAGGGCTTTGGATACAATGATGACATGTAAAATTGATTAGTGATGGAATCCACTTACAAGCCCTTGCCAATAGGGGTGTAAGTATTGATACGGTGTAGATTATCAGGGGGAGGACGTGGTAGTGTGGATTATTGCCTGATCGTCAGACTCTAGCTCTATCTCTTTCCTTGAGTGAGTGATGTGGGACAACAACAGTAGTGTGGATTATGGCCTAGCTGTTGGATGTTCTCACACTCTCGTGCATGGAGATAGTGTGATTGTAGTCTGACCTTATCATAGTACTTTGCAAGTTATACCAGACCCAATGTTGAATGTTACTCCATGCATTTATGCTTGCTGCATTGTCTTGTCTTCTTACTGAGTTAAGTTGTAAGCTCACCTTTGTATATATATTCTTTTTAGATGTTGATGCAGGATACACTGTTGAGGACTTCGTTGAAGCTTCGGCTTATGGAGACATTATTACTTTGGACGTGCAGTCAGTGGAGAGCCAGCATGACTCGTCATGCAAGTGCCACTTCTGCATATTCCTTTAGGACTTGTTTTGAGTTTGAATTATAAACGTTGTAATAGATTATTTAATTACGTTTTGATATTTTGAGATAATTTAAATAATTATTACTTTATCATGTAAACCTCAGTTCATTTACCTGAAGTCTTCTGTTGTTATTTATTTATATTCTGATTGTGGTTAAAATGCATGGTTTGTGTGTTGATACGGTCTATTTGAGATCCTGGTGTGAACCGTTGATTCGATAGCGATTCATTCACACTTCTGGTTCAACCAGAATTGAAGTGTGACAATGTAAGTAATTCAGTAAACTGTAACAATTAGCATAATCTTTTTAACTATAGATTCACAAAATCTTTCAGATCAAGAAATGAACGGTAACAGTGTAATCCAATCCATTAAAATATAAAACCATTAAAATTTAAGAAACTGAGCCCAGACCAATAGCACGGACTGAGCCCTTAATGGGTATGTTTCGAACATGGGTCTGTGTTTTCAGTCCAGTCTAGCTCTTTACGTAATGTTCATATAGTTTTTCCATATACTAGCTATCCTAGACACTTGATTCTTGAATCGATTCGAATTAGCTCGGGCTTCTCAACGGACCTTACCAGTGTTCGGGTTGGGTATATCAGTTCGGGCTTCTTAACTGGCCGGTCCCGTCTGATTTCGGTCTAAGTTAAAACGGTGTCAAGTTTTAACAACCTAGACCGAAACCTATCCATTAAGGGCTCGGTCAAGGATGGGTTTGGGTTATATCAGGCCGACTCGGTCTATGTTACCAGGCAGGGCCCAGTTTTGACACTCTTAATCGAGAAGTTTGATATGCTGATATTATATTGAAGGTTCTGATCGAGAACTTTGAAACGCTGGGTGTGAGTTTCTTGGTCCTAGGCAACTCTAATCCCAGGTTCCTGTCTGCTGAAATCATCTAAGTCGAGAGAATTAAGCTTCAACACATTAATGAACCTGCAACTACCGTTTAGTGGGCTCTTATTTGACTGATTATTGTGTGCAACCAATAGGTCTTCAAGATTCCATATTTTCCCTAATGTCTCAGCCCGATAGGATTCTCGTTATTGAATTTTGTTGCCTGAAACAGATATGCTTTCCGCCTCTGCCTGAAACCTTAACTCACGGGTTTTACCTTTAATTGCTTTATTTTGTTGTTTTCCAATATTACCCCTCCTTTAACCATTTATTCATAAGTTATCCCACTTTGTGCTTCAATACCCACACTGCCCCCTTTCACTACAATTCCTATTATATCCCAAGGCATTGTTTGTTACTCCACCACGTCATTTATCATTGCTAGAAATTACAGAAGTGCCACAGTTTATTAAGAATTTTGATTTAATTACTATTTTGCCATTGCAACCACTATTTTAATTGATTATTATTTGGAATGGGCCATTAGTGGATCCAATTGAGTTTTCCCAACCCGATTCAAACTGTTGAAAGGGAAAGATTTGGGGATGATCAGCTACTGTGGGAAGGCACTGGAACAGGTATCTTCACTGTAAAATCAGCTTGGAATTTATACAGACTGAAGGCACCTAAACCGACATGGCATGGTAATGTATGGACAAAAATCCTAAGCCCAAGGTTGAGCTCGTTTGGTTGGAGGCTTGCTAATGGAAAACTACCTACAGATGATTTGGTTGCAGCTAAAAATATTGCTATGGTATCCAGATGATCTGTGTCATAAAAATGTGGAGTCAATGACTCATATCTTCCTAGAATGTGCCTTCTCAATTTCGGTATGGAATTCCATTCTCGGCCTATTTAATTTATCTTGGCATGGTATTACTTCATTAACTGCAATCTTTGAGTGGTGAAAAAAAAAAAACAATATATCTCCCCAATATTTGGAATGCAGCTTTGACCAATGTTTGCTGGAACTTATGGCTTGCCCGTAATAGAAACAGGTATGACTAGCTGAATATTTCAAACTTCTCTTTGCTTATATGGATATATAGAGATATTGCAGACTTAACAAGAGTTCAGCCATGTGTAATCAAAACCACTAATGAATTATCATCAGCGCGATCTCTCAATCTACATACATAGCCTGCTCGACATCAGGAAATTACAGAATTGAAGTGGAAAAAGCCAATGGAAAGTTAGGTTAAGCTGAACATTGATGGGTGCTCCTTCGAGAATCCTGGTTTCTCAAGAATAGCAGGTATTTTCCGAGACCTCACCGGAAAAGTTTTGTTAGCATTCTACAAGTGCTTGGGTATCTCTACGAATCACCTGGCAGAATTCAATGCCTTTTCTGATAGGGATGCAACTCACAGCTAACAAAGGCTTTACAAGAATACGGGTGGAAGGTGATTCAAATTCGGTTATGGAAGTTGTCTACAATGAAAAAATTTCATGGCAATGCAAACAACGATGGTTAACTATGAAGAGTTATTTAGCTTTGTCACAATGGAGATTCACTCATACCGTCACAAAAATTAATACAGTGGCTGATTCACTTGCTAAGAACAGTGCTAAATCCCAATCTCCATGTATTCGGTTGTCCTGTCCCCCTCTAGTAGCTAAAGAGGTTGAGTGGGAGGCCTCAGAAACCCAAGATACAGATTCAATTCTGAATTTCTTGTCTTCTTAGTTGTTTTATTTCTACATACTGAAAGTGGAATTTAAAAACTTGATTTCCTTGATCACTATTGAGCGACAATACCAAAAACGGGGTTGAACCAGTAGTTACTTTGTTTTATCTTATTATTCTCTTTTTTCATAATATATCACACTTCCGGACTCTTGGTAAATAAATAAATAAATAAAAAGGTAGAAGAATAGAAATTATAGAATCTACCATTAGTGTGTTTATATTTTACAACGACCACTATTTTTAGTTTACTAATAATATTCAAAACTCGTTGCGTAGAAATTCTTCTTATAATAAACAAACATGAGGTGGGTAGTTCAGGTGTCACGATCAATTAAACACATATTTTAATTAATATTATATACTATATTATTAATATCATGTCAGATTTTTTGTCTCCTTCTGCAATAACTAATTACGTGTACTTTACAGAAAAATATTACGTGTATAAGAAGAGTTCTCTTTATTTATTTTTATAAAAATAAGAAGACTTATTGACTTCTTATATACCCTCTTAAGTCTTACCTCGTAAATCAATCCCCTCTTTGCTGTAAAATTTCACCCACTACATCAGGTATTAAATTTGGGTCGACCTCGTCGAATCATCCTTATGTGATTCAGGGGGTGGAGCATCTTTTGGATGGCTGCTACGTAACCTCTAAAATATCTAACCGTTAAAAGAGACAAAATGTATAATGAAACGTTATCTAATGTACACAACATATCCAATGGGAAAAAGAAAAAAAGAAAAAACGATTACCATCATCCATGTGTTCGTGGTAGAATGAGGAAGACACGGAGAAAACCAGAAGGAGTTTCTCCGGACTCCTGCAACTGCACTTGTCGGCTGCCCGAGTTCCTGCTACTGCACTCGTCGGCGGCCGAAGTGATTGCCTAAGCAGTTTGTTTTCAAAATCAATTTTGAGATGTTTACATTATTTTCAATGATGGGGTGAAGCAATCTTACCGCTTCAACTCAGGCTGTAAAGTAGTGAAGAACAGGACATTGGGCAGGCTTAAGGACTACAATGTTTTCCTTGATGGGGTGAAGCAATCTTACCGCTTCAGCTCAAGAAGTAAAATAGTGAAGAACAGGACAATGGGCAGGCTTAAGGATAGTACCTATATCTATTAAAACAACCCAACTGAACACAACATGTATGTTGTCGATGGAATTCGTAACGGGAAAACAGACAGTATGGAACTCCTAATAAGATTCAAGAGCTCCTTAAAGAGGGGATTCCTGAGGTGTGATTAGTTGAATACATTCTCAATGACTCCAAGAACATGCATTAGTCACAGATAGCAGATAAAATAGTGGTAGAGGAGACAGAAGGAAGACGCCACCCAGAGAGACGAAACTTTGTTCTTGAATACTTTTCTTGTGTTATTGCCCTTCCCAGGTTATATATATATACTCCACAGATCATTAACCTTTCTTTTTTAGACCAGCTGGCTCCTGACAGTCACCGTTTGTGATTTAACTATTTAGGATATAGTAGGCCAGTAGACCTACGACCCCCTAGAATAGACTATTACATCATGTCAGCCACCTTTCGACTCCTTAGAACGGATCATTACTTCATGTCAGCCACCTTTCGACCCCTTTGGATTACTTTTCGACCCCCTTAGTGGGCCAGGTTTTTCGGGGGCCTCAAACATTGTCCCTGTCATGGTTCTTTTTCCAAGTAATATTTCACCTTTCTATCGATTCGAATCGAGATCTTTTGAATCGGTGGGTCAGATCAGTGTATTTTGCATTAATGGTTGTTGATGGCATTTATGGCCATTAATGGCGATCCATTAATGGCCCAGCTACCCCTGTCTATTCATTACATCCAGTTTGTGTCAGACCAGGGGGGATCGAACTTAGGCATCTTTTAATATTTACCATAATACCTTTCTTTTCAGCATCCTGGATGAACGCCATGTGGTTGTTTCCTGTGATTGGGATGAACGCCACGTGGTTGCTTTCTGTGATTGATTTCAAGCGGGTATTTTCCCCCAACAGGACCCCCTTGTCTCCTCCACGAGTCGTTTCATCCGGAGTAGACACATCTTCCAAGGAAAATATCCTTTCATGAATGCGTGACAGTTTTTTCCGCCGCCCCTTTTTCAGCCTCATGATTTTTTATCCCATTTTTCAAAATTTGAACGCACGTCCCCTTAAATTAGCGCATGGGCCGTTTTCACTCCCATCGAACCGTTGTTTTCCGACTGTTGATCATTCCTCATCACTAACTATCCATCGTAACTGTCCACGCGTCGCTTCCCCCTCAAGAGTTGCGCCTGTCTCTTCACTGTCAGTCGCTTCGTTCGAGAATCATTACACCCTCCTAGCTGGAGCCGATCGTCCTGCGAATCTATAAGTATCTTCTCCTCTTCCTCCTTTCCTTCTTTACACACTCGAACCCTGCTAAAGCTTCCTCCTCGAACATCTTCTCTCGTTCCTTCTCTTGATTCTACTTTCCTCGGCTACTTTGAGGCAAGTCGTCTTGTAGAATCCGGCCGCTTATTTAAGTTAGTCTTCCCTTTCCTTTTACTTTTACTTTTTGTCCAACCCCCGATGGCTCGAGACAAAGCTGTTGTCGGTCGGTCCTCCGAACCCACTCTGAGCAGATCATCTCCTCCACGATTTGCTCGGAGTGGGGAGGGTTCTAGCAGTCAACCCGAGCAGATTCCCCCAACTTCCCCCAAAGATGTCGGTCCACACTGCGTGGCTTCCTCTGTGAGGTCCATGATGACTGATTCCAAACTGCAAGACCTTAGGGCTACCTTTCACGTGCCTGAGTCAGTAGATTTAGTGGCCATACCCCAGAGGACCGGGCGTGCCATCCTTATTCTCACAAAATGGTGGTGAATCTGAACATGTTCCTCTCTGGCTTCCGCTTCCCCTGTCATCCTTTAGTTTTCGAGCTCCTAGGGTTTTACGGCTTAGCGCCCACTCAACTCACTCCCAATTCTTGGGTCCATATTTTTTTTATCATCTTCTTTCTTAGGTGCCGGGAACCCCCTACCTTAATATTTTTCCAATTTTTGTTTGATGTGGGTGTTCTGTTCTGGCCCCACCGCCCAAACCAGCCGCAAATACCCAACGGAATTTACTACTTCTTCCGTCGAAATTTAGATATAGTCCCGGCCATGATAGAGACCACTCCCTCATCGGTCCCCCACTGGAAAGAGAGATTCTTCGGGGCCTTGATCAGGAGGGGCCATACTCTGCAAGGTAGGCGGTTTTTCCCCATCGGGAATCGGTGGCAGTTTATCGACCCTTCTATAGTAGGGGTCGCACCTCCACTAACATCGCTCGAGATGGTGACCCTCGAACGGGTGGCAGGTCGAGGGAGGGCCATCCAATTCAAGAATCTATCCAACAACCAGTTCCTATATCTGTACGGTCTGAGTAAGTTTAGAATACTGCTAACCTTAACTTTCTTTTCTACCTGCCAGCTTGATTCTAACACATTTCTTGTTATCTTGTTCTGCAGTGGAGGATTTAGATGACAGCATCTGGGAAGATTTGATGGGGACCGACCTGTTTAGGCACCAGTGACCCTCCGTAATCGAGCTGGATGAGGATGGTAGGCGTACTTCTCCCCCCTCTTTTTTTTTTTTTTTTTTTTTTTTTTTTTTAGGTTCTAATCATTTTTCCTTTCCTCTTTTTTACAGAGAGTGGCGACGAAGACACCGCCATTGTCGCCGAGACAATGCACCGACTGAAGCGGAGGAGACTGAATCCTAGGGTTCCTTGTCGCATCTTTCCCGAGGATACTCCTCAAGATGTGCTATCGAGGATCCCACCCGGACCCCCAGCTCTGCAAGTGCTTCTTCCTGAAGAAGCCTCTACAATCCCATCTTCCCCCACGCCCCCTGCTGAACCGGCACCAGTCGACCCCTCCTCACCAGGCTCCCCAGGTAACGTGGGGTCTATTCCTTCTTCTCCCATTCCTTTTACGGTAGCCCCCGAGTTAGGGGTTACCGACTCTTTATCTGTTCCCTCTTCTTCTGCCCCTTCTCCTTTAGTCTTGGCCGTTCCTTCCCAGGCCATTCCTTCTACGGTAGCCCCCGACTCAAGGGTTGCCGACTCTTTATCTGTTCCCTCTTCTTCTGCCCCTTCTCCTTTAGTCTTGGCCGTTCCTTCCCAGGCCATTCCTTGCACATCTTCCCTTCCGCCTTCCGAAGAACCTTCTTCCACGGCCCCTAGCTCTTCGGGGGCTGTCGACCCCCCTTCCTGACCCTCAGGTCCATCTCCTACTCCTGGACCCAATTCGACTACTGCAGATCCTCCCATCTTTGCACATTCCTAGAGGGTACACTCTATGGATAGCGGGCTCCGAAACCGTGCCGTGGCATGGGAAGTCATACACCACACATAGCTTCTGATAGACGCTCAGACACTTTGGCCCGTCTCCTAGGGGGTTTTTGATCGGGACCAAAGCGCAGCCATTTATCAGGTACGTCCCTCTACCTATTTCGTTTTCTTCTTTTCTCTGTTTATTACTGTTTGAATATCATTTTTGTGATATCTGTCTTGTTTCAGTTGATATGTGGGTCGAACCATTACCACAGGATGCTGTCGACTGCACTGGATAAGCTGCTGGGTGTGCAAGCTGCTGCCCTGGAGAGTGAGAGGCTGATGGTCGTGGCACAGAATGAGCGTGATGCGGCCATCACTGCCAAGGCAGAGATGGAGGGCTAGCTAAAAGCGGCTGACGAGAGGCTCGTGGAAGCTGAGGAAAGATTCATAAAGGCGGAGGAGTTAGCCCAAGAGGTGGAACTTAAACGTCGGGTGTTGGAGGCATCTCTAGACCAGAACCGAAGGTGACTCTCTGAAGAAAAGTCCAGATACCGTCGATTGGACAAGCAGTACACCACTTGGGGTAAGGTGTTCGAGACCACCAAGAAGAAGCTATCAGAGGCGCGACTGTCCAATGAGGTCATGCAAGAGCAAGCTATCGTCAACAACAAGCTTATCATTTAGTTGGAGAAGGAAGTCATGGATCTGCAAAATGCTCGTGACGCCTGGATCGCTGAAAAGGAGAAGCTGCAGACGGAGAGGGACGAGCTATCAGTCGACGTGGTCCAGGCTGCAATGACTGAAGAAGCACTAAGAAATGACTTGACCGCCTCGCAGGCCACTGTTGACCACTTAATAAAGGAACTGACTCATGCTCAGTCGTTGCTATCGAGTAGCAAAGAAGAGACACTGAAGGCCCTGCTGGACTTGGAAGACATGGAGGGTCTGTTCCGGCGGGAAAGGGCTAGAGTCATTCGTGAAGCTCTAGTTTTCGTACATTCAGAGCTGTCCGCCCTCTTGCCCTCCTTCGACTTCTCTCAGGTCCTGCTGATGCAAAAAGTAATCCGGGACAAGCTTGCCGGCCCTTCAAGTTCGGCTCCTCCTCTCGTGGCATCTTCCTCCACTCCTGCTCCATCAGAAGTAACTTCTTCAACTCCTGCTCCTTCGGTCCCATCAAACAATCCTGACGCAGCTTCCGATGACTTACTCCCCTCAGAGGGATGATAGCCCCTTCTCTTTTTTTATTTTTTATTTTTATTTTTTTTTATTTTTATGTACACCACTTTACCATATATATATATACAGTTCGTTTTCATGTCTCGTCTACTTTAATGTAAGTGATTGTTCATGCCTTGTCCCTTAGGTCTTTTCTTTTTTTGAGACCCTTAGGTCTTTTCTTTTTTCGAGACCCTTAGGCATTTTCTTTTTTCGAGACCCTTAGGTCTTTTCTTTTTTCGAGACCCTTAGGCCTTTTTTTTTCGAGACCCTTAAGCCTTTTCTTTTTCCGAGACCCTTAGACATTTTCTTTTTTTGAGACCCTTAGGCCTTTTCTTTTTTCGAGACCCTTAGGCCTTTTCTTTTTTCGAGACCCTTAGGTCTTTTCTTTTTTCGAGACCCTTAGGTCTTTTCTTTTTTCAAGACCCTTAGGTCTTTTCTTTTTTCGAGACCCTTAGGCCTTTTCTTTTTTCGAGACCCTTAGGTCTTTTCTTTTTTCGAGACCCTTAGGCCTTTTCTTTGTTCGAGACCCTTAGGCCTTTTCTTTTTTTGAGACCCTTAGGTTTTTTTCTTTTTTCGAGACCCTTAGGTCTTTTCTTTTTTCGAGACCCTTAAGCCTTAACATAAGTAAATTCTTATTGAATGGGAGAATGAATATCTTACACATAGCATCTTCTAAGATTTTTGGCATGCCAAGTGCATGGTAAGGCAGATCCCTCCGTTGTTTCCAGATGATACGACCCAGGCCTTGTGACCTTTACAACCCGATACGGTCCTTCCCAATTTGGGGTCAATTTCCCCTGTTGAGTGGGGATAGTAATGGCCGTTGCTCGTAAGACTAAGTCATCCACTTGAAACGTATTCTTCTTCACCCTGGAGTTGTAATATCTTACTGTTTTTTGTTGGTAGACTGTCACTCTCAACCGGGCGGTCTCACGAGCATCCTCTATTAAATCCAGATCTATTAATAGGATATCTTTATTAGTTTCCTCCTGGAATTTCAACATCCTGTAACTCTTCTCCACCACTTCGACAGGAATGACAGCTTCAGAACCGAAAGCCAATTTGAAAGGAGTAGCTCCGGTGGCAGTCCGCTGCGTAGTTCGATATGACCAAACCACACTAGGCAATTCTTGTGCCCACTTCTACCTATGTTCTTCCACTCGCCTGGCTAACCCATGTAGCAGGGTGCGATTAGTAACTTCTGTCTGCCCATTAGCTTCTGGGTGTGCTACCGAGGCAAAACGGTGTCCGATATTATGATCCCGGCAAAACTCCCAAAATACTCGACTTGAGAACTGCAGACCGTTATTAGTGATAAGTACCTGTGGGATCCCATACCTATATAGAACTTCTAATCTGAAGAACTCCTTTGCATTATGCGTCGTGACCTTCGCCATTGCCTTCACTTCGATCCATTTGGTGAAGTAGTTGATTGCCACCAATATGTATTGCAACTGCCCCTTAGCTTTCAGGAATGGCCCCAGTATGTCCATCCCCCAGATTGCGAAAGGAATAGACGCAGGGATAGGCTGCAACTGCGTAGACGGGCGGTGGGATACGGGAGCATATTTCTGGCATGCTTCACAACTTCTAGTATACCTTTCACAATCATTCATCATATGGGGCCAATGGTATCCCATTCTGATGATTTTGAAACACATGGTGCGCCCACACTGGTGAGCCCCACAAATTCTCTCATGGACTTCCGCCATAACATACTCTGCTTTCGAGGGTGGGATACATCGAAGTAGTGAAAAAGTATGAGATTTTTTGTATAATACCTCATCATGAATGACATACGACCCCGCTTGAGCTTGGATGCCTCGAGCCTCCTTCTTATCCTCCGGCAAGACATTCTCCCGCAAGTAAGTGTGCAATGGATCCATCCAGCACGGCTCAACGTCGACAAGCAGAACTTATCCCATGGGGTCAATACTAGGGTCCGAAAAGTGCTCAATATATACAGGTACATCAAAACTACTCAAATCACTTGACCTGAGGTGAGATAGTGCGTCTGCCTCCACATTCTGATCACACGGCACGCTAGTCATTACAAACTTCTCCAGGGGCTTGATGAGTTGCTTTACGAGGGCCAGGTATCTAGCCAAGCGGCTCTGTCGAGCCTCATAGTCGTTAGTGACTTGCCTTACGACCACCTGTGAATCGCCATATACTTGCAATCGAGTAACCTTTAATTTTCTCGCAAGCTTAAGTCTAACTACGAGGGCTTCATATTCTACTACATTGTTGGTTGTTGAGAAATCGAAACGCACTGATGTGAGTACCTTAAATCATTCAGGGCTAATAAGTACAATGCCGGCTCCCGCATCTTCTTGGTTAGAGGCTCCGTCTATATACATGACCCAGGAGGGTTCTTCCGTGGCTGGAACTTGATATCAAACTCCCCCAACTCAACTGCCTAATTGGTCATTTGCCCTAACACATTCGCTCTGGCCAGAAACTTGCTTATGGGTCGATCCGTCAGCACAACGATGGAATGAGATTGGAAATAGGGTCGTAGCTTGCGAGCACAAACCACTACAGCCAATGCTAACTTCTCGATAGATTGATACCTAGTTTCCGCATCTAGTAAGACTTTGCTGACGTAGTATACCGGATGTTGAACCCGGTCCACCTCTTTAACCAATACCCCGCTGACGGCACATGGCGAGACCGCCAAGTAAAGTAACAACGTATCTCCCGTCTCAGGCTTGATTAGTAATGGTGGTGAGGAAATGTACCTCTTGAGTCCCCGAAATGCCTCCTCGCACTCAGTCGTCCACTCGAAAGGTTTCGACCCCTTCAGAGTTTTAAAGAATGGAAGACATCTATTCGCAGACCGTGATAGAAATCGCCTCAGGGCCGTGAGTTGACCCGTGAGTACTTGAACTTGCTTAGGCGTGGTTGGAGCTTTCATACTTTGGATTGCCTCGATCTTGTTGGGATTGGCCTCGATCCCTCTCTAGGAAACCATGAAGCCTAAGAATTTGCCAGACTGCACGCCAAAAGCACATTTTATCGGGTTAAGTCGCATGGAATTTTGCCTTATTACTTTGAAAACCTCCTGGAGATTTGTCAGGTGATCCTCTGCCTTTACTGTCTTGGCTAGGAAGTCGTCTACATATACCTCCATTGTTCTTCCGATTTACTTCTCAAAGACCTTGGTGACAAGTCTTTGGTATGTTTCCCCTGCATTTTTTAGTCCGAAGGGCATTACATTGTAACAATAGGTGCCTTTATTAGTAATGAAGGCAGTATTCTCTTCGTCTTCCTTGGCCATTTTTATTTGATTGTATCCTGAATAAGCATCCAGAAAGGATAGAAGCTCATGTCCTGCAGTAGCATCGATGAGCTGATCTATCCGAGGCAAGGGGTAGGAATCTTTTGGGCATGCCTTATTAAGATCTGTAAAATCAGTACATACTCGCCACCGCCCATCTGCTTTAGGCACTAACACAACATTCGCCAACCAGTCGGGATAGTATACTTCTCTAAAGAACCCGGTTTTCAGTAACTTTTCGACCTCTCGATCAATGATTTTTTGCTTCTCTACTGACACAGCTCTTTTCTTCTGTCGTACGGGACGCTGGTGTGGATCTATCTGAAGATGGTGCTCTATGGTAGACCATGGAATCCCTGGCATATCCTCCGGTGTCCAAGCGAAGACGTCCGAATTTGCTCTCAAGAACTCAATGAGTTCCTACCTCTGCTTCTCTGGAATAGCGGACCCCACCAGAAAGGTTTTTTCAGGCTGCTCTTCCTTGAAAGGTACAACAATAAGGTCTTTGACAGGGGTAGTCTGCTCAGTAGGAAAGTCATCATGGTACTCGTCCAGTTGTATCACTTGCACAGGTTGATCTTCATCCAGGGCCGCCAGTGATGTAGCGTGACATTTCTTGGAGACCGACTGGTCTGCTTTGCAACTCCCCACCCCCCACTCGGTTGGGAACTTCATCAGCAAGTAGTATGTTGACAGGCAGGCTCGCAGCTTATTTAGGCCGGTCCTTCCAAGAATACCATTATGGTTCGACCGAGTGTCGACCACATACTTCATGCTAATACTTACTCGGGTTGGATAAGTTCCCAACCGGGTATCGATCTGGATAGCTCCTTTTCCTTGTACTCCTTCGCCATTGAACCCCAAAAGAGAGTACCGAATGGGTCGCAATTGCTCATCTTTGTAGCCCAACCTTCGATAAGTGTCGTAGTATAGGATCTCACATGCACTCCCCGTGTCCACCAGAATATGTAAGACCCGTATCGAACTAACTCGGTCTTACCACCTTGAACCAGGTCTACCCATCATGGTCGAGCCAAATGGACCAAGTGCGTGAAGGAGATAACGATCCCAGGTATTAAACTAACCCAAAAACACTAAAATAGGGGGAAGGATCGCACACCCAGCTAGGCAGGGTCGGACCCCCCCAATATAAAAGTCAGACCCTGAGTTTCTAATTGAGGGTCATACAATTTAGAACCAGGGGTCGACGGGATCTCCGACCCCCTCATCGACCCCCAGTCTGCCGACAGAAACCGTGATTTGGAAACTTTCCAAATTACAATGGGATTCTTTCCTAATCTCAGTGGGACTTATTTTTGGAGTTTTTATTCTATAAATAGGACGTCCCTAAGCCTCTTTCACTCCTTTTAGAACCCTAATTGGATTGAGAGAAAGAGAAGAGAAGGAGAAGAGAAGGAGAAGAAAAGGAGAAGAGAAGGAAAGTGGAGAAGGAGACCAAAGAGAAGGTTTCAGAGAAACAAGTCTAGTTCTTAGGTATGGATACTATCTCCATGTAATTCTTAAGACCTTAGAGTAGAAAGTGAAGAGGGTATGATCTAGGAGAAACCCAAATCATCCATCCATGGTTAGGTTTCAATGGAAAACCATGGAGGAGATCATTAAAACCATGTAGGTGAATAAACTATGGTTCTAAACCATAGAACGTGTATGGAATGAATTATAGAAGCAAACCATATGACCCAAACATGAAAAAATAGACTGTAGGATGAAAATTTTGACTAAACCCACGGGGGGTCACACGTGGGGTCGATGGACAATCGACCCTACCAGACCCTAGCATCGACCCCCAGTGTTTAGGAAGTCCAGAATGTGGGTGGTAGCATCCAGGGTCGATGGAACATCCGACCCTGGCATCGATCCCCAGTTAATAGCAAGCTTTTTAAAATCGGAATTAATTCAAATTAAATTCTATTGACTTGATTATGTCTTCTAGTGATATAATAGTGATATTTAGTTGATTCTTAAAGCTTGAAAGAGGATCTACAATCAAGCAAAGGTGAGGGAACAAGACCTAAACTAATTGGTTAATAACAAACTATTTTTATTTCTTGAGTCCAATGCCATGATTGATTCTATGCGTGTATGTTTGTCATGTGCATTCAACATATCATCCAATATTTCTATTATTACTGTTCATGCATATTTAAATTTATTGTTTATAACATGATGATGATGATGATGATGATAGGAATAGGCATGTGAATGTATGTGTGTGGTTAGTGTACTTGATGCGAGCGGGTATCGAGGAGGTGTCATAGGCCGGGCCTCAGCACTCTAGTTCTATCTCTAACTCATGTCTTATCCACTGACATCGTCATATCATCATTATCTTAGCAGAACTATTACGTCGTAGTGTATGAGGGGAGGTGGTCTCGGACCGTGTAGTCTCTGACTCTGTCGGGGGGGGCCTTAGCCCTATCTCTATGGACGTATTGAGGGATGCTGGGGTGAGGCCTTGGATACACCGTTTGGCATTAGGATTGGTTAGTTGCGAGCCCAGTTTGCAAGCCCTCGCCAGCAGGGGCTTACGTATTGGTATGGGTAGAGTATCAGGGGAAGTGTCATAGGCCGGGCCTCAGCACTTTAGCTTTATCTCTATTCCATGGTAGGGTGGATGGGGACGACAATAAACGTTAACCTTTGGGCGGGCCTCCACACCCTGTGCATAGAGGCGAGGCAGCCACCGAACCTTTCTATAGTGCATTGCAAACTTATTTACCAGACCACAGATATGAATTGAATGCATGCATATGTTTGTTGCATTGTTTTCTTTGCTCACTAAGCCATGATGTGTGCTCACCCTCTCGACGTCGAATATTTTTAGTTGATGATGCATGTACCACTGTCGAAGATTATATGAATGCTCCTGTGTACGGACACGTGGCGGCAATGGAAGCTGAAGACTTAGTGGATACGCATGACTCCTCATGCGAGTGCAACTCATGCATATTTGATTAGATTTTCATTTGAACTATTAAAGGAATGTAATTGATATTTTATTTATTTATGTCTCAGTTGATACAACAATAACTTGATATTTTATTTTTGATTATCACAGTTAAATTTCTCAGTTCATCTATTATTAAGACTTCCGCTATTGTGTATTTATTTCGATTATGATTGTGGATGTGTATGGTTTTATTTTCAACGGACACAAACTATTAGAGATCCTGGCTGAACCGTTGGTTTATTAGCGGTTCATCACACCATTCTGAATAGTGTGAAATTGGGGTGTGACAGAATACGACTCACTTTCCACTCTTCTCTGATGGCCATCTTAATAACCAAGGGGTCTTCGTGGGGAGTAACTACATCAATTAAATCATCATCCCCGAAATAAATGTACCCATCGTACCTGAATTTTTTAGAAGATGATTCCCCCAGATCCTCTACTTCTCCTCGAGCTTGCTTTCCTTTGGATGCTCCTTCCTCCACTGGTTCGATGACAACCGGGAGCACTTCCCGCCGCATATGTTCCGGCCACACGGTCACCATCATACACTCAGACTGACTGAGTGTGACATATTCATCATCACCCAGCCCCAAGTCTTGTTCCGGACTTGCCCGTCCCATCGTCTTTTGTGGGGGACTCTTCTCTCGAACTGTTCGGACCCCGGGTGCGGGGGGTCCACTTCTTCACTCCTACAATCCTTTATTGCTTAGGTCGATCTGGCCCATAAATCCCCTTGGGGGTGATCTGGGTGGAGGTGGGGGTGCACGTTCGACCCTTTTTCTTCTATTTTTTGGTGCTCTGGCCGGAGGAGTTGGGGGAAGCATCACAGCGGGATCTTGTCGAGTCACGCCTGCCCTTGGGCCTACAAATTCTGTCCACCTTCCATGCTGGATAAGATCTTCCACTAGTCTTTTCAAATGACGGCATGAATTGGTGTCATGGCCGTGATCTCGATGATGCGCATAGTATAACCATCGGTTCTGCTCCTCTGGTCGAGCAATCATGGGAGATGGTGGAACCAGCAAGGTATCGCCTCTCTTAATATTCAGTATCTCTGTCATGGTTCTATTGAGGGGCGTGTATTCCTGGGTGGGTCGAATGGGGTACAACTCCTTCTTGGCTTTTTTGCTGGTTTCTCCCTCCTTCAGAACTTTCTCCGGGGCCTCATTCTTCTTTTTCTCCACCAATGTGGGGGTCACACTTACCGGCGCAGACAACTCCGCTACTGCCTCCGCCCCCGAAGCATATCGATCACAGCGCTGAAAATCTCCGCATGGGTCCGTTGACGCTTTTTGTTGAGAAAGAAAACTAGCTGGGAGTCTCTGCATGCCTTGGACAGGGTAGAAACAACCACATCCGGTTGTAGGTCCTTGATCTCTCCTGCCACTCTGAGAAAACGAGTGATGAATTGTCATAGAGGCTCCTTATCCCCCTGCTGGACTGCCATTAAATGGGATAGATTTTTCTTCTGTACCCTACTCCCCTGAAAGTGGGAGAGGAACAGGCTACTAAGCTCCTTGAAGGTACTTACTGACCTTGGAGGGAGGTTGTTGAACCAGGTTCTTCCAGCTTCTCGCAATGTGGATGGGAAGGCTCTGCAGCATAAGGCATCATGATAGCCATAGATGACCATCCCTACCTTAAAGTTATCCAAGTGCCTCTCTGGATCCGTCTTACCATCATACCATCCCACATTTGGGACAATAAAGTTTGAGGGCAGGGAATGATTCATGACTTCATCTGCCAAGGTTGTCTCCATGGCATACTCCTGCAAAGCCGCCGAGTCGACCCCCCTCTCCACTTGCTGCACGCGGTTGGTGAGTTCTTTGACGAGGCGCTCCAACCTCTCAGTGTTCTTGTTCCCCGCGAGAGAGCTATTCGCTGTGGGTACTGCGGCGGCTGGTACTACAATCGACGGCGCGACGACGGATGGCGCAGCCGCCACCTGTTATGCCTGTGGGGCGTTTCTTCTAACCTGGACCTCTTTCCGAATGCGTCAGGCTTCTTCAATTCGGGCTTGGATTTCCTCCTGGAGTCTCCTCGCTTCCTGGTTCTTTGCTTGGAGATCCGCACAGGCCCGTCGGGCAGCATCTACGCTTGCCTATGCATCTTCCCAGGCTCGTCTGGCCTCATCGACCCTCCTTTGGGCCTCTCACGCTACCTCTGATTCGGTGTGTGCTCCCGCTCCAGCCCATCTGGCACCTTGACTAGACCCCCTTCGTCGAGAGGTTATCGATTGGCGGGAAATGCCCAAAGACTCCTGACTACTCTCTATGACTTCAGTGGGGTCGACCCTGGGGTCAGACTGAGACAGTGGGTCCCCCCATTGTCGGCTTCGACCCTGCCGGGTATACGAGTCCACTGACGGGCTTTCTCCTCTTAGGTCGGAGGACGCAGCATGCGGCACAGAGGCTGTTGGTACCCCTGTCAACCTCCTTTGTAGCAACTCAGTCAAAGCTGTCAACTGCTGAGCTAACATATCGAATTGCTCCCTAGAAACGTACTGGGCCGGATCCGGGTTAAATCCGCCTACTCCTTCATTTGGTGGTACCTCAGGAAGCACGTCTTGAGGGTCTGGCACCCCCTCAGTCTCCTCTCGATTTCTAGCCATATGAGATTCAGCCCTTCTGGCTTGAGTTTTTCGTAAGTTGTAAGAGCTTTCTACCCTTCCCGCCGGTGCCATACTAATGTTTCGAAACCTTGTTTAGGATAGGTAGGAAAGAAAATGAAAAATGGTGACAACAAAGGGAGATTCAAACTAATGAAACACGTCAGGCCCCACGGTGGGCGCCAAACTGTTGTTGATGGAATCCGTAAAGGGAAAACAGACAGTAGGTGTGATTTGTCACACCCCAATTCCGGATGAACCAGAAGTGTGAGTGAACCGGCTCTAAACCATGGTTCATACCAGGATCTCAATAGACCGTGTCAAACCATCATTCCCAAGCAGTCTAACAAAATCAGAGAATAATACATAGTAGCGGAAATAAAGATAAATGAGCTGACTCTATGTTGTAATTTAAATAAATATCCCAATTATTCCATCATTCATACAAAATTTAAATAATAATTATTACAAAGTTTTAGCAGAAAAATAAATCAATCACTGAGAGAAGACACAAAACGAGCACTCGCATGACGCATCATGCTCGTCCTCTATAGTCTGTGGTTCCAAAGCCGCCAACGTGCTGTAGGCTGGAGCAGACATGAAGTCTTCCACTGAGTAACCTGCATCAAGATCTGAAAAAGAATAGGATATATCCGGGTGAGCTCACTACATAGCTCAGTAAGTACAAGACCAATGCAACAGTGCAATATGCATGAGATAACATTACAATTTGGGTCAGGTATAACTTGTAAATATGCTATGGTAAGGTTTGGCGGCCACCGCACCTCCATGCACGAGAGTGTGAGCACACCCAACAGTCAGGCACCTACCACACTACTGCTGTTGCCCCACATCACTCACTCCGGTATGGAGATAGGACTCGAGTCTGGCGGGCAGGAAGAACCACAATCCCACGTCCTCCCCCTGATACCCCACACCGTACCAGTACCTAAACCCCTACTGGCAAGGGCTTGCAAGTGGGTTCCGTTTCTAACTAGTCCTAGATGTCATTACAGTACCAATGGCCTTACCCCAGCACGGCTCCCTATGACATAGAGATAGGGCTCGAGTCTGGCGGGCAGGAAGAACCACAATCCCACGTCCTCCCCCTGATACCCAAGTCATACCAAGTCTGCTAAGGTAAAAGGCGATACGAAAAGGTGTTAGCTGTGGATATATCCACGGTTCCACTCCCCTTCACATTCCATACACTAACTAAAACATACACATGCTTAACATCCAACAATCCTAACATATGAAATGCATGAATATATAATAATAAAAGAACAACTACATGGCATATGAGATGCACAGACATCAAACAATATATCCAGATACAAATTAAATCACAAAGGCTTACTGTTAATTAGTTATTGAGGTTTGGGGTCTTGTCCCTTACCTGACACGTGATAAAACTCCCACTCTGCGTCACAGGGTTTACCCACGTTGTCTACAGGTCCTACATAATCATATCTTTATGTTAGAATCCATTTATTAAAGTTTCAGAGATCAGAACCGGGTTTATCCAAGCAAACCAGGCTCAGGGGGGCATAACGGTCGCAGGTACCGGTTGCAGTATTGTGCAACCGGTATGTGTGACCGGTATATACCGGTTGCACTTACCGGTCTCACTTAGATCTCACTGAGCAAGACCGGTATGTGCATGCGGTATATATCGTAGACCCATACCGCTGGACCTTGCGTCCAACCGGCATACCCCGCGGTTTGGATCCGAGAGCGAGATCTCGGATCTCCCTTCCTCGTCGGCTAACGGTTAGGTCTCTAGGGTTTCTCCTACTCCATACTAAGGTCCAAGCATTTAAATGGCCTTCTGATTTCGACTATAATGCCGTATCAAGCCAAAACAAAACTAAAAGAGATACAGGTTCATATTCAGATCTGTTTTGGATTCGCTGCGCCGCTTCGCGGCTCCGATCCATCCTCTAAATAGCAATACAAGTATGGAGCACTTACCGACTGTGGTCGTCGATTGGCGGTGTGCTCCTCCTTCCTGGGCGGCTTCCACCTCCTTGCTCCTTCTCAACTCTCCTCCAGACGGCTAGGGTTTTGAGAAGGATCAATGGAGTGTCTTTCTCTATTAATAGAGGGAGGCCGTTCATGGGAAGGTTTCCCTCAGTTGGAAACTTTCCAAGTTTCCATTTGGAGAGAAAGGCCCGCTGGAATCCATCTCCCACAGAAAATAAGCATACCGGTCGCACATACCGGTTGGAGTGCCCGCAACCGGTATACCATACCGGTTGCACATACCGGTTGCACTGACCGCAACTGGTATAGTCAAACGGGTATGAGACTTAGGCATTTTTTCACAGTTCTCTTACCTGAAATTTGAGTGGCTTGTCACCCGACTTCGCCTTCCGGTCCGATTATGATTGGGAGACCTGTCATCATATATAACCATGGATTAGACCAGATTTTCAAAGTACGGTTCTTACAACTCTACCACCCTTAAAAGAAATTTCGTCCTTGAAATTTACATGTAGGTTTCACAATTCCCCCTCCCTTAAAAGAAATTTCGTCCCCGAAATTGTACGTACCTTCAGAGTCGAAGAAATGGGGGTATTCTTGTCGCATGGAATCCTCCTCCTCCCAAGTAATTTCTTCTACATTCTGACTTTTCCAAACTACCTTGACATAGTGGATAGCTCGCCTTCGAAGCTGTTGTACCTTTTTACTAATGAGCTGGATTGGCATCACCTCGAAGGTTAAGTCTTCACCAAATGGGGGGTCTGCAACAAGAATGTGTGAAGGGTCTCTCACGTACTTCTTTAGTAAGGACACGTGAAAGACGTTATGGACGTTAGACATCGCTGGTGTCCAGCAAGTTGATAGGCCACTTTGCCGCATCGGGATAGAATTTCATATGGTCCCACATATTTAGGACATAGTTTTCCTTTTCTACCGAACCACTTCAGTCCTCTTATTGGTGACACCTTCAGGAAAACTTTATCTCCAATCATGAACTCCAGGTCTCGGCGCCTATTGTCAGCATAGTGTTTTTGACGCACCTGAGTTGTCTTTACTCAGTTCTTGATTTGATCAACTGCCTTGCAGGTTTCTTCTACAAATTCTGGTCCGACGATCCTTCTTTCTCCAACTTCGTCCCATAATAATGGTGTTCGGAATTTCTTGCCATACAAGGCCTCATATGGGGCCATCTGGATCGTAGACTGGTAGCTGTTGTTGTAGGCAAACTCAATGAGGGAAAGCTTCTCATCCCAAGCCCCCTTAAAGTCGATAGCACATGCGCGAAGCATATCTTCTAGGATCTGGATGGTCCTCTCTGACTGACCATCCGTTTGAGGGTGGAAGGCTGTACTGAACTTTAGTTTTGTCCCCATTGCCTTCTGTATCCCCTCCCAGAACTTCGATGTGAAGCGTGGATCTCTATCAGATACTATGCTCTCTGGAACACTATGCAGTCTGACTATATTATCCACATACAATCTTGTCAACTTGTCCATGGTATATTGCGGTCTGATTGGGATAAATCTGGCGGTTTTGGTGAGGCGATCTACAATTACCCAAACAACATTCACTGATCTTGGAGTCATAGGTAGACCAGTGACAAAATCCATGGTAATACAATCCCATTTACATACCGGCTCAGGTAACAGTTGCAATAATCCTGCAGGCCTCTGTCTTTCTGCTTTGACTTGTTGGCAGTTTAAACATTGGAACACATATCAGGCAACATATGCTTTCATACCCCTCCACCAGTATAATCTCTTTAGGTCATGGTACATCTTGGTGCTCCCAAGATGTACTGAATATGGAGTAGAGTGAACTTCTAACATGATTCGGTTTCTAATTTCCAGATCTTCATTCTCAGGTACACATAAACGCCCATGATATCTGAGTACCTTGTCTTCATCCAAGGTGAAATCAGGGTTGGCTCGACCCTTTTCCAAATCTTCTTGAACTGTCCTGAGGTATGGGTCTTGTAGGACTGTTGCCTTTATTTCTTCCTTCAAGTCGGGTAAAATCTTCAATGCTGCAAACATAAGGGTAAACTGGTGTATCAACCCTTGCTCAATAGGATCATCTGCTGACTTTATTAAAAGCTGTTCTTCATCCTCTGATGAGCCAGAAACAACAGCACACAATGCTGCATTTGTACTTGGTCCTGCTTTAGGGTTTGAACCCATTTCCTGCTCAGCGCGTCAGCTACAATGTTAGCTTTACCAGAGTGATACTGAATGTCACAGTCGTAGTCCTTGAGTAATTCTAACCACTTTCTCTGCCTCATGTTCAGGTTTTTTTGGGTGAAAAAATACGTCAGGCTTTTGTGATCAGACTTAATCTGAAATTTCTCACCATACAGATAATGCCTCCAAGTCTTGATAGCATGAATGACCGCTGCCAATTCTAGGTCATGTGTAGGGTAGTTTTTCTCATGCTCTTTCAGCTGTCTTGAGGCATAGGCTATCACCTGTTCTCCTTGCATCAACACACAACCCAGTCCTAAACCTGAAGCATCTGTATATAGTGTGAATGGATGGTCTGGAGCTGGAATAGTTAATATAGGTGCAAATACCAGTCTTGACTTCAATGTCTGGAAGCATTTCTCACATTCTTCAGTCCATATGAATTTCTCCCCCTTTTTGGTCAACCTGGTGAGTGGGACAGCAATCTTGGAATAGTCCTCCACAAACCTTCTATAGTATCCAGCTAAGCCCAGGAAACTACGAATTTCAGCAACTGTCTTTGGTGCCTCTCATCCTACTATGGCAGAAATCTTACTGGGGTCGACCTTGATTCCTTCAGCAGACACCACATGACCAAGAAAGGCCACTTCATTTAACCAGAATTCATATTTCTTGAATTTTGCATAAAGCTTCTCTCTCCTCAGTCTTTGTAATGCTGCTCTTAGATGCTCTGCATGTGTCTCCTGGTCCTTGGAGTACACTAAAATATCGTCGATGAACACGATAACCGAAGTATCCAACATGTCATGGAATACCCGGTTCATTAGCTCCATGAATGATGCAGGTGCATTAGTCAAACCAAAGGATATCACAAGGAACTCATAGTGTCCATACTGTGTCCTGAAAGCTGTCTTGGGGATGTCTGCCTCCTTAATCTTGAGTTGATGATACTCTGACCTCAGATCAATCTTCGAGAATACTTTCGAACCTTGTAATTGGTCAAACAAATCATCTATTCTTGGTAGGGGGTACCTGTTCTTGATAGTGAGCTTGTTTAATTCTCGGTAGTCCATACAAAGACGTACGCTACCATCTTTTTTCTTGACAAGAGCACAGGTGCTCCCCAAGGTGAGATACTAGGCCTTATAAATCCCTTGTCTAACAGTTCTTGCAGCTGAGTTTTCAACTCTTTCAACTCGGTGGGAGCCATCCTGTAAGGTGCTTTAGAAACCGGTGCTACTCCTGGTAGGAGGTCTATTACGAACTCAGTAGCTCTGTCTGGTGGCAACCCGGGTAGGTCTTCTGAAAATACATCAGAAAATTTCTGTACCACTTGATGTCCTCTATTTTTGGCAAGTCAGCAGTCACATTTACCACTGATACGAGGTATCCTATTCCTCCTTTCTCTAAGCACTTCTTTGCTTTTAGGGCTGAGAGTATGAGCTTTCTCTTCCTAGGAAACTTAGCCCCTTTAAAGTTAAACTCAGTCCCTTCACTGTCTTTGAACATCAATTTCTTCTCGGCACATAACAGGGTTGCCGAATGTTTAGATAACCAGTCCATGCCAAGAATGACATCGAAATCTGACATCTCCAACTGGACTAGATTGGCTTCCAACTCTCGTCCTTCAATAAGCACTGGGCAAGGACCATAATATTCTTCTAATACTACCTCCATTCCCATGGGAGACCGAACTAACAGACTTGGTTGTAGAGTCTTGATGGGTTGATCTAGTCCTTTTCCGAATGACACTGACACAAAGGAATGGGTGGCCCCCGAGTCAAACAGGACTCTGGCGGGTAATCCTGCTATATTTACTGTACCTGTAACCACAACTGGTGATGCGACTGCCTCTTCTGTGGTAACAGCATACACCTTGCCTTGCTGCTGCTCCCTCTTTGGTTGTGGGCATGTTCTGGCATAATGCCCCATCTGTTGGCAATTGAAACACTTTACATTAGGGTTCGGCCCCGTTGTCTGTGGTGTCATTGTAAGAGCCGGTCTAGGAGGCACTGTGCTAGTTGGTGGCCTGAATAGACAGTATGGCCTGTTGTTTCTTCCACTCGGGGACTCAGGATTTGGCCTCTTCAAACCCCTATTTTGTGTGAAGAAACTTTCTCTCTGACTGACCTCGATGACTCGAGCCACCTGTACAGCTTCATTATATATGTTCAACCCTCGACCCAGCACATGCTCTCTGATAACACCCCGAAGACCCATAGTGAAACGACGAGTCTTTGATTCCTCCTCCTGCATACTGGTTGGAGCAAAGAAGAATAACTCCTCATACCTTTGTTGGTATGCCTCTACGGTCATTTGAGGCTACTGCAAATTGAGGAACTCCCTCTCCATCTGATCGCGGAAACTCCTGGGAAAGTATTTTTCAAAGAAAGCCTCCTTGAATATGGGCCAAGTGATTATCTGGTGCTTTGTTTCCAGATACGCTGTAGTTGAGTTCCACCATCCATTGGCTTCTTCCTTCAGCATGTGGGTAGTATATAACACTTTTTCCCCATCAAGACACTCCAGTAGACGGAAGTTCTTCTCCATATCGGCTATCCACTATGCTGAACATAGCGTTTTCCGTGGCTTCCCTGTAAAAGTTGGTGGCTTTGGCTTTAAAAACCCATCTACCGCTCTGGAAAAACTACTCTGTCCATATGGGACTTGTCCATATGGTGCTTGTCCATGCACTGTCTGACCATACCATTGTGGCTGGTAAGAGTAGCCACTCTCATTTATTCCCTGATTCCCACCATAGTATGCACCCTGATATGGACCCTAATATTCACCCTGGTCCTGGCTAGGGATGGGCATTCCTGAAAACTGCTGAGGGAAAGTTGTATGTTGCGTTGCTTGCTGTGGCTGTCCCTCGACAGTTGTATTACCATCCATCGGTACGATGTTCACATTTTCAGGGTTTTTGGTAACACATTTATGGGTGCAGGCCCAAACATTATCTCCTTCTCTTATATACAGTTTATTTTGATAAAAAGTAACTGTCCGACCTGTGGACTGTACCCTGTCGCACACTTTATGTTTTTCCTTTTTGTTCATGTTATTACATGTTTATTTGGTTTTTCTCCCTAGTCATCAGTGCTTAAAATTTCTCTTTCATTGTTAGTATATTATGCATCTTTCTTAAGTCTCAAGCAACAAGCATGCTTATGGTGTGTTCTTATTAAAGTTTTTAATTTTCCTAACTCAGCTCATTGGACACAGTTAGATGCAGAATGATTAGCTGGACAGAGCCTAGGGCTCTGATACCAAGTTGTCACACCCCAATTCCGGATGAACCAGAAATGTGAGTGAACTGGCTCTAAACCATGGTTCACATCAGGATCTCAATAGACCGTGTCAAACCAATCATTCCCAAGCAGTCTAACAAAATCATAGAATAATACATAGCAGTGGAAATAAAGATAAATGAGCTGACTCTATGTTGTAATTTAAATAAATATCCCAATTATTCCATCATTCATACAAAATTTAAATAATAATTATTACAAAGTTTTAGCAGAAAAATAAACCAATCACTGAGAGAAGACATAGAACGAGCATTTGCATGACGCATCATGCTCGTCCTCTACAGTCTGTGGTTCCAAAGCCGCCAACGTGCTGTAGGCTGGAGCAGACATGAAGTCTTCCACTGAGTAACCTGCATCAAGATCTGAAAAAGAATAGGATATATCCGGGTGAGCTCACTACATAGCTCAGTAAGTACAAGACCAATGCAACAGTGCAATATGCATGAGATAACATTACAATTTGGGTCAGGTATAACTTGTAAATATGCTATGGTAAGGTTTGGCGGCCACCGCACCTCCATGCACGAGAGTGTGAGCACACCCAACAGTCAGGCACCTACCACACTACTGCTGTTGCCCCACATCACTCACTCCGATATGGAGATAGGACTCGAGTCTGGCGGGCAGGAAGAACCACAATCCCACGTCCTCCCCCTGATACCCCACACCATACCAGTACCTAAACCCCTACTGACAAGGGCTTGCAAGTGGGTTCCGTTTCTAACCAGTCCTAGATGTCATTACAGTACCAATGGCCTTACCCTAGCACGGCTCCCTACGACATAGAGATAGGGCTCGAGTCTGGCGGGCAGGAAGAACCACAATCCCACGTCCTCCTCCTGATACCCTAGTCGTACCAAGTCTGCTAAGGTAAAAGACGATACAAAAAGGTGTTAGCTGTGGATATATCCAGGGTTCCACTCCCCTTCACATTCCACACACTAACTAAAACATACACATGCCTAACATCCAACAATCCTAGCATATGAAATGCATGAATATATAATAATAAAAGAACAACTACATGGCATATGAGATGCACAGACATCAAACAATATATCCAGATACAAATTAAATCACAAAGACTTACTGTTAATTAGTTATTTAGGTTTGGGGTCTTGTCCCTTACCTGACACGTGATAAAACTCCCACTCTGCGTCACAGGGTTTACCCACGTTGTCTACAGGTCCTACATAATCATATCTTTATGTTAGAATCCATTTATTAAAGTTTCAGATATCAGAACCAGGTTTGTCCAAGCAAACCAGGCTCGGGGGGGCATAACGGTCGCAGGTACCGGTTGCAGTATTGTGCAATCGGTATGTGCGATCGGTATATACCGGTTGCACTTACCGGTCTCACTCAGATCTCACTGAGCAAGACCGGTATGTGCCTGCGGTATATACCGCAGACCCATACCGCTGGACCTTGCGTCCAACCGGTATACCCCGCGCACTACAAGAAAGTAGGTCTATGGCGGCATTTTATAGCGGCGTTTAGTATTAAAAGCAGCTATTGATTATAAATAGCGGCGTTTTTTAGAAAACGCCATTGTAGGGCTTGTACAAAGCGGCGTTAGCTATACAGTGGCGTTTTTTAAAAAACGCCGTTGTATGATCTGAACAAAACGTCGTTTATTACAAAACGGCGTCATAGGTCACATACACAGTGGCGTTTGGTATAAAACACCGTCGTAGGAGACGTACAAAGCGGCGTTTAATACCAAATGCCGTCGTAGGTCATATACAAAGTGGCATTTACTACAAAATGCCGTCATAGGTCACATATACAGTGGCGTTTGGTATAAAGCGCCATCGTAGGAGACATATAAAGCGGCGTTCAATACCAAATGCCGTCGTAGGTCATATACAAAGTGGCATTTACTACAAAACACCGTCGTATACGTAACGGAGTTTGTTAAGAAAGGCCGTCATAGGGTCCTTCTAATTCTTGCTTCCCCGTCCCGTGCTTTATTTTGTTTACAATATGAGGGACATTGTTGCGTTTGTTTGAAAACGTAGTTATGAACTAACTATATATAAATATGGCGTTTGTGTAACCAACATAAACGCAGCTTTTGATCAGGTGCACGGCGGCGGAAACGCAGGTATGGAACGAATACCCATGAACCCATATTTTTATCTTCGCACCTTTCTTACCCGCACCTCAATTGATTTTCACCTTGCCTCTCAGATTTCCTTCTTCTTCACTAAAAATTGCCCTAGCTGAGTCTCTTTCTCTCAATCTTTCTCTCCTTTTCACTTCATCATTCTCTCTGTCTCCACTCTTTTAATCAATTTTTCTCCTTCTCTCCTTTTCTCTCAATCAAGTCACCCCAATCCCCGCCCTAACTAAATCTCTTTGCTTCTCCTCTTTTCTCTCCTTCTCTCAATCTCTCTTTTTCTCTTAATTTCTCCTGTTCAATTCTCACGATTGGTTTGTGCAGTTGATCTCTCAATCGATAGTTTGTTCTTTCATTTCCTATCTATTTTCAATTGTATTTTTTAAAAGTGAATTAGAGGATGCACATTGGCATCTCGGCTCTATATATATCCAATAGAAAGGGACTAGTTTTGGTATTTAAGAGGGAACATAAAGATCTAACAATATAAATACATGATGAAACGTGTAGTTGTAACTTCACAAATCCGTATTTAACTATATAAAGAAATAAAAGTAATAATGAATGGATAATGAGGATATGCCTTATAACAATTGAATTTGTTTATTTTCTCAAAATATAAATAAAAATACTGAATTATATATATATATATATATATATATATATATATATATATATATATATATATATATATATATATATATATATGATGTTAGTTACAGAGTTTGAATAAGAGAGATCGTGCAAAAGTCCTATATGCCCGAGCGGAAACCGAAAAACTCACTGGGTGATTTTGTCCCTTTTACAAACAAGCTAGCTGATTAATTTCTTTTTTGGTTAGTTCTGCTCCATCCCTACTTATTATTAGGTTTTTGTTCTGTTTTAGATTGGTTAGTACGTATCAATAGGTTTCGATATGATTTTGTCAAAAATTGATACTGAACCTTACCTTTAGAGGGTTCTAGTTTTTTTTTTTTTTTTTTTAGGTAGGTAAAGGGTTCTAGTTCCTCCCTCTGTTTTCATCAGTAGTCCTCTGCAATGATGTAGAAGATCTGAAGCCGTAGGATAAGAAGTCTAAGCACCTAGTTGTCTAGAAAGCGGCGTTTCCTATAAAAAGCCATCGTAGGAAGTCTACGAAGTTAAGTTTTCACTTCCCGCGCCCCATCCCCGTACTATAAGATATTAATTACATTACTGCGTTTGTTTAGCTATTCATTGCGGCGTTTGCTATGAAACGCTGGATCAAAATCCCGCCACGAACCCAAAAACCCAATATTTTTCCCTTCGCGCCTTATTCTTCTCTCTTAGTTTTCATTTTTTTTCAGTTTTGCGCCTTTATGGATTCTCATCCGAATTTCTTGGCTTGCCGTAACTAATTCTCTCTCTCAAACCTACTATATTTCGTTTCTCTTTCTCTCAGAGTTCAATTCTAACTAAATCTCTTTCTCTCAAACTCTTTATTTGTCAAAGTCTGCAATATTTCGTCTCTCCTTCTCTCAGCTCTCGCCCTAACTAATCTCTTTCTCTCAAACTCTATATTTCACTGAATAATCTCCTTAATCGATTCTCTCCTTCTCTCAGCTCTCTTAATCGATAGAGAACCTGCCTGTGCCATCATCAATTGATTTTTTCCTTGGAAGCCAGAAGAAATACTGGAGACCAAAGAAGAGGAAGCCTATAAACGGTTTAGAGCCTGCACTTGCTCCATCATCAATCGATTCTCTCCTTGGAAGCCACAGGTAATCCTTGATCCAACTATGAGTCCTCTGTCTCTCTCTCTCTCATCTGTCTGTCTCTCTCTCTCATCTGTCGATTATCTTTCTTTTAGAAGAATTTTTTTGGCTGAACAATCTTCCGGGATTGTATTTGCAAACTACTGCATTCTGGGTTTTGGAGAGTAGGCGGACAGATTTGGGGAAGATGCAAGTTTGTATATCTATCAAAGATTTGGATATTTCTTAGAATATCTGTCAAAGATCTGGAGATATTTGGAGAAGATGCAAGTTTGTATATCTGTGAAAGATCTGGACAGATTTGGGGTTATTGGGAAGAAAGAAAGTAAGAAACTTGATTTGGTGCTTAATTTCACTGTTTTTACACATATTTAATTTCACGGTAGTCTGTGACTCTTTCCCATGTTCCACAAGCCTATCTAGACCAAAATCCCCAAGTTTAGCATTGAAGTTGGAATCTAGAATTACATTACTAGATTTAACATCTCTGTGGAGCACACATTGTTCCCACTCTTCATGCAAATAGAGCAATGCATAGGCCAAATCACGAGCTATTTTGTACCTCAACTCCCATCTCATGGACCTTTTGTTTCTATATAGATAGGAATCAGGCTTCCATTGGGAAACCAACCAAAACCCAACCTAGCAATTATGGCAGCTACACATGAAACCAAAATCACTATCCATGTCTTACCTGTCTTACCTGTCTCCAAACTGGAACAAAAATCCCAAGAGTAAAGCTTATGTAGCTCCGAGGCATTCCCTGTGGATGCAGAGAACCCAATAATGACCCATTCAGTAAGATACTTCCTCAGATCAATGGTATAAGAGTGTTTAGGTGAGACCCCATTAAATACAGAATGGCTATCATATGTCAAGAAAACACTCAACAATTGTGTACTTGAATTATAAGTAATCCAAACACTAGCCTTCTCCCCATCCATAGAACTAGTATTCCATGTTACGGTTTTCGCCGATACAATGGAGTTGATGTCAATACCCATATGACTTCCATCTGGGTCCCAATCATTCTTCCATGTATCAAATTCCACTGCAATAATGGAATTGGAAGAATTAGTAGCTGATGGGTTATAAAGACCAATACCACCACCTGTTGTAGAACTGGTAATGGTTGAATTGTTATCAGTGAGGAAGAAGGCAAGACCATCCCCGTGTTCCTCAGTATTGTCTTCAGTTGGTTTGATAGCAAAGGAGAAATGGGTGGTGAAGTCTATCAGCTGTCCTGTCTCCTTGTCCCAGATTTGAACTGGCTTAACATATGATGCTCTACCGATGCTGTAAATAAGCCCTTGATCAGCTTGGTTTATTGTGAGATCTATGTAATTGTGCGTGGACATCATGATAAGTGCATCCATGATAAGTGCAGCTTTTAGAAGCACAGATCAGCAGTAAGGAGAAGAGACATGACAATAGTTTAGAAATTAGGAAATATAATTATAAAAATAAAATAAAAGATGTGAGAGAGGACATCTTGAAATTCTTGGATTACCTGGACAGGAAATGTGCCGGGAGGTAGCTTAGTGGTCAAAAGCTCCCTGAGTCTCCTAACAACTTTAACCTTGTTTGCTAAGATGTCAAGCAGAGGCAAGAGCTCCTCTGTTTCCAAAGGGAAGCCAGGTGTCAACCACAAAACAGGTCGCAACCCCTTTTTGTACTCATTCTCTTGTTTGGGTTCACTTGTGGCAGCACTCTTCTTTTTTTTCTTCTTTTTTTTCTCTTTTCCCTTCTTAACATCCCCTAGATCCTCCCTGGGAAATTCAGGTGACTTTTGACAATCAACAGGTTTTTGGTTGCAACTTTCTGGGGCCAACTTTGAGAACTTCTTGAGAATCTTTGAATCATTGGGGTCATCACTTCCGTTCTTTGACCCTTTCTTGCTCCAGCCAAACCAACTCTTCTTTTCTTTGGCTAGACCATTGGATTCACAACTTTCAGAGTAGCCTCCCTTACCATTTTCTTGGGAATCGAAAGCCACATGTTCCTCATCCTCCCAAATCCTTCAGAATTTCCTGTCAAGAGAGCTGAATCTAATTGCATCCTTTCCTCAGCTGTCAATACACCATCATACTCATCATGTTCCCCACCATTTACAATTCTCTCATCTTCCTCAGCAGCAAATAATTCCTCATCTGTCATTGCACCAGGAACCCACCTGGACTTGACATAGGTATCATCTCCATAGTCTATAGATAAATAAGCTTCTGATAGTTAAAATATTTCCCTAGCTTGCAATGACAAAAGAAGCAAGATAGCTGAAAATGGATAATGCACTAGTTTAGTATTATCACAACCTTCCGAGTCCAAACTTGGGTTCTTCTATGTATTAGAAACAAAAGTTTCTTATCTCCGGTCAAGGAAAAAAAGAAGAGGAAAGGATCAATGTGTAGTTGGGGATATATTTCCATAAAAATCAAGAAACAAAATACAAATGAATGTTTAAACTTCTATGTTCTAGAAATAGCTCGCAAAACTTGATACCTCAAAATTCAAAGGTATGAACCTCACAGGATCCTGGAAATCCCAGAGATGCATGCAACACATCCATAGATGTAACATTTTCTTTAAAAGAAAATCCAGTTCTTATATGCTATATATAACAAATAATTTGTATGAACCTCATAGCCTACCATTTCTAATAGAAATGCATTTACATCTTGCTTGTCTTTCTATTTCTCTGATTTAATGCTTGTATAATCAATTATCTTCTACATATATGGGATATTATAATTTCAAATATCAAAGTCATGATCTCTTGATTGATATGTGTGATTTCTGTATAAAAAACAAATTTGTTGAAAGATGTGAAAATTAGAATATTCTCTTGGCAAGTCACTATGTTCAATGCAAGATGTGAACCAATCTATCATAAAGGAAGCTTGTGTATTTGCATGGGGATGGTTGCTTTCAGTTCTTCCTTCAAATATTGTTCTAGTCCTTTATTTTCATATACTCTGACAGATTGCTAACTGGATCATTTTCCATAGTATTGTTCTTTTATTTTCAAAGGTAACATGGTGGGGCCATGGTATGAAAATATCGTTAATTCTTGTTGGGTAATCAATGAAACATCAAACCCTCCACTGAAGAACCACCCAACAGCCTCTGCCATTATGCATCCCAAAAAAAGATGATACTCTGTCATATGTTGTTTCCACACATGATGCAATTGTTGGATTTCTGAAAACCTCTTCTTCAATCTCTTACCAAATCCTGATGATAGCATCCACCTTTAGATTACCCTAATCTTTTATTCCGTTTTTATTTTCATTTCCTTGAAATTTTTTTGGGGAGGGGGTGATAAAACCATCGATTCATTTATAAAGCATATAACGATGACATTTGGTATTGGTGAGAAAAGTACATACATAGATTATCAACAAACCCTTTGGTCTTTTGGTATGATCCATTTGAAACCTTGCTAGACTAAGAAAGTTAGGTGCTTATAGAAGAACTGGCTATCAAGATTGAGCTTTGGCCAGCATCCTAGGGTAAATCACAAGCCATGGAAGGACATGTTACAATGTCATCTTAAACAGCAACATTAATGTACCAAAAGAGAAAGCAATTATTGATGTGCAGACTAGAACAGAGTGGCTTCATCTATTACCCATATCTTTTATTTTACATTAGACCTGGGACTGAATCAAGCCTAACAGACAACATCAGTCTTGCCATGCAAGTCATAAGCACCCCATCCTCCCCAACCCTAACCCCAAAACCTTTAGAGGAGAAGGAAAAGAAAAAGACACCTTAGACACCTCAATCCTCACATATTTACAATTTCATTCATGTATATGTAATGAACCCAAAATCAGCCCAATAACATATACAAGACAAAAATATAAAATACAACACACAAACCCAACACTAAGCAACCCTTCTCTGTTGAAAATCACTTTTCAAAGGAGAACCAATTGAAACCAAATACCCCCTTGAATCTTCTTTGACTTCATAGTTGTCAAAGCCCAATCCAAAGGTAAGAGTCAATATGAGCACAAATTCTGGGAGGTCTTGAGTGGTCTTAAAATTCTTCTATTTGTTTTCTTTCATAAGCCCCATAGGATAGCATAAGGAAATGAGGTTCACAAAACAGATCCCTTCTTCCCAAAAGGACTTTTTGTCCAGTGGATAAACACATGTTTCACATCCCTAGGTCTTATGAAGCAAACTCTAAACATACACAGAAAATACCCCTTGATCATTTCAGCAACGATGCAATTCAAAAAAGTATGCAACCACTTGTTCCTCCTCCTTACAACACAGTCAACATCTATTAGACTGACACCAACCCCTTTGACCGTAAATTATCTTAGGTGAGGGTTCTTTCTAAAGCTAGCACCCAAGCATAAGGAGTAACTCTAAGAGGTGGCTGAGGCTTCCAAACTTTTCTGATCTGCATCAAAGATATTTTCTCCTCCTCTGGAAAGCTTGTGCCTAGCAGTTTCTGATAGGTAGGAATTTTCTGAGAGAGAGAGAGAGAGAGAGAGACCCACTTCAGTAGCTGTCATTTGAAGTGATGAATAGGGGAGAAAAGGATCATTGCCTGCTCCTAAAGCTCCAAAAGTAATGCATGGATTGGATATTCAATCATGACGGTATCAAGCTTTTAGATATAGATGATGATCATGATCATGATAATTATAATGATGGATGGGAGACTACATAGCATGCATGAATGATAAAGAGACAATCAGACCCATATATTTACTTATCTCCCCACATATTTACAATTTTTAAGAGCATCATATTTTTTTTTCAGTCAGTGACACCCAACAAAAATATTTCCTCTGCTCTCTGAATTTTTCCAACTACATAAATAAAAATATTGCTACCATGATGGTTAAACTGTCTATTCACATCATAGTTGCACAAAACAGTTCTCCCTATTGTTCTTCATTATATTTCCTCTTTATGTTGTTTATTTCTTATTTTTTGTTCAACTTTACTTATCTATACCTCAAAAAGTAAATGGATAGGAGTTGGATTCAGAGGTCATGGGATAGAAGTTTTCGTCTGAGCGAGCTATACGCATCTGGTGTTAATGCTTTCCTAGAGTTTGCTTTTTCCAGAGTGAGCACAGGGAATAGGATTTTATGTCCATGCATATACTGCATTAATCAACAGAGTAGAACAAGAGAAGAAGTGTATGAACACCTGATAGTCGACGGAATTATTACCGGCTATACGACGTGGTATTGTCATGGGGAATTTGGATCCACAAATCCCACATCAACAGATCAATTTGTGGTTGACGAAGAAGACCAAGAAGACCAAGATGATATTGTTGACATACATGACATACTACAAGATGCATTTCCCGAACATGTGGTGGAAGGAGTTGGTGTTAGTACCTCAACTGGAGGCACAGAGGGTATATGAGATGAGAAAAACAAATTTTTTAGACTGATGCAAGAAGCAGAGAATGAATTGTATCAAGGATGCAAGGAGTTTACGACATTGTCATTCATTGTTGCATTATATCACGTAAAATGCCTATGTAATTGGAGTAACAAGTCATTTTCCATGTTGTTGGATATATTGACGAGAGCATTACCTAAAGATAATAATGTACCAAAATCTTTCTATGAAACAAAGAAGATGCTTAAGGACTTGGGGCTCGATTACAACAAGATCGATGCATGTCCCAATGATTGTATGTTGTATTGGAAAGAGGCATCTAATGAAAGGTCATGTCAGCATTGTGAGAGGTCAAGGTATAAACT
The DNA here is from genome assembly GCA_028583415.1 of Protea cynaroides. Taxonomy (NCBI): domain Eukaryota; kingdom Viridiplantae; phylum Streptophyta; class Magnoliopsida; order Proteales; family Proteaceae; genus Protea; species Protea cynaroides. Next base: position 55,306,881 of record CM053267.1, on the reverse strand, counting down.
CAACAGCAACGTTCCCGAGAAAATATTACTCCATTTTCCTTTGATACCAAGGCTTCAAAGATTGTACAAGTCATCAATAACATCAGCCGATATGAGATGGCATAAAGATGGCCGTATGAATGATGGAAAAATACGTCATCCTGCAGATGCAGAAGCATGGAAGGACTTTGACAGACGGTATCCAACTTTTAGTATGGATCCCCGTAGTGTTAGGCTTGGGTTGGCTAGTGATGGATTCAATCCTTTTGATCAGGCGATTTCATACAGCATGTGGCCTGTTGTTGTGGTGCCATATAATTTACCACCTTGGAAGTGCATAAAACAAACATCATTTATGTTGACATTGTTGATTCCAGGTAAGAATCAACCTGGAAATGATATAGATGTGTACTTGCAACCGTTGGTGGATGAATTGAAGTTGTTGTGGGGTGGTATTGACACATTTGATTCATTGAAGAAAGAGACATTCAGTTTATGTGTCTGTCTATTATGGACAATTAATGACTTTCCTGCATATGCCAACCTTTCAGGCTGGAGCACTAAGGGTGCATTGGCATGTCCTTGTTGCAGTAAAGACATTGTCTCCATTTGGTTGAAACATAGTCGTAAGCATTGTTACCAAGGCCATCGTTGGTTCCTCGGGGTAAATCATAAATTTTGAAAGGATAAGAAAGGTTTCAATGGTCATGTCGAGTATGAGGGTGCACCACAACTTCTTTCAAGCACTGATTTGATAACTGAGTTGGATGATCTCTAGTTCCCAAAATTTGGTAAGGACCCCAATAACAAGAAAGCATATAAACGGAAGAGACCCTTGGGTCCAAATGAGGTAGCACACAATTGGAAGAAGAAAAGTATATTCTTCGAATTACCGTATTGGAAGGATAATCTGCTCCGCCACAATTTGGATGTCATGCACATAGAAAATAATGTGTATGAAACGTCGTTGGTACGTTGTTGGAAATGAAAGATAAATCAAAGGACAAATATGAAGCTCGGTTAGATTTGCAAGACATGAACATTAGGCCATCTCTACACCCACAGAGAATAGAGGGGAGCACCAAAGTCATTATACCTCCTGCAAGCTTTACACTATCTAAGGTAGAAAAAGAATTATTTTGAAGAGCTTTAGCGGGGTTGAAGGTTCCTGATGGTTACTCTTGGAATATAGCACGTAATGTAGTGTATTGACGGAGATCATCGTGTTAGAATATTTGGACTTGAAGACAATATTATTCCGTTGTGACTGGGCTGACACAAGCAATATAGGGATGTTCAAAGAACCTATCGGGTTTACACGTGTGAACTTTAATCATTTGATACATACTGGACAATATTTAACTGATGACCCATTTATTTTCCCGAGACAAACAGAGCAAGTGTTTTGTGTCAGACCCCCTAAACCAAGGTTGGGTTATTGCTCTAAAAGCATCAATGCGTGATGTATATGACACAAAGGGTGACGTGGATGAAGATATTACTCAGGGTTACCAACAAATAAACATGCAAACTAGTGACCTGAGACGAGTAAATATTGGTGATACTGATATTAGTTGGGCAAGGACAAACTTAGAGGGTACAACAGTTGATGCAACTTAGAGGTCTCTAGTTACATATCAATGTTTGCCATTATGCTAATGTGTTTTTCAAACAAATGAATTTTTTTATTTTTTTATTTTGGCAAACATATATACAAATTGTAATTATGATATGATTTTAATACAGGTTTACGAATATGGATGGAAGCACATCACATGGCTCTAGTACTTCACACACAACTGCAGGTATAAAAATAATTTAATTGCTTAGAATACTTAATTAGTTGCCTAATGGAGCCTGTTTGTTGTTTCATTGTAGAGTTGACACATAAAAGAGAACGTACTAGAGCTGAAAGAATACGTAAGAGGCCCAGTACAGTTGACATCCCCACAATAAACTTAAATTCACAGGGGCAGGTTATCGGTCCTCATTATACTGAGTTCATTACCTTTTTGGGGACCATCGCTAAGACTCCTACAATTGTTCCACTAAATTATGATGATTGGAGGTCAGTTCCAATGTATTACAAAGAAGAGGCATGGGAAGAAATAGAGGTAGGTTTGACTTTAAATTATCCCCTTATTTGATTTTTTGTTTTTAAATGTTATCTCTTACTACTAAAATATGTAAATTGTAATAGAAATATTTCAAATTTGATGGCGATGGCAAGAGATATATTTTAATTAACTTGGGCCATATGTGGAGTGACTACAAGCAGACCCTTAGGAAAAAAAACAATTGAGAGTTTTCAAAATATAAGAAATGCCCCTCGCCCAATGTTCCCAGTTGAAATTCCAGAAGACCAATGGAAGCATCTCGTTGATAGATGGAGCTCTCCTGAATTTTTGGTAATATATTTTTTTTAAAATAAAAAATACATTGTCATTTCAATGATAGTGGCAATCTTGATATGTTTCCTCTCACCTAACAAGCACCTCAATTTCTAATGGCGTGTTTGATTTATGATAGGCAAAGTCAGAAAAGAATAAAGAATGTAGAAAAAAGCAAAAATTGCCCCACATAGCTGGCCGAACCAGCTTTCCACAAACCAGTCATTTGATGGTAAGTTTTTTTTTACTAACAATTCATTTCTAGTTGTAAAATATATTGGTTGACCTTATCATTGGACTATTTTTTTCAGAGCCTTGAGATGCCTGATGGTAGACAACCTTCAAGGGTAGAACTTTTTGAAAAAACCCATAAAAGAAAAAATGGAAGCTATATAGATCAAGATTCAATGAAGTTATGGTAAGAGTTTTTATTTTTTATTTTTATGCATTGACGTGTCTTTGTGCAATGTAAGTTATGGTAGGTGTTTGATTCTGTAAGGGTGGAATCATTTCATAGGTTGAAGACTTTCAAGTGTTTATTATTCAAGTGTTTATTATCTCTTATAATTGCTTCTAATATATTATACATTGGAATGTAGGAAAAGCTAGAGCAGAAATTGGATGAACAACCTCCAGACTTGAGAAATGATAAATCTGTTCAAGATGATGTATTTCTGCAAGTCATGGGCCTTGAAAGGAATGGTCGTGTGCATGGTGCAGGCAAAGCAGTAGCACCTAGTAATGTTGGGATGGCACAAAGTAATGTTCAGAAGAAAAAAGAAGATGAAGAACTCCAAGCTATTATTTCTAATATGCAAGGAGAGATTAATGATTTGAAAGAACAGTTGACAGAAATGGATCAAATTAAAACCCAGCTGACGGAAATGGATCAAATGAAAGCCCAACTGAAGGAAATGGATCAATTAAAAGCCCAGCTGACACAAATGGATCAAATGAAAGCCCAAATAGCATTTCTAAGCCAAGCATTCACGGGGAGAAACACCTCTCAGAGTTCAATTCATTTATGTAAGTTTTACATTTCAAAGAATTTTGTTAATTATTTTTTCCTTAAATACTCTACTAACATTGTTCTCCCATTCAATGGAACATCTAATAATACATGAGACCTTTGTAGAACCCTTTCCTGCTTATACATTTAGAGAATCTAATTTTACATGTAAACATTTTAGCTATTTTCTCCTAAACTACACTTTGCATTTTTTATTTAATAGATACAGATCAAATAGCTATAAACCATCAGACTATCTATGAAAACCTTTTTTTTGAAAACAGCTTCCTCTCCTATACACAAAGAGAGTTCCCAAATATCCAGCAGTGAGTTCTTTCTGTTTTACGAAGTGTTTACAGACATTCAACACTATTGAAGCACAGAAGTCGATGAACCTTTTAAATTCTCCCAATTGAGAGATATCAACTTCTACCTAAACAAAATAACTGATATAATTCTAGTATAGTTCATCATCCGAACAGTTTCTCTCATTTCTCTGTGACAGCTTTTGTGAAGCCATGCATGCCTATTAATATACAGTAGTGTAGTTGCCTTTAGAGGAATGGTACCTTATCAGGCTTGGTAATGGTGGGCCTTCTCTGTACATTTCTTTTGGTTTGCAACTTGCACTTTTGTTTGTGAGAGCAATCAGGTATAACTCCCTAAAATGCGATTGCCATGAAAGCTCAAAATGAGAACTCCTACATGCCTTGTCCATCCTAAGCTTCTTTACAAGACCCACAATTCATGTGTGTGTATCAAATGAATGATTTCATAGTATATCAGATTATCACAAAGTTTTTGTCATAGGATGACCAATGGGAGGGTGAAAAGAACCACGATATTAACAAGATGTTTCACTGCAGTTGAAAGGGCATTAATAGACTGAGTTATCCTATGATGACCAATGGGAGGGCCAAAAGACCCATGACACTTTCTTCTATGACTTTGATCAGTGTAATGCTTGCACAAACCACTTGTGCTTCCACAATTATACATTTTTCTAATTGTAGAAATCATGACTTAGTTTTTGTAAAGTGATCACCACTTAATGCTTGATCACTGAAGGTTTTCTATCACCACTACTAATCATTTTGTAGCTGTTTTTCAGAAAACTTGGTGGAACACTAACGCTAGCATTTGGATGCCAGACTGGGTCAAAAAGGGAAGGGAAGCATTGTTGTGAAGAGGTTACCATTTTAAGAAGATAGATAATTGAAAAATAGGAATCAAGGAAACTGAGGTCAGACAATATGAAGAAGAAACATATTTTATTTGTATTCTTGAATGATTTGGTACTTAATGCTTGATGCTTTTGGTCATCAATTTCTTAATATACTTTTGTAAGTGTTTTTAATTTTTTCTTGATATTAAATGTAGGTAATTTAAATATATATTGTCCATTTTAATTTTGTTTTCACAGATTACACTTGTGACGATAAAGAAATGGAATTTATATTTAAAAAAAAAAAACATATTTTATGGCGGCGTTTTCTAGTAAACGCCGCCGTATGATCAAACGCTGGTCCGTGTGAAAGTTCCACGAAATCTTTCGGCGTTTTTTAAAAACGCCGCTAATGATTTCAATATACTGGCGTTTGTTAAGAAACGCAGGCGCATAGTCGCATACACAGGCGTTTGATAGAAACGCCGTAGTTCGTTAGCTACGTCGCCTTTAGCGGCTTATATGCGGTGTTTGAGGAAACGCCGGTGTATCAATTTGCCAGCGTTTAATATAGCTACGCCGGCGTTTAAGAACGCCGCTAAAGACCTATTTTCTTGTAGTGGCGGTTTGGAACCGAGAGCGAGATCTCGGATCTCCCCTCTCGTCGGCTAACGGTTAGGTCTCTAGGGTTTCTCCTACTCCATACTAAGGTCCAAGCATTTTAATGGCCTTCTGATTTCGACTATAATGTCGTATCAAGTCAAAACAAAACTAAAAGAGATACAGGTTCATATTCAGTTCTGTTTTGGATTTGCTGCGCCGCTTCGCGGCTCCTATCCGTCCTCAAAATAGCAATACAAGTATGGAGCACTTACCGATTGTGGTCGTCGGTTGACGGCGTGCTCCTCCTTCCTGGGCGGCTTCCACCTCCTTGCTCCTTCTCAACTCTCTTCCAGACGGCTAGGATTTTGAGAAGGATCAATGGAGTGTCTCCTTCTCTATTAATAGATGGAGGCCGTTCATGGGAAGGTTTCCCTCAGTTGGAAACTTTTCAAGTTTTCATTCGGAGAGAAAGGCCCGCTGGAGTTCATCTCCCGCAGAAAATAAACATACTGGTCGCACATACCGGTTGGAGTGCCCGCAACCGGTATAGTCCGACCGGTATACCATACCGGTTGCACTGACCGCAACCGGTATAGTCAAACCGGTATGAGACTTAGGCATTTTTTCACAGTTCTCTTACCTGAAATTTTAGTGACTCGTCACCCAGTTTCGCCTTCCGGTCCGGTTATGATTGGGAGACCTGTCATCATATATAACCATGGATTAAACCGGGTTTTCAAAGTACGGTTCTTACATGATTAGTTGAATACATTCCCAATGACTCCAAGAACATGCATTAGTCACAAATAGCAGATAAAATAGTGGTAGAGGAGACAGAAGGAAGATGCCACCCAGAGAGACGAAACTTTGTTCTTGAATACTTTTCTTGTGTTATTGCCCTTCCCAGGTTACATATATATACTCCATAGATCATGAACCTTTCCTTTTTAGACCAGGTGGCTCCTGACAACCACCGTTTGTGATTTAACTATTTAGGATATAGTAGGCCAGTACACCTACGACCCCCTAGAATGGACCATTACATCATGTCAGCCACCTTTCGACCCCTTTGGATTACTTTTCGACCCCCTTAGTGGGTCAGGTTTTTCGGGGCCCCCAAACATTATCCCTGTCATGGTTCTTTTTCCAAGTAATATTTCGCCTTTCCGTCGATTCGAATCGAGATCTTTTGAATTGGCGGGTCAGATCAGTGTATTTGCATTAATGGTTATTGTCGGCATTTATGACCATTAATGGCGATCCATTAATAGCCCAGCTACCCTTGTCTATTCATTACATCCAGTCTGTGTCAGACCAGGGGGGTCGAACTTAGGCATCTTTTAATATTTACCATAATACCTTTCTTTTCAGCATCCTGGATGAACGCCACGTGGTTGTTTCTTGCGATTGGGATGAATACCATGTGGTTGCTTTCTGTGATTGATTTCAACCGGGTATTTTCCCCCAACAATGTACACAGGGTTTTGAATCATGAAGAAGCTGACAAGGAGTTAAAAAGCAACATGAATGAAGAGTAGCTAAGAACAAAAAATATTCTGACAGTTGGGATCATCAAATGAGGTCAATTTGTGCTCTAGTTCTCACAGATGAAATCCCCCACACAGCATATGCACCTCAGATTCAATTAGAGAAAACGAAAAATTAACTCAAATGCACAATGATAATCAAGAGAAAACTACAATTACATCTAAAAATAGAGAAGAACCCATCTCTCTTCTTGCCTTTCCCCCCCTCCGCCTCTTTTTTTTTTTTTTTTTTTTCTGGAAGAGACGGTCCCAAAATTAACTTTGAAAACAAACTGCTCATGCAGTCACTTCGGCTGTCGGCAAGTGCAGTAGCAAGAACTCCGGCCGCAGGCGAGGGCAATAGCTGGAGTCTAGCGTAACTACTTCTGGTTCTCTCTATCGTCTTCCTCGTTCTCCCACGAACACATGGATGATGGTAACACGATGGAGTTTTTTTTTTCATTTAATACGTGTTGGATTTGTGTGGCCCAACACAGGTTTACTATGTTATTTTTATGTATTCTCTTTGGGCATCTCTATCTCTATTTTGAGGTATATATATGTAACATGTGGCTTATAAATTTATTATATGGTACCATTATTTTTTGTCTATTGTATTAATAGACTGGTTTTGCAGATGATTATTCAAATGAGCCACTTTGTAGTCCTTGGCTTGATCGCACCTATCATGATGCGCTATGTGCTTACATAGGCATTGATTGGACCATGATAGGTTTGAGGGGTGCAAGTCAAAATTGCTTAGACTATGGGAGACATGGGGACTAGTCTCTCGACGGTCAGTGCACATATGGTCTGTGAAGTCCTTCATAATAAGACCACGTGTACGTTGAGTGGTGACCTTAGTGCCTAATGTTCATTGCCAGTGACTTGACAATTATAAGAGTGTACGCGTACCTACAAACTGCTAATTTGAATAACGTTATCATGTTTGATTTTGCATCAAATATTTTTTTATTTATAAATATAAAATATTATTTATTTTTATTTTTCTTTGCAAAATCTTTTTGGTTTTATACAAAATGGCAGTTTTGTATTTTGTGTCCTTATTTATTATTTAGGGGCACTTGTGGTAATTGTCAAGGTATGCCAAAAGGCAATCTGGATATGGCATTAGGAGACTAGCATCTCACTTTGGACTTTATGGCTGGTCATCTCCACCCTAGAGATATAAAACATCTCAAGGTCACACAGGCAAGGGGAGGAAAAAACTCAAAATACCAAGATATGGTATACCTGTCCAGCTGGGGTGAGCACCCTGATTGCTTGTGAGATCCTTGGACATCAAGTGGCTTTGTTTGTCTAATCATCAAAGGTTCTTCAACAAAAGAAAGAGTTCTTCATCACAGGTAGAGTGCTTTAACAAAAGATATTTTCAAATCGTCAATAAAAGGTATGACACTCTTCTTAATTTCTTAATTTCTTAGATTAAACAAGTGACATGATATTCTTGATATGTTTTCATTTTTGGTATGAGGTTTACAGTAACATTGAGACTCATCTAGGATGTTTTTTCTAATAGCATAAGCATGAAGGTTCTGTTAAAATTCTCATTGTCTAAGATTCATATCCTAGAATTGTCTCTGTTTCTCATATATGTGTTTGATCATATCCACGAGTAGTTGTTGTTTTCTTTTCGTTGTTTTTCTTCTTATGACAAATTGTGACGTCTTCATAGTAATTTTAGTTGATTGTGTTAAACATGGTTTGTTTTTCTCTAAAGTTTTCTCCAAAAATAAGAAATGGAAGATGAACAGTCTAATAATTTTTGTTTAATAGCTATGACGAATTTATCATCATTTATGCTTATTAATAATATCTCATAAATTAGAAAACAAGAAATGGAAGATGAACAGTCTAATAATTTTTGTTTAATAGCTATGATGAATTTTTCATCATTAATGCTTAATATCCCATAAATTAGAAATGAAGAGTCTTATTGGGACTTGAAAAGTTTTTTTTTAAATAAAAAATTTTTTTATTAGAAACTTTATGAGAAAGATAAAAGGGTAAGTTGACACTTCATCTTAAAATTGAAAAACCATCATGGAATTTAAAAAGACTTATCTTTTGATTTACCTTGTCATAATGGAGGGATGGAGAATTAATACTCACATTTTAGGATGTTGGAAGATGGAAATTCTAAGAAGACATAAAGTCATTATTATTTAGCCATCAAGCCACTTAGCCATTAAGCCATTAAATCATCAAGCTATCAAGCCAAGTGCGTAATAATGGTACATGTGGTAATGCCATGTTTGTTTTTCAAGCTATATTGTGCCTACTAATTGGGCCTTCAATTTTAAGCTGAATTCATATGTACTCTAATATATATTTATTTTTATCTAATCCAAATTTCAGTGGGAGTTAGTTTGAATATCTTGTGTAAATTGAGTTTGAGGTTGTTTCATTCATTGTTCTGATTCTTAGACATGTTGACACCCATCGGTTAATCACATGGATGAAATAAGACTGTGGATGGACATGTAAACCCCTCGTGTCACTGTCCCTCGGATAGACACGGTGATAGGTTAAATTCTTTCCTACGCTCATCGGATACGGGATGAATTTAACATATCCTTATATTAAAGTTTAATTAATTCTTAATGAGACTTGATCTATTGGATTCTTCCCTACGCCCATCGGATACGGGAGGGATTTGAGAAATCATAGGTCTCTTTGTTGTTTTGTTGTTATCCCATCAAATGATCAATGTTGCATTGTGCTTATGCAAATGGAATGGGCTTTAGTCTCCAAGCTTATTATGCATATTGCATGCTTATGAAAGATGACAAGATTGTCTAGCTCTTTGAACATGTCTGATATTATAAAAAATTACATCTTGATTAGACCCAATTATGCTGAATGGAAGCGTAGAATTGACTTGTTCATTGGCTTTCATAATTTTTCTCTTTGTATTCAAGCGGAATGTCCTCCTGTGCCTGATATGCATTTTACCAAATCTGCTAAGGTTGCCTATCAAAAATGGATAGAGGCAGATAATAAAGTGAAATATTTAATGTTGGAATACATGGTAGATTCTCTTATGGTTGGCTATATGAATAGTGTATCTGCTAAAGTCATTCTTGATAGTCTTGAATTGAAATTTGGTAAGAAATATTCTAGTCAGCATATTGAAGGCATATGGGAAAAATTTATCAGAACTAAATTGTCAGAAGGAGAGGATGCCAGAGAGCATGTAAACAACATGATTGTCGATGCTATTGATGGAAATGCAGATAAGCCAAAACATGAAATGAAATATCAGAAGAAGAAAAAGTTTGTAAAGAAAAAACAAGATTTACAAAAGAAGAAGGACACCAAAGTAAGACAAGATGTTGAATTTAAATCCAGACAGATAGTTTATTATTTTTGTAAGAAGCCTAGACATAAGAAGGCTCAATGCTATTCTTTCTTAAAGTTTGGTGGAAAGCAAGGCCAAGGGGTTCGAGGAACTCAAGAGAATAAGTGATAGTACCAGTTTCATTTACATGGGAAATGATGATAATGCACAGATTGAAGGAGTTAGAGTTTTTGAATTGAAGCTGAATGATGGAACAAATTTTGATTTAGTTGAATGTTTGTATGCACATAGTCTTAAAAGAAACTTGTTATCTGTTTCAATGTTGGAAAAGCTTGGATATGAATTTTATTTTTGGTAATGAAAGATTTTTAATGAAGCAAAATGATAAAGTTGTGTTGCATAGTTTTAGAAATAACAATATGTATCAAGTGCAATTATGTGGTAATGTTATATGCAATGTTGAACTTGATATAAAAGATAGTGCTACTTATCTTTGGCATTTGAGATTGAACATATCAATATAAATAGAATTGGTAGATTGATTAATTATGGCGTTTTGACTGGAGTGACTCTAGAAAAGTTTTCCTCTTGTGAAAGTTGTATTTCTGGTAAAATGATCAAGAAATCATATACAAAAGGTGAAAGATGTACTCATGTGTTAGAAAAGGTTCATACTGATGTATGTGGACCTATGAGCATTAGTGCAAGAGGTGACTTTCGTTATTTTATTACTTTCACCGATGACTTTTTTAGATTTGGTTTTGTATATCTGTTGAAACATAAGTCTGTGGCTTTGGAGTTTTTCAAATCATTTCGTCTTGAGGCTGAAAAGACGACTGGACAAGTGATTAAGTCACTAAATTCAGATCGAGGTGGATAATATGTCTGATGATTTTGAGTTGTATTGTCTTGAAAATGGTATTAAATATTTTTGTACTCCACCTCATACTCCAGAGGCTAATGGAATTGCAGAAAGACGAAATCGAACTCTATTAGATATGGTTCGATCAATAATGGCAAGAGCTAATTTGCCAACTTCTTTTTGGGGAGAGGCATTATATGCAACAATGCATATTTTAAATAGAGTTCCCACCAAAGCAGTAAATTCTACCCCATATGAATTATTTTATGGTAAGCAAGCAAGTATTGCTCATATTCGGGTTTGGGGCTGTATTGCTCATGTTTTGATTCCTGACCCAAATAGAAATAAATTACTATAAAAAACCAAAAGGTGTGTCATGATTGGATATCCTCATTGCTCCAAAGGATACAGATTATATGATCCTAAGGATTGGGTGGTACTAGAAAACAGAAATGTGACATTCTTAGAAGATCGATTTGATAGTGGAAGTTTTGATGATGTTGATAAAAGTGTTTTGGAGGAGTTAGTAGACACTAATGGAGGTCATCAAGACTCTGTTATTGAGGGGTCCTCAACTCCTATAATTTTTTCGAATACCAATCAAGATAAGCAATATTTTGAGCCCTTAAGAAGAAGTGAAAGGACATCAAAAGCTCTAGACATGTCAGATTATTATGTGTATTTGAGAGAATCATATGAAAGAGTGACCATTAATGAAGTTGTAGATGATCCTATTACTTATTCACAAGCTATGTCAGATGTTGATTCTCAACAATGGATTAGTGCTATGAATGAAGAAATCAAATCTATGCATAAGAATGGTGTGTGGAGGTTGATTGATAGGCCTGTGAGCACTAAAGTTGTTGGTTGCAAGTGGATATTCAAAAGAAAGAAGGATATGCATGGAAATGTTGAGAAGTTCAAATCTAGACTTGTAGCTAAGGGTTACCTCAAGAATATGGTGTTGATTATGATGAAACTTTTTCACCAGTAGTGAGGATACAATATGTGCGTGCTGTGTTGGCTTTGATTGCATATTTTGATTTTGAACTTTATCAAATGGATGTGAAGACGGTATTCTTGAATGGTAATCTTGATGAAGATGTTTATATGAATAAGCCTGAAGGTTTATTTCCACTGGAGATGAAGACAAAGTATGCAAATTAGATAAATCTATATATGGGCTGAAACAGGCTTCAAGGCAATGAAATTTACGATTTCATGATTTAGTTGTAGGCATTGGATTCATACAAAATAATTCTGAATCTTGCATTTATATGAAGAAGGAAGGGCATAAAATTGTATATCTTACTTTATATGTTGACGATATTCTACTTGCAGGAAATGAAGTCCACATGTTGATGAAAGTGAAACAATGGTTATTTACCACATTTGAAATGAAAGACTCGGGTGAAGCTTCTTATATTCTGGGTATCAAAATTGAGCGAGACCGTCAGCAAAGAAAACTAAGCTTATCTCAAGAGAAATATATTGATACCATGCTAACGAGGTTCCACAAGACTGATTGTATGGGAGGACAAATTCCTTATAATTATCTCAGACCAATTTTCTAAAATGATAGTCCTAAGTCTCCAACGAAAAAAAATTGAATGACTCATTGTGTCCTTATGCCTCTGCTGTGGGGAGCTTGATGTATGCTATGATCTGTACTCGGCCAGACATAGCGTTTGCAGTTAGTATGATCAGTCGTTTTCAGAGTAATCCTGGTAAAATGCATTGGATTGCTATTCAGTGGATCCTGAGGTATCTAAAGCAAACAAAAGGCTTTAGATTGACTTATTGTTCTGATCATCTGAATATCCTTGGATATTCTGATTCTGATTATCAAGGATGTATTGATAGTAGAAAATCTACCTCTGATTTTGTGTTCACTTTTTGTGGTGGAGCTATTGCTTGAAAGAGCAAGAAGCAAGAATGTATTGTGCAGTCTACTATGGAAGCTGAATATATTGCTTTGAATGCGACAGCTAAAGAAGTTGTGTACTTTCGAAAGTTTCTATTGGAATTGCTGATAGTAAATTGTGTGGAAAAATCTATTACACTTTTGTTTGATAATTATTCTGCGATAGCCATCACCAAAGACCCAAAGTATCATTCTCGGGCCAAGCACATTGAAGGTCGATATCATTACATTCGTAATGTTATTAAGAAGAATGAGGTAGTACTTGTTGAGAGAGTGTCATCTCAATCATACTTGGCTGATCCCTTTACAAAAGGTTTACCTTTTGGTGTATTTACTAAATATGTAATGGCTTTGAGATTGTGTTAGGCCAAGTGGGAGACTGTTGGATTTGTGTGGCCCAACACAGGTTTACTATGTTATTTTTATGTATTCTCTTTGGGCATCTCTATCTCTATTTTGAGGTATATATATGTGACATGTGGCTTACATGTTTTGTGGCTTATAAATTTGTTATATGGTACCATTATTTTTTGTCTATTGTATTAATAGACTAGTTTTACAGATGATTATTCAAATGAGCCACTTTGTAGTCCTTGGCTTGACCGCACCTATCATGATGCGCTATGTGCTTACATAGGCATTGATTGGACCATGATAGGTTTGAGGGGTGCAAGTCAAAATTGCTCAGACTATGGGAGACATGGGGACTAGTCTCTCGACGGTCAGTGCACATATGGTCTGTGAAGTCTTTCATGATAAGACCACGTGTACGTTGAGTGGTGACCTTAGTGCCTAATGTTCATTGCCAGTGACTTGACAATTATAAGAGTGTACGCGTACCTACAAACTGCCAATTTGAATAATGTTATCATGTTTGATTTTGCATCAAATATTTTTTTATTTATAAATATAAAATATTATTTGTTTTTATTTTTCTTTGCAAAATCTTTTTGGTTTTATAAAAAATGGCAGTTTTGTATTTTGTGTCCCTATTTATTATTTAGGGGCACTTTTGGTAATTGTCAAGGTATGCCAAAAGGCAATCTAGATATGGTATTAGGAGGCTAGCATCTCACTTAGGGTTGGACTTTATGGCTGGTCATCTCCACCCTAGAGATATAAAACATCTCAAGGTCACACAGGCAAAGGGAAGAAAAAGCTCAAAATACCAAGATATGGTATACCTGTCCAGCTGGGGTGAGCACCCTGATTGCTTGTGAGATCCTTGGACATCAAGTGGTTTTGTTTGTCTAATCATCAAAGGTTCTTCAACAAAAGAAAAAGTTCTTCATCACAGGAAGAGTGCTTCAACAAAAGATATTTTCAAATCGTCAATAAAAGGTATGACACTCTTCTTAATTTCTTAATTTCTTAGATTAAACAAGTGACATGATATTCGTGATATGTTTTCATTTTTGGTATGAGGTTAACAGTAACATTGAGACACATCTATGATGTTTTTTCTAATAATACGTTGGGTACATTAGATGACATGTTATCCTAAATGTTCTCAATTTTTTACCGTTGGATAAATATTTTAGAGATTATGTGGCAGTCATCCAAAGGCTGCTCCACCCCTTGAATCACTTAAGGGTGATTCCATTTCTGATCTCACTATCGTTTTTATTTGATATGGCTATTTGTGCAAATATTTTACGATTAAGAAGTAACTGTTTTTTGTACAAATCATGTATTAATCAACGCTTTCCCTAGCTCCTGCTGTCTTCCCAATATTTACAAGGTCTTTCCGCCATCTCATGTCCTCCCATTCTTCTCCATGAGGAAAAGTTGACTTTAGATTCAGCGTGTTCTTCTGTGAAGAATTCCTCTTCGGCCTAAGAAATAGCATCATTTTGGAGTAACAGTAATGGATTTCCTCTGAAATTAGATTTCAAAAAAAATAATAAAAAATTCAGCAGTTTCCGCCCGATTTCGACCGAAATTTCAGTAGGTGAGGCCCATACAAAATGTCAAACCTGCAATTACCAGAACCACACCTCAACGATGGCTGCTGACCGGACCTCAAGGGATACGCCTTCATTTTCCATAGTAGGTTCCACGCGCTTTCATATTGAATTAATGCAATGGTTGCTGACCTTAAGGTCAGGTTTCACTTTCCATAGTGGGATCCACGCGCTTTCAAATATCTCTGTCGCTTTCCCTTGGAAAATCATTTGCAGACCAAGAGGCCCCACGTTAGCATTGTTCGCCTTGTGGTTTGCACATTGAAGCAGGTTATAAATATAAGTGAGAAAGAAAATTCCTTTAACATCTCTGCAATCCTACAATATTACCATTGAAGCATCATGGCCAAACTAACTCAAGCATATTCCTCTGCTTCTTTATCTGGATCTTTCGATGTGTTTCTCAACTTCAATGATGAAGATGTTCGCAATAACTTCATCGTTTTTTTTTACAAAGCTCTGAAAGATAGTGGAATCAATGTCTTCATTGATAGTGAAAAATTATGGTTTGGAGAAGCCATTGACCCAACCCTACAAAGCGCGATTGAGGAGTCCAAAATTTTGATCCCTATATTTTCTAGTGGTTACGCGGAAAACAAATGGTGCCTGTGTGAACTTGCTCAGATAATTCAATGCCACAGATCCAAGGCTCAATTTGTTCTGCCCATATTCTTTCATGTTGACCCATCACATGTTCAAAAACAAACAGGAAGTTTTGAAAAAGCATTTCAGAAACATGAGAAGATGTTCAAGTCCAATATAATAGAGAGTTGGAGGGATGCCTTGGAATTGGTAGGGAACTTGAAAGGAGAAGTTGTTGACGAAACTAAGTAAGTCTTAATCCTACAAACTTCTACTGATGGTATTCTTATTGTAATATCTTAAACTTAATAGAATATGACTGTTTATTTAATTTCCATTGCATTTCCATCCTTTACTACCTTCCTCCCCTTACCCTCCCCTCTCATTAATATCTATTTTGATTCATAATCTTTTGAAATAAATTCAATAGAATTACTTACTGTTGCTACACAAACCGGTTTGCTTCAATAGAATCTGCGCACATGTGAACAAAACGATAAAGGTGGTGGTCGGGTTAGATAACCTGCGACCACTCCGATACCTAAGTAAGTTCTTGAACAAACAGTATAGAAGAGACACTAAGAGTAACTGCTCCTTTCAATTAGTAGGGACAGACAGTCGTCTTAAGAAAGTAGCAAGATATTTCTTGAGAGTAAAATTGTGGATCTGTTTAACTTTGCCTGCTCTTGGATTATAGACCTGGAGTGATCAAGTGGATATGGGTAGAGGCTACCAATTAAGGCAGGAGATCGGCTCGGAAGGCATAAATCTAGCCTCGTATGAGAGGCCAATTGGATTCCTTTGCATATATGCCAACATATCTCCATATTTTTCCTTCAAAGTCAATCCTCGGGTCTTAGGAACATACAAACTTTCCTTATTGAGAAAAAATCTTCCTTATTTGAGGATCCCAGTGGATAAGGCTTCCTTGCATGGATTAATTGCCTGCTTATAGACAGCTCGCCTAGTCTTAACCTCGGCGTGGATTAAGGGATTCTCTTGCACGTCCCGATCTTTCCTCTTATATTCTTGCCCTCAGTGTAATTAAGAGAGGGATCAATTGACACCACGTGTCATTCTATCAATGGCGGGGTGTAACCCCCATAACACTTACAGTATCAAAATAAAAAATTGTCGCCAAAAATTTACTGTTATGAAAACAAAGTGTTTTAGTTGCTAATTGTCCTATGTGGAAAATGTTGGCATATGAGATTTCTTAATATACTAGTTTGTTTCATCACCTAATAGCTTAAAAGTTGGGGTTAGATAATTCAACACTTAAAAAAATAAGGGTAATATTTATTTGTGTCCAAAAGAATATTATCATTAATTTTCACTCCATTATTATTTAAAATTGAATTATTCTAGACATGGTGAATGACAAAAATATGTCTACTTGTTTAACGGACATGAAAAATTCGATGCAACCCTAGAATAGGGGTCCTGCGTTGATCGATCATATTCATAATTTGATGGAACATCTATGAGCTAACCATGTATTGTACTTTTCCCCTTATATTTCGAGTTCTTTAACATTTTTCAAGAATCCCATTTTTACATACCATTATTGATCTTCTATATTGTTTGTTTAAAGCCCCAATGTTGTTTGGTTGATCATAGAGATTCAATTTTTCTTATATGATGAATAATATTTAATAGCTCAAAGTAACTTAATATTGGAATAAATTAGTAACTTAGGTTGTCTTCATGCTCAGTTATATCCAAATATATTTGTTTTTATGTTGAAGTTGCAGACGCATATAAACTAAATCAAAAGCCACCACACCCTTACTTTGTATGAAATGATTGTTGCAGGAATCAAGCAAACCTAATTGAATTACTTACCAAAAGGGTTCGGATTGAATTGATCAAAAGAACTGTATGTAAATACCCAATTGGAATAGATTCCCCAATGAATGATATGATATCTTTATTGAATATTGGTTCCGATGATATACAGTTCGTGGGAATCTGTGGTTTCGGTGGCATTGGGAAGACAATTATTGCCGAGGTTGTGTACAATTATATCTTATTAACTTTCAAGAGGCATAGTTTTCTTCTAAACATTAGTGAACAAGCAAAGCAATGCATGGGTCTAAAGTCTTTGCAGGAGCAATTTCTTAAAGATATCTTCCAATTTGATTTTGACATAGGTAATTGTTATGAAGGGAGAATTTTGATCCAAAAAAAATGTTGTACGGAAAAAGTTCTTGTTGTTCTTGATGATGTGGACAGTAAAGAACAGATAGATGCTTTGGTAGGTAATATCGAGTGGTTTGGTCAAGGAAGTAAGATCATAATTACAACTAGAAACGAATATATTTTGAAAAAAGCTAAAGTTGATATTATATACAGGCCACAAGTGCTAGAACATGAGCAATCTCTTCGACTATTTAGTTGGCATGCCTTTTGTAAGGACCAACCTCCTCATGATTATATGCGACTTTCACATGATGTGGCATATTTTTCAGGAGGATTGCCTTTAACTCTAGTGATATTGGGGATTTACCTACGGGGCAGAGACAAAGAAGAGTGGAAATGTACATTACAAAAATTGAAAAAAATTCCTTATGGCGGAATCCAAAGACTTTTGAAGAAAAGTTATGACAATCTACAAAATGATTATGAGAAAGGCATTTTTCTTGATGTTGCATGTTTTTTCATTGGATGGCGAAAAGAAACTGTGATTTGCATATGGAAAGCTTGTGGCTATTATCCAACATCAATAATACAAAAATTAATTGAAAGATCCCTTTTGAAATTTGATGAAGATTCTTGCTTGAGAATGGATGATCAGATTCGAGACATGGGAAGGGAAATTGTCCGACAAGAAAACCCTATAGAGCCCGGAAGGCGTAGTAGGTTATGGTCTTGTGGAGATATCTTGGACGTATTAGAAGAACACAAGGTAAGACCTAGGTACATGCCTCTCTCTCTCTCTCTCTCTCTCTCTCTCTCTCTTTCTTCTTGCAATTTTCATTTATTTTGGTTATTTCCTACTTTAAATATGTGTGTCCACCAATATTTATTTACTTGGGTTATTTTCTATTGTAGGGAACTGGTATGATAGAAGGCATGAGTCTTCCTGATGACTTTCCATGTATTAATTTAACCAGTGAACCCTTTCAGATGATGTTCAATCTAAAATTTCTTAACATTCGATCAACAAAATTTGTAGGAGACTTTTCACACCTTCCTTCCACATTAAGATGTTTTATATGGAAGTTTTGCCCTTGGAGAATCATACCAACCAATTTTTATCATGACACACTAGTTTATCTCGACCTAAGCTGTAGTAAAATTGAACAAGCTTGGAATGGCAGGCCTGAAAATAAGGTATATAGTATTTGACTTTTCTTTTTTCATTTGATTATTAAGTTTTATGTGTAGTTCTGTAATGTTTTCTCTTTGTTTAATAGGTGTTCAAAAATTTGGAAGTTCTCAATCTTAGTGAATGTAAAAATCTATGTGAGTCCCCAGACTTTTCATGGTTTCCTTCCTTGAAGCAATTAGATCTTCGATACTGCAGTTCCATGAAAATGTTAAACGAGTCCATCGGTCAGTTGAGTAATCTCGAACATCTTAATCTCAAATCATGTGTTTCACTCGAGAAGTTGCCCAATGATCTTGTACTATTAGAGAAGCTTGAGGTATTAAATGCTATGGAATGCTTTGAACTGAAGGAGCTACCAAGATCAATGGGAAGAATGAGGTGTTTGCATAGCATTAACATGAAAGGAACCAGTATTTCTAAACTTGCTGATGATTTTTCAATGCTCCCGAATTTAGAAAAGTTGGATATTGTATCTGAGAGGCTTCAATCACTCCCAGCAGATATGTCATCCTTGAAAAACTTGAAGCAGTTAAGTCTTTTTCGTTGCCTGAAGTTGAAAGAGCTCCATGAGTTTCCCTCATGTTTAGTTGAACTTTCGTGTGAGTATTGCTATTCATTGGTTCGATTACCAGATTTGTCAATGCTGAAAAAATTAAAAACAATAAAACTTAAGCTTTGCGTAAAGTTGGAGGAGATTCAAGGCCTCGAGGGAACAGAATCCTTGGAGGAATTAAATGTGTGGGGATGCTACAACTTGCCACATACTCCAAGGGAGATACTTGGCCAGGTAGATACTTTCACCCTCTTTTTTTATCCAACTCTAGTTGGAACAATTAGTTTGTTACTTTGCTAATTGAGGGCTCTTTCCTTTCCTTTCCTTTGTTTTGCAGGGAAAACTTTTGCCTGACAGCTCACCAGAAGATGGTTATTCCTTGACTACTGCTAATGGGATCTATAATACGAGGTTAATTCTATGCCTTGTTTTCGATTTCCCCGATTTCCCCGATTTCTTCCCAAAAAATTGTCGAACCATTGATATAGAAATTTCGGTTTCTATTCACCAAAAAGAAAAAACAACCAAGTGTACTCATACAATGAGAATTGAACATGTTAAAATTGATCCTTTTCAAGATACAATCTTCATTCACCATTTCAAGGGCTTTGACTGGTTTGGGATTCCATTGCAAGGAAAAAACCCTATTAAGATATTAGATCTAAAAGGCTATCCTTGTAGAGTAAAATTCTGGAAGCTTTTGTACGTTAACAACGAACCTGACCAGGAAAAGCCTAATCAGCATACGAGTGCCTTGATGGTAGTAGATTTTTTCAATTGGTCATGTGTATTAAACGAGACATCTCCTTCTGACAACATAGATGGAATTATAGATTCCGAACTTGTTTTTCTTAAGTATTCTTCGAGTGCTGTAATGAGGAAGTCAATGTTAAGGGCTGGTAAGAGAGGTCATCATGGCAATGCTGAAGCATAGGTCTATCCCAAGTTGAAAGGCAGAATTGAGAGGGCTATGGAAAGATTTATTCTTGATAAGGATGAGTTAAACCCTACTGAGTTGAAGAGGCGACACCAATTCTTGACAAGGTTGATGAGGTGGCTTGCTTGTCCGTCTCCATCTCCCTTTGATGAGACAGGGTTGCTTGACAAGGACGATGAAGCACTGTTGATGGCTATTGGAAAAACTGTTTTTGAAAATGATGAGGAAGATGTAGTATTGAAGAAGGATATGGAGAGACTTCGACTTCACTTGGATATCAATGAGACAGCTGTTGAAAATGGAGCTTAGCAGGTATCGACACCAACTCAACTAGTCTCGCATAGTTAGGAAAGCCCAATCAGGTGATAGTTTAGTTAGAGAATATTATGTAATGTCTTTTCAATTTCTTGTTCTATTTGGGTAAATTCCACACAGATTTTATTTCCAAGATTCGGTTTCTAATTTTTTAGGTTGCTATTTTTAAATCTGCAAGTTTTATTTAAATAACATTATAACTCATCTCTCAAGTCAGTTTTTTTAGAATAGAATTGAAAAGTTTGATTTGGAACCTGTCGTACTGAATCTAGATGTTCATCTTCTCTCTCTCCTCTCTCTTTCCCTCTCCTGCAATCGGCTTCTTCTTCCCTGGTTCTCTGTCCTCCTTTTATGAACCTGAGAATTCCGTCTCATGTAACCTCTCTTCTTCTTTCTTCCAGTGCCAGGCGAAACTCTGATCCTGTCAAGTTTCAGTTTGCTTATTTGATATGTATTTTCCTTCATTGCTGATAACTTGATAAGATAGCTTTCTGGTTGCATTACCTCTTGAATGCTTTCATTATATTCAAATTTCTCAGCCCATATTATGCTTGCATTTCATTGCTCGGTTTCTGTAAACTACTTAAACAAATCCATCGTATTACTTAAAGATTTATAAATTAGTGCTTTTCTGTCTTGATTGGGTTAAAGTGATTACAACCACTTTTCTTGCAATGTTATCTCTGTTTACCGATATCCATTTTCATGAGTGTTTACCCTTAGATACAAAGTCCAGGTACTGTTTGGTAAAAACACCACCGAAATTGGTTTTTCTTTCTCCACATTAAATCTTGAATTTTCAGATTCATCTGATTACCATTCTATGTAGATTCTGTTTCCATATCAAAGAGGTCCTAACTTGCCCATATTACCGAACTGCCACTGCCCTTACAAAATGATTTATTTATTCATTTTGTGGGCCCATAGTATTACTAAATAGGATTATCCCAACCTGGGATCGCTACCACAGTTTTTGTAGAATTAATTTTATTTTAATAATAATAATAATTTCCTGTGATATTTGTTTATACTGATATCGTTTCATTTGACCAGATCATCTAAATGATTGAGGATTGTGGAAGTTTGTTGCTGTTGCATTAGTCGGCTGTTTGTGATGCGTCAAGTTTTGTGATATAAAATGGTACAACGACATGGACTTCACATGATTACTGAATTGGTTGCTCTTAGTTAATTCTTGCGAATTAGATGTATAGAAAGCATGGTATTTTATGTTGGTTAATAGTTAATGGACATGGTATATATAGGACTTGATAATATAAATATCTAGTTTGTATGGGGATTATTAGTGGTGTTATTCTTTAACAAGATGACCATGGATCATCCTCTTGCTCACCAACAAAGATAGAGTATAAAAACACACACACACACACTGGCCAATGGGCCAGGACCAGCCCGTCTCTGCCGCTCTCCCTTCTCTTGCATGCACACACATATTGACACACTCGTGCGTACACACACACACAGACACACTAGTGCGTGCACACATACATTGAACGAGGAAAGAATTAAGCCAAGTCAACTTGATAATACTAAGGTCCTATGAAATCATATGTCATTTCATGAATTTAATCCATACATTTATTTAGGTTCTCTTGTTGTAAGGGAAAATTAAAGAAAGGAGAAGTAAAATTTTCAAAGTTAAAAAATAAAATTTTGTAATCATTGTGATAACAGGATTACTCACATGATTCTATTCCACCTTTGATATTTTATAAAGCATTAACTTTAACAATATAAAAGACAAGGACTAAAAGATAAAGAAAATATTTTTATTTCACAGAAAGCACTTGATTCTGTACATTATTTCCTACTAAACTTCCGGGGGAGTTTCAATTATTTTTTTTTTTTTTGGGTAGAAGGAAATTCTATTGAAAAGAAAAACCAGGAATAATCGAAGCATCAATCTCATATAAAGTTGTCAGCCACCAAGTGGAGTTCGGTCAGATAACCTTCCCTGAACAGGTTATAGCCCTCATAGCCAAGCTATGGGCCACAGCATTGGCCGACCTTGGAACATAAGTGAAAGATAAACAAGCCCCTACCTCTAAAGGATATGATATCATGAATAATCGATCCTAAATACACATCACAATCAACCTCCATGTTATCACTTTCGACTTCTAATTGATCATATCCTTCTTGAAGAGCTGCTGCAATAGCTGATCGTATCGCCAAGGCTTCCCCAACGACGGAAGTTTCGAAAAAAGAGGCTTCGGTTACCACCATCAAAGGTTGAGTGTGACTGTCCCGTAAGACATATCCAATGCCACTTTGATTAGAATCCTTGACCAATGCTGCATCCGTATTCAACTTTCCGCAACCCTGTGAAAGTGGAGACCAAAGAGCTGTACAACCTGGGCTTCGAATCAGCGAAGAGGTGCTGTCAATTGAAAGAATTTCAATTTAACCCCTTTAACTTTGCCTATTACTTTGCTTTGTTTAAATTAAACTGTACAGCCTGAGAAAGATTTTCAAGATTTAGGAGTATCCTATTATCCTATTGTAAATAACAAATAGTTATTACACGGATAGACGTGGAAAATTTAGGAGTATCCTATTATCCTATTGATTGATCAAATTCATAATTTAGTGCAATATCCATGGCTAATCATGTATTAGACTCTTTCCCTTATATCTCAAGTAGTTCAAGATTTTCCAAGATCCAAACCCATTGGCCATACCATTAGGGATCTCTAAATTACTTGAAGCCTAAGGTTGTTAGGTTGATCATAAAGATTCATTTGTCCTCTTATGCCATAGAATATTTAATAGCTCTTAATCAACCAGTATTGGAACAAATTAATAACTAGAGGAACCAATACGTTAAACTCTCTATAAATTGCAAGTAAACCTATTTAATGAAAAATTAGTTAAAAATTGGATAATTGATATCGATTAATAATCAATTCTGATAGCAATTTCGACTCTGTCTAATTAATCGATTTGATTGCAGCTTTACTCTCCTATGCACCGGTCAACCTCGGTGTTGGAAATTGCAGATCGATTATTTAATCGGCTAGTCACAGTCCATGCTTTCAGTTACCTAGACCAATTATGGTTTGATAGAAACCGAGAAAGCCAAGAGGGAGAGAGCGCCATGGGAGCGAGTCGGTTGATCAAGAGCACATTGTTATCTGGGAAAAGCTCAGTAAAATCGATTAACTCGTGAGCTCCATGGAATTTTAGAGGGAAATTGTATCACAATCAAGCCCATCAGCCAATGATTTAAGCAAATAATTGGAAATAAATAAGAGGTGTTAAGGATAAACCATGCAGACGGTTATCCATTGAAAATTTAAACTATTGTTGTTCATCTGCAAAGAAATAGGAATATTTTAAATTTAAATTATCGTTGTATAGTTGCGATGTGATCTCCTTGGAAATAGGAGAAATTCAAATTTGTAAACAGACTCCTTGATACAAGGACTGTAAACATAAGCTTATAAAAAACATCGCTCATCCGATTAATAAAAGGGATATGCGAGAGATTGATTCAAACTACAACTCTCTGAAATCTAACATGATATTAGACTACCACGGTTCGACACCTATTCACGCAATGCCTTCCGCTACTGTTACCTCTTCCACTTCCTGCGAATCTACTACTTCGTCAGTGATAAAATCACAAAAGATTTTCATCCACCCAAGTTAAAGCGGAGATATTGATACTACCCAATATATCTTGTAAATCTATAAGTTACCTATTATCTCTTTATGAGATCTGTACGTTACCCATAATCATTCCATGAGATAAGGAGATGAGATTCTTGTATCAAATTCTATAAATTCAATACAAAGACAGAGACAAAACACACAATTGAATACTGAAAATATTTTCAACTATTGTTTTGTTTTATGGTATCAGAACCAACGACATACGTCAATAAAATGTCTTCCTTAAACATATTTTCCCTCGCTGCCTCTTCTCCATCTCTGTCCTCTCCCAAGTTCAGTCACAATGTGTCGATTCGACTTGATCAACATAATTATTTGCTATGGAAGTCAAAGATACTTCCCTTAATCCGTGGCCATCAACTAATGGGCTACATCGACGGCTCCTTTCCCTGTCCGGCGGTCAAAGTTCTATCAACCAGCTTACCAACGTCCCTTTCTGTGACGTCTCCCTCTGAAGACTCTACAGCAACTCCACCTGCTACTTTGCTGATCAACAATCCTGCTTATGCCTCTTGGATAAGCCAAGATCAGTTACTCCTTGGATGGATTCTCTCCTCTCTCTCTGAGTCTGTTCTCAACCAGGTTATCAATTGCACCTCTTCTGCAGCACTCTGGCAATCTCTTGAGACTCTATTTGCCAGTCATTCAAGATCCCGCATCATGCAACTGTGGCTACAACTTCAAACTGAGAAAAAGAAATCTCAGTCTGTCACTCTATTTTTTCAACGGATGAAATCTATTGCCGACAACCTCGCAGCTGTCAACAATCCGATTCCTGAGTCGGATCTTATTCTACATATCCTAGCTGGCCTAGAACCAGAGAGGGAGGCATTTGTTACAGCCATCTCCACCAGATCTGAACCTCTTACTCTCAATGATCTACATGGACTTTTGCTTAGTCACGAAATCAGATTGGAACAAACCTCTCTATCGGTCAATGTTCCTGAAGCAAATCTAGCTGCTACCCATTCTGCTCGACCCAGACAAGGTCGCCCATCTAATTTTTCTGCTCCCAATGGACAGCCCTCCTACCACCGTGGCAGAGCCCGTGGACGTGGGCGTTTTTACTTAGGAGGACGAGTAGCCAAACCAACATGCCAGGTCTGCAATCGCATGGGTCATACCGCCATCACTTGTTACTATCGGTTTGACAATGCTTACCAGGGACAGTTGTCTCCACATTCGGCTTACACTGCTGCCACTATTCACTCTCCACATCTAGATGCATGGTATCCTGACTCCGGTGCCACTGATCATATCATCTCTGATTTGGGAAATCTTTCTGTCCATTCGGAATATCACGGCAACGATCAGGTTCAAGTCGACAATGGGCAAGGTTTGCATATCCATCACACTGGACATTCAAAAATTTTAACTACTAGCCGTGCATTAGATTTGAAAAATATCCTTCATGTTCCTTCAATTTCTAAAAATCTGCTTAGTGTTTCTAAACTTACATCTGAAAATAATGTTATTTTGGAATTTCACCCCTCTTATTGTCTAATTAAGGATCAATCCTCGGGGAAGGTCCTACTCAGAGGCAACCTTGATGGTGGTTTGTATCGTCTCAACAGTCATTTTCCCCGCTCATCAGCATTTCCTTTTCCTCAAGTGTTTGTCGGTGAACGTGTATCCATTGACACCTGGCATCAACGCTTAGGACATCCCTCACCAGCTATTCTCAGACGTATACTGGCATCAAATAAATTGACTGTCGATGGGCTTACCAAACTATCATTATGTTCATCTTGTCCTTTAGGAAAATCACATAAATTACCTTTCAATTCGTCTGATTCTGTTTCCTTTCACATCCCTTAGAGTTAATACATTCAGATGTTTGGGGTCCATCCCCTGTTCCCTCCCCTAATGGTCATCGTTTTTATGTGAGTTTTATTGACAACTTTAGTAAGTACACATGGCTATTTCCTCTGGTTCACAAATCTGATGTTCTTCCTATTTTTCAATCTTTTAAACGGCAAGTAGAAAAAAATTTTGAACGACCAATTAAGGCCCTGCAAACCGATTGGGGTGGAGAATACCGTTCGGTTTCAAAAATTTTAGAAGCTAATGGTATTCTCCATCGAATCACCTGCCCTCACACTCATGAGCAGAATGGTCGTGCCGAACGAAAACATCGGCATATTGTCGAAACTGGTCTCACTATGCTCTACAATGCAATGGTCCCTCTCACCTATTAGGTTGATGCTTTTACCTCTGCCATTTTTTTGATTAACAGGATGCCTACGGATTCCAAGTCCCCTTGGGAACGACTGTTTCATACAAAGCCTGACTACAACCTACTCAAAGTTTATGGGTGTTTATGTTACCCCCTCATGAGGCCTTACAATGCAAATAAACTGCAACCACGCTCCATCCCCTGTGTCTTTATTGGATACAGCCCGCGTCATCGTGGCTACCAATGCCTTCACATCCCAAGTGGTCGTGTCTATATATCAAGGAATGTACTATTTAACGAAGCTGTTTTTCCGTTCCAGCAGCAGGTTCCCACAGCGATCCTATCCTATGGTACGGTTCCATCCACAGTGGGCTCCTTTATACCACGGGTTGGTCACCCTCCGCATTGTGTCACTGCTGGGCCTTTAGGGGGCTCCCCGATCAACTACTCCACTGCCCACTCATGCCATCTCTCCATCTGCCGCACCACCTCAGCCCGGCATCTCCTTTGATTCTCGCTTGCAGCCCCCATCACCTGCTACAATGGCTGCCCACCAAGATCAAAACCAAGAATCCATGGGAATCAATTCCTCTTCCATGCCTGCAGATCTGCCTAGTGATAATGCTATTGTGTCCTCCTCACCTCCTGCCTTAACTAGAAAAAGTTTGCGTGTGCGGAAACCAACACAGTACACCGATTACGTGACCTACTCGGACACTTGTCATCCACTTCCTGATTCTCCAGCATCCCAACTAGAACCGAGTTGTTTCACTGAGGCTAACAAATCCATTGCCTGGCGTGCAGCTATGATGACTGAGTTTAATGCCCTCCTACAAAATGGGACATGGTCTCTTGTGCCTTTACGGACAAATAAAAATCTCATTAGCTGTAAGTAGGTCTATAAAATAAAACGACATCCAGATGGTACCATTGAAAGGCACAAGGCTCGTCTGGTTGCAAAGGGATTCAATCAGACAGAAGGACTTGACTATGGTGAGACGTTCAGTCCTGTGGTGAAACCCTCCACTATACGCACAGTCATTACGCTTGCCCTCTCTAGAGGCTAGGAACTTCGTCAACTTGACGTCCACAATGCCTTTCTCCATGGCATTTTACAAGAAGAGGTGTACATGATACAACCCCCTGGGTTTGTTCATTCTACCCAACCACAGAATGTCTGCAAACTTCACAGAGCTCTCTATGGTCTTAAACAGGCTTCACGGGCATGGTTTTCTAGACTTAGCCAAGGCTTACTTGCCATGGGATTCCACAGTGCACTGTCGGATTCCTCTCTTTTCCTTCGCTTTCGTGGCGGTCACACTATTTTTCTCTTAGTATATGTGGACGACATTATAGTCAATGGAAGTGATTCGGATCAGATCACTAAACTCATCATTGATCTCAATTCTTTGTTCAAGTTACGAGATCTTGGCCCTCTTCATTATTTTTTGGGTGTTGAAGTTACTCCTACTCCTGTGGGCTTATTTCTTTCTCAAGGAAAATATATTCGTGATCTACTTGTACGCACCAAAATGGATGGTGCTAAGGGTGTGTCAACTCCTGCTGCTACTGGAGTCAAACTTACAGCTAAGGGTGGCAATCCCTATGGTGATCCTACATATTATCGTAGTATTATTGGGGCTCTACAATATGCAACATTAACCAGACCTGAAATTGGATTCGCTGTGAACAAGGTCTGCCAGTTCATGCACAACCCTACAGAGGACCATTGGTCTGCTGTGAAGCGCATCTTACGCTATCTTAAAAACACCCTGCGCTTTGGCCTACATCTCCGTCGTACATCTCAATTGACACTACAAGCATACTCTGATGCAGATTGGGCAGGTTGACCCGATGACCAACGGTCCACAAATGGTTACTGTATTTTTTTGGGACCAAACCTTATCTCTTGGAGTTCCAAGAAGCAGTCCACCGTTGCTCGTTCAAGCACTGAATCTGAATATCGTGGCCTTGCCAATGCCGCTGCTGAGATCACATGGTTGCAACAGCTACTGCGGGAACTTCAGTTCACCTCTTCCATTCTTCCAATCCTTTGGTGCGATAACCTCGGAGCCACGTACTTGTCGGCTAATCCGTGGTTCCATGCCCGCACCAAACATGTTGCACTTGATTTTCATTTTGTCCGTGAAAAGGTCGCTGCCAAGGAATTAGAGGTTCACCTTCTCTCCACCAAAGATCAAATTGTTGATATCCTCACCAACCCCTTGCCAGCTCAGCGGTTCAGTACCCTCACAGGCAAACTCACCGTTCAGAGCTGCCCGGTTCGTTTGAGGGGGGATGATAAAATCACAAAAGATTTCCATCCACCCAAGCATATCGCAAAGATTGATACAGTGGATATTGACACTGCCCAATATATCTTGAAAAGATTTCCATCCACCCAAGCATATCGCAAAGATTGACACAGTTGATATTGATACTGCCCAATATATCTTGTAAATCTATAAGTTACCTATTATCTCTTTATGAGATCTGTACGTTACTTATAATCACTCCATGAGATAAGGAGATGAGATTCTTGTATCAAATTCTATAAATTCAATACAAAGACAGAGACAAAACACACAATTGAATACTGAAAATATTTTCAACTATTGTTTTGTTTTAGTCACCAATCACTATACCGATTAGATTAATGACTCCTTACCTCGTCAGGAAGCCCCAACTATCCCTATTACACCAAGTATGTTACACCAGTATCTACTGTCTCCTTTGATGACTGGAACAGAAAAGACCAAATGGTACTTAGCTGGTTGATCTCTTCCTTGGCTGCTGAAGTTCTTCCATATGTCATTGGCCTCTCAACTGCAGCTGAGGTCTGGAGCACTTTCCAATCTGTATTTGGAACTCTCTCACATACGAGTGTGCTACAGATCCATATGCAACTTCAGTGCACATCGAAGGGCTCCAAGTCGGTCTTAGAATATCTTCGTGAGGTTAAGTATCTCTCTGATCAACTGGCTGCCTCTAATAAACCTCTTTCTGTGGAAGAATTGAATGCTATTGTATTTTACAACTTGGGACTTGACTACAGTGATATTATTGCTGTATTAGGAACCAAATTGGAGGCTCTTCTATTTTACTCCCTCCGTCGCTTCTTACTTAGTCATGAGACCAGCTCAGATAATTATTTCAGCCAATCTCAGTGCTGTTCGGCCTTCTTCCTCACCACCTCGGATTCACTCAAGGCCGTAGGTCTCCCATCACTCTTCTTCTACTAGACCTCCTACCCACAATTGGCGACCTTTCAATAATAAGTCCAACACAGGGAACAATGTCAAATATGCAGTCATCCTAATCATACAACCTCCAAGTGTTATTATCGAGACTCTGGTAAATCTACATCCAGATAGGCTTTTGCTCACATGGCAGGCTTCTGCCCACTCCAGCTACCACTCCATCGGAATGATTCCCAGATACAGCCGCCATGCATCATATAACTCTTGACATCAACAACATGCACATCTCCAACAAATACCATGGTAAGGAATCACTACAAGTGGATAATGGAACTGGTTTACAAATTACTGGTTTACAAATTAGCAATATTTGAACCTCTTCTCTGTCATGTTCCCCCTCATCTTCATTTCAATTTACCAACATTCTCCATGTACCCCATGTCACACCCTAATTCCGGCTAAACCAGAAGTGTGAGTGAACCGTCACTAAACCAACGATTCACACTAGGGTCTTAATAAAACCGTATCTACTTATACAAACTATTGCACATAACCATAATCAGATTATAAATAAATACAGCGGAAGTCTTAAATTAAATGAACTGGGTATTTTATTGCTACTTAAATAAATTATCCAATTATTTAAAATACCAAAACGTAGATAAATATCTTTACATAGTTTATAAATCAAACTGAAATAAATAAAATAACTAAATCAAGAACATCCTAGAAGTACACGCAGTAAGGGCACTTGCATGAAGGGTCATGTTCGTCCTCCCCTGCTTGCACTTCCAGAGCAGCAACACCATCATAACTGTAGCATTCACGTAGTCCTCCACAGTATAACCTATATCAACATCTAAAAATAGTGTGTACACAAGAGTGAGCTCACAACTTAGCTAAGTAAGAAAATCAGACAATGTAACAAATAATATGCATGAGTAACATTCACATTATGGTCTGGTTTTAAGTTTGCAATGTACTATAGAAAGGATTGGCGACCACCGCATCTCTATACAAGAGTGTGTGAATCAGTCCAATGGATCAAACACCACTGTCGTCCCAGATGTACCCACCATGGAATAGAGATAGAGCTAAAGTGCCCGGATCACACACCACCAACACTTTCCCTGATACCCTACCCATACCAACACGTAAGCCCTTATTAGCAAGGACTTACAAACTGGGCTCGCAACTAACCAATCCTATATATCATCACAGTAGGTCCTATCCTAGTACAGCTCCCTACGGCATAGAGATAGGGCTTGAGTTTGGTGGCTAGGCTGGATGTAAGACCCGTACTCTGAAAATCCGGTCTAAACCTTGGTTTTGTGTCATGACAGGTCTTCCGATCATCACCGGGCCAGACGGGGCAAGCGGATAACAAACAGGTACAAAATCGGACCGAAGTCGACCAATTTTAGGTATACCGGTCGATGGTACCGGTCTTGGTACTGGTCGACCGGTATGGCTTGCGCCGCTAGGTGCGAGAATCTGGAAATTGGTCTTTGCGGGTCCCGCTTTCCTGATTTCGAATCCTAGAAGTTTCCTAATCCTAGTAGGGTTACTAAACCCTATTTCTAGCCTATAAATACACCCTTAAACCTCATCAAATCCTTTCCATTGTCTCTCACAAACCCTAGAGAAGAGAAAGAGGTTGGAAAGGAGAAGGGGCTAGGAAGAAGAAGGAGGTGTCGCCATTACCGTTCGACGACGCTCTCATTACGCCAGTCAACGGTAAGTGCTTGAATCCATCTTCTTATCCTATGTTAGTTGTGTGGGTGGATCAATACCATGCAAAGTAGGTATTGATCTAAAACCCTAATTTGGTCAATAAACCCTAAGTTGCCGTCAAACCTAGATTCGAGTTTCGAGATGATATTCATCGAAACGAGACTTGAATGAGTTTGGGATAACTCTAACTCAAAGCCTAGACTTAGAATGGATAGGAGAAATCCTGAAAATCCATGGAGGATGATCGTCGGCAGTCGAAAAAACCATGTATGGTCTTCCGGAGACATACCGGTCGACTATACCGGTTGCACATAGTGCGACCGGTATGTTGCAACCGCTACCTCTCGGGAGGTTGCCTGTGGGGACCGACTGACCATACCGATCGCCAGTCTTTCTCCACAGAGCTGCGACCGGTATGTTGCCGCCGATCAGCTCTGTGAGGGTATTTGTAACCCTGTTGGTTTCCGATCAACATGAGACTCTAAGAATGTTATTTTAATGAAACCCTAATAATATTGTAGGACTTTGTGACTTATCGTTTGGATCTTGCGACGTGGAGCAAGTTATCGAACGAGCTTCAGGTAAGGGAATCTGACCTAAACCTAATAATTAATGGACAGTAAATTGTTGTTAATCACCTGATTATATGAGATGTGTTGTTTGTGCATATTCACATGCCATCCTTTACTTTCAGTTGTTGTTACTGTTCATGCATTGATAGGATGTGATTGTTAGGCATGTGATTGTTTTCGTTAGTGTGTGGAGTGGGGCATGGGCCTGGGATCGCTCTTCACATTAGCACCTTTTGTAGTATTCTGTCTTATCATGCTCGGTACGGGTGGGATATCAGGGGAAGGTCGTGGTACGGTGGTCTCCGATATTGATGTTGTCCCGGCCATTGTTATGTGGTACTGTGGATTCTGAGTCGACGCTGGCTTGTCCACGATGCTTTAACTCTATCTATATGCCGTAGGGAGTTATGTTGGGATAGGGTCTACCTGCGTATTGTTTCTATCCTAGTGGGTTAGTTGCGGATAGGGCATCAGGGGAGGTGTGGGAATGCCTTAGCTCTATCTCTATGCCGTAGACGGCTGTGGTGCATGTGGGCCAATGGGGGTGTGATCCATGAGGTGCCACACACTTGTGTATAGAGGTGCGGGGGCCACCAAACCTTTCTATAGCACATTACAAACTTAAAACCAGACCACATCATAAAATTGATTGTTACTCATGCATAATCTTGTGAAACTGTCTGATTGTCTTACTGAGCTAAGTTGTGAGCTCACCCTTTGTATATACATTGTTTTTAGATGTTGATGCAGGATACACAGTGGACGACTACGTGAACGCTCCGACGTATGGAGGTGTAGCTGCTTTGGATGTACGAGCAGGGGAGGACGAGCATGATGCTTCATGCGAGTGCCCTTTCTGTGTGTACTTGTGATGGATTTTATTTAGTTGTTTCAATTATTTTCGTTTGATATTAAGGGATGTAAAAGATATTTATTTTATGTGTTTGAATTTGGATAATGGGATATTTATTTAAATTATCAATAGATACTCAGTTCATTCTATCTAAAGTCTTCCGCTGTATATTTATATTCTGATTATGGTTATGTGTAATGGTTTGTATGAGTGGACACGGCCTATTCGAGATCCTGGTGTGAACCATTGGTTCAATGACGGTTCACTCACACCATTCTGGTTGGATCAGAATTGGGGTGTGACAACTTGGTATCAGAGCCCTCGGGCTCTGTTCCAACAAACCATGTTGCACTTACTGAGTCGATGAACTGAGTTAGGAGAAAATTAAAAATCTTAATACAAACGCACCTTAAGCATTGTTTGATACCTGAGACGGACTAAGAAAGAGAATAATGTACTATGTTAAATATGAAACTTAACATGTGCACATACACTAGTTAGGAAAAACCTTAAAATTTTCATTAAACAAGAAAATGAGTATCAAATGAGATTGTGCTACAGGGTACGGTCCACAAACCGGACAGTTACCCTGTTATATGTAAAACAGTCATGAGTAAGTAAAAGAAAAATCATGGGGTAGGGGGCCTAGGAGGTATGGGGTCCGCTATATCATAGTCACGCTCGTAAGCGACCCTGAGCCAGTGCACCTGATCCTGTGTGACTCGGAGGCTACGAGTCAACTGTGCTAAGTCACGGCTCATTTCCCGCTGAGCGTCCCTGAGCTCCATAAACATACCCATCACTGAGTCGGGAGGAGGCTGAGATGGTCCAGCTGTAGGGGCAGATGGTGGTGGTACAGGTGCAGGCTGTGGGGTAGGCACTGGTGCTTCTCCAGCCATATCGTCATCATCGTCATCACCTATCTCTGCCGCATAGGCCGCATGGGTCGCGGCTGCTGCTGCTGCTGCCGCTGCTACTCTCCCAAGTGGACGAGGGCGAGCCTCCAACTCGTCGTCACTAACCGGCAGATCGACCATCTGCATCCTCTGTATCGCATCCCAGTCGATGTCGGAGGTCATGGTGTCCTCAACGGCTACCTCTCCTCTCAAGCTCACGCCCAGACGACGAAGAAGGAAAGTGACGAGACGGCCATAGGGAAGGTTGCTGGCCCGATCGGCCACGGCCGCGCGATGCATAGTCCAGATGATGAGGTAGGGAAGTGAGATCCGCTCCCCTGTGCAGACGCAATAAGTGACGTACTGGGTGAGCTGGGACAACTCATTGTAGTGGCCGCTCTGTGGTACTATGTTGTGCTAAATAATGCGACTATATACCCGAGGTATAGGCCTCAGGTTAGCCGCCTTCATAGGGGCTCCAGGGTTTAAGATCTGATGCGCTATCTCTCGGCGCAAATCAGCGCAGTACACCAAATCTCCATCGTTGGGAATCCCAAGAAGATCAACCAACTGATGGGTGTTAAATGAAATATGTACACCCCGGACGTAGCTGGTGATACGTAGATCCCTACACTGGTTCATATCCTCGACATCCCCTTCAAGTTCCAAGTTCGCATAGAAGTGCTTGACCAAGTTAGAGCGTGTGGTCTCTGTGAATGAAATAACCGGCAACCAACATAGAGCGCCAAAAGCCGTCTCCACATTGAATCGGTGCAGTTGTTCCAGGTTGACCCGGTGCCCTGATTCAATACTTTTATTATCAAACCATGGAAACCGAGCTTGTGCTTCCAAGGAGCGAAACCATAGCTCATCTAGCTGTGGAACTGGTGGTGAGGGAGCCCGAGAACTAGAGCCATGTGAGCGTTTCCTGAGAGTGCGTCTAGGAGCCATTTAAACTGCAAAACAAAAGAAAATAAGATAAAAGTTAGAAAATTTTCGAAATTTCGGCAGCATAACGACAGCATTTTGGGAAAAAGCCTCGAACTCACCCAAAAACGTGGGGAGGAGGACTTACGTAACCCCCACACTCTTCAATAAACCAATCACAAGCAATTCAAATGAGAAATTTCAAGAATTTAAGAAAAATTAGAAATTTCAAAATTTTTTTTTGAAAACCTAGGTCAAAATATGAAAAAATTCGATTTTTATGTAAACCATTCGGTGGAACCCCAAATTAGTTGAGGGCTTTTGCTCTTGGGGGTCCCTAAACCCTCTCCAAGCCGAAAGAAAAGAGTTCCTACGGTTGAAACATCTCGAACAAAGAAAAACCTAGATTTCTACATATAGACGATATGGGAAAATGATAAAGAGATGATGGGGAGGGAGGGATCATACCTAGAGACGATGTACTAGCTCTTGAGTGGAAGAAATCACCTTCAAAAAGCACCGGTCGGACTGTAGCAACTCAGTCTCCAAAGAAGAATCGCCACCGGAGAAGAAAGGAGGAGGAAAAAGTGAGAAAATCTCACTTTTTCCCGATTTTATAACCAGTATAGGCATACCGGTCGACGGTTTTGCCTATACCGGTCGACCGGTATCACCCAGATATATGCGACCGCTATGTCTCGGTCAAAAATTTTATTCTGACCGGTCGACTATACCGGTCGCAACACTGTATACAGGGTGTCGACCGGTATGTTGCGACCGCTATGTCTCGGTCAGAATTTTAACTCTGACCGGTCGACTATACCGGCCGCAGCATATTCCACAGGGGTGTGACCGGTATGTTGCGACCGGTACGCACCAAAGAGCCAGGAAAAATTGAATTTAAAATCTTTAAAATTGTGTAAATTGAAATGTTACTTCTCGACTATTTTCCCTTGCATTATTCAAGACTAACACTGCTATTATTGATGTTCTCACGTGTTATGTCTTCTTCTCAGATCCAAATAAAATAGTCTGAGATGGCAGGCGGAAACGGTCGTAGGGGTCGAAAGCGTCATCAGGCCAGGATGCGCCTAGAAGAAGAACAAGTTGAACAAGACCAGGTTAGAGAACTAAGTCCTGAAGTGGAGGTGGAACAGGTCCCAGAAGTACCGACAAATTTACCTAGCCCACCTCACAGGAATTCTGAGACCATTGTTACAAACTTGGTCTATCAGATGTAGGCTCAACAGAAGGAATTTCTGAGCGAGGTACTGAAGATGCTCAGACCAACAGACTCTGTTCCCGCTGGAAATATGCCCGAGTCAGGAGGAATTAATGCTACCCAACCGATGCAGAGTAGCCCAAGGCCGAGGGGCCAAGCGCAGAACGTACCACCACCGCATCGGTTTCTGTCGCCTTCTGCGTACCCGGGAGCTTATCCGTATCCACCACCATGGTACGGAGCAGACACTCAGGGACAGCATGATCTGAGCAGGTCAGTGGACAGATTCTTGAAGTTGAAACCTTCATCGTTCATGGGCAGGACAGGGAAACCATTGTGGCCAGCACAGTGGGTTGCAGAGATGGAAAAGAACTTCCGATTGATGACTTGTACTGAGGAGGAAAAGATTCTGTTTGCCACTCATATGTTGAAAGAAGATGCAAATGCTTGGTGGAATTCTACACGGGCATATCTGGAGACTAAGTATACACTGGTTGATTGGGAAGTGTTTAAAGCTGCTTTCTTCGACAAGTATTTTCCAAAGAGTTTCAAAGATCAAATGCAGAAAGAGTTTCTCAATCTGTAGCAGTCTCAGTCGACCGTAGATGCTTATCAGCAGAGGTACGAAGAGCTATTCTTCTTCGCTCCGGCAAGTATGCAAGAAGAAGAGACCAAGACACGTAGGTTCACTATGGGACTACGTGGAAGCATCAGAGAGCATATCTTGGGCTTGGACAAGAAGATCTACAACGAAGCTATGCAGGTTGCGAGGGTGATAGAGTTCAGTCAGAGGGACAGCTTCTTCGCTCAGAACAGGGGAGTGAAGAGACCTGCTAGAGAGAGTTCGGGTGGCAGTAACAACAGACCCTTCCGCCCATACAGGGCACAGACCGCTACAGTACCTGCGAGAAACAACCCGGCACCACCTGTGCCACAGTTCGCTGGACACAACCCAAATATCAAATGTTATAACTGTCAGCAGCTGGGACATGTCGCAAGGAATTGCACTCTACCTAAGAAGCAACCCCCCAGCAAGGAAAAGTGTATGCGGTCACCACTGAAGAGGCAGCCGCATCACCTGATGTGGTAACTGGTACGACTCTATCCCTTACTATTTGGTTTATTCTTTCATTTTGCATGAGCATGTAGAACTAAGGGGCAATAAATTCCAGGAATTGTAAATGTAGCTGGTATACCCGCCATAGTATTATTTGACTCTGGGGCCATGCACTCCTTTGTTTCTATTTCTTTTGGGAAGCGAATGGAGTTACCAATCAAGCATTTGAACCCAAGCTTGATAGTTCGCTCTCCACTAGGAGTCGAAGTGGCTTTGACCGAGTATTATGGACCATGTACTGTATGTATTGAGGGCCGAGACTTAGAAGCAAGCCTAGTACTACTTGAGATGGCAGACTTTGATGTCATCCTGGGAATGGATTGGCTAGGCCATCATTCGACCGTCCTTTTATGTGGTGAAAGGAAGCTTGTGCTTACTGACAAAGAGGGAAGGGAATATAGTTTCGCTGGGATCAAGCTATCTAGGAAGCGGAAGCTGATTCTCTCTGCCCTAAAAGCCAAGCGATGCTTAGAGAAAGAGGGAGTGGGGTATCTAGTATCTGTAGTCGATCTCACGGCAGAGTCACTCAAGATGGAAGATATAGATGTGGTTCGGGAGTTCCCAGATGTATTTCCAGAGGAGCTTCCAGGCTTACCGTCGGACAGGGCTACAGAATTTGTAATAGATCTCATGCCAGGTTCGGTGCCGGTGTCTAAAGCACCATACAGGATGGCCCCGACCGAGTTAAAGGAGTTGAAGACCCAATTACAAGAATTGTTGGATAAGGGCTTCATACGACCTAGTATATCACCTTGGGGAGCACCTGTATTATTCGTCAAGAAGAAGGATGGAAGTGTACGGCTATGTATTGACTACCGTGAGCTGAACAAGTTGACGATCAAGAATCGATACCCTTTGCCTAGGATCGATGATTTGTTTGACCAGTTACAGGGTGCAAAGGTTTTCTCAAAGATCGATCTCCGATCAGGGTATCACCAATTGTAGATCAAGGCCGGAGATATTCCGAAGACTGCTTTCAGGACGAGGTATGGGCATTATGAGTTTCTAGTTATGTCTTTCGGGTTGACCAATGCTCCAGCGTCGTTTATGGAACTGATGAACCGAGTGTTTCATGATATGTTGGACACTTCGGTCATCGTATTCATCGATGACATATTGAAAGGACATGGAGACTCATACATCGCACTTGAGGGCAGCCCTACAACGGCTGAGACAGGAGAAGCTTTATGCAAAATTTAAGAAGTGCGAGTTTTGGCTGAAGGAAGTGGCTTTCTTGGGCCATGTTGTATCTGAAGACGGTATCAAGGTTGATCCAAACAAGATAGCTGCTATAGTAGGATGGGAAGCACCAAAATCTATTGCGGAGATTCATAGTTTCCTTGGGTTGGCTGGTTATTATAGAAGATTCGTGGAAGATTACTCCAGGATCGATGTTCCACTCACCAGATTGACCAAGAAGGGAGAGAAATTCATATGGACAGATGAGTGCGAGAAGTGCTTTCAGACTTTGAAGTCAAGACTAGTCTCTGCACCTATCTTGACCATCCCAGAACCAAGCGTTCCGTTTACTTTATATACGGATGCTTCAGGGTTGGGTATTGGGTGTGTATTGATGCAAGGAGAACAGGTGATTGCTTACGCATCAAGACAGTTAAAAGAGCATGAGAAGAACTATCCTACGCATGACTTGGAGCTGGAAGCGGTTATTCACGCAATCAAGACTTGGAGACACTACTTGTACGGTGAGAAGTTTCAGATCAAGTCAGATCACAAGAGCTTAACTTCTTTTCACGCAGAAGGATCTGAATATGAGACAGAGGAGATGGCTGGAATTGTTAAAAGATTATGATTGTGACATCCAGTACCATCCGGGTAAAGCAAATGTTGTGGCTGACGCCTTAAGCAGAAAGTGGGCATCGAAACCTGAGGCAGGACCAAGTACAAATGCCGCATTATGTGCCACAGCCTCAAGTTCAATCGATGGTGATGAAGAGCATATTATAGAGACTGCAGAAGATCTAGTTGAGCAAGGCTTGATTCATAAGTTCACTATGATGTTCGCAGCTTTGAAGATCTCACCGGATCTAGTTGATGAAGTCAAAGTAGCAATCCTACAGGATCCACATCTCAAGACAGTGCAAGAAGACTTAGAGAAGGGTACGAGCAATCCTGACTTTACCTTGGATTCAGACAGGGTACTCAGGTATCGTGGACGTTTATGTATACCGGAGAGTGAAGACTGCGATATCAGAGATCGAGTTATGACTGAAGCTCATTACACTCCATATTCGGTACATCCAGGAAGTACCAAAATGTACCATGACTTGAGAAGACTATATTGGTGGAGGGGTATGAAAGCTGATATAGCTCGTTTCGTGTTCCAATGTCTGAACTGTCAGTAAGTTAAAGCAGAAAGGCAGAGACCCGCAGGTTTACTACAGCCATTACCAGAACCTGCATGGAAGTGGGATTGTATCACTATGGATTTTTTCACTGGCCTACCTTTGACACCAAGGTCAGTGGATGCAGTCTGGGTTATAGTGGATCGGTTCACCAAGACAGCTTGATTTATTGCGGTCAGACCTCAGTATACCATGGAGAAACTGGCCAAGTTATATGTGGATAATATAGTCAGACTTCATGGCGTTCTAGAGAGTATAGTATCTGACAGAGATCCCCGTTTTACATCAAAGTTCTGGGAAGGATTACAGAAAGCTATGGGAACAAAGTTGAAGTTCAGTACAGCTTTTCACCCTCAGACGGACGGACAGTCAGAGCGAACTATTCAAATTTTGGAAGATATGCTCCGAGCTTGTGCATTAGACTTTAAGGGAGCTTGGGATGAGAAGCTATCACTTATCGAGTTCGCTTACAACAACAACTATCAGGCTACAATTCAGATGGCCCCATACGAAGCACTCTATGGGAAGAAGTGTCGTACACCTCTGTTATGGAACGAAGTGGGGGAAAGAAGAATTGTAGGACCGGAGTTTGTTGAAGAAACTTGCCGAGTGATTGATCAGATCAAAGAGAGAGTAAAGACAGCTCAAGTTCGATAGAAGCACTATGCGGATAATCGACGTCGAGATCTGGAGTTTGCAGTGGGTGACAAAGTGTTCTTGAAGATATCACCGGTGCGAGGTCTGAAACGGTTTGGTAAGAAGGGGAAGCTATGCCCCAGGTATGTGGGACCATATGAGATATTGAATCGATGTGGTAATGTAGCATATCAATTGGCTCTACCACCATCTATGTCTAGCGTTCATAATGTGTTCCATGTATCATTACTGAAGAAGTATGTCAGAGATCCATCGCATATCTTGATCGCTGATCCTCCAGACTTGACTGAAGACTTAACTTTCGAAGTGGTGCCTGTAATGCTCTCAAGCCGAAAAGTTCAGCAACTTTGAACCAAGGATATCCACTATGTGAAGGTTCATTGGAGAAGCCAAAATGTAGAGGAAATTACTTGGGAAGAAGAGAGCGCGATGAGGAAGGAGTACCCTAACCTTTTTGACAATCAAGGTACGTTAAAATTTCGAGGCCGAAATTTCTTTTAAGGGTGGGGGAGTTGTAGAACCTATATGCAAATTTCGGGACAAAATTTCTTTTAAGGGTGATGGAGTTGTAAGACCCGCACTCTGAAAACCCGATCTAAACCTTGGTTTTGTGTCATGACAGGTCTTCCGATCATCACCGCGCCAGACGGGGCAAGCGGATAACAAACAGGTACAAAATCAGACCGAAGTCGACGAATTTTAGGTATACCGGTTGATGGTACCGGTATTGGTACCGGTCGACCGGTATGGCCTGTGCAGCTATGTGCGGGAATCTGGAAATTGGTCTCTGCGGGTCCCGCTTTCCTGATTTCGAATCCTAGAAGTTTCCTAATCCTAGTAGGGTTACTAAACCCTATTTTCAACCTATAAATACACCCTTAAACCTCCTCAAATCCTTTCCATTGTCTCTCACAAACCCTAGAGAAGAGAAAGAGGTTGGAAAGGAGAAGGGGCTAGGAAGAAGAAGGAGGTGCCGCCATTACCGTTCGACGACGCTCTCATTACGCCAGTCAACGGTAAGTGCTTGAATCCATCTTCTTATCCTATGTTAGTTGTGTGGGTGGATCAATACCATGCAAAGTAGGTATTGATCTAAAACCCTAATTTGGCCAATAAACCCTAATTTGGCCAATAAACCCTAAGTTGCCGTCAAACCCTAGATTCAAGTTTCAAGATGATATTCATCGAAACGAGACTTGAATGAGTTGGGGATAACTCTAAGTCAAAGCCTAGAATTATAATGGATAGGAGAAACCCTGAAAATCCATGGAGGATGATCGTCGGCAGTCGAAAAAACCATGTATGGTCTTCCGGAGACATACCGATCGACTATACCGGTTGCACATAGTGCGACCGGTATGTTGCGACCGCTACCTCTCGGGAGGTTGTCTGTGGGGACCGGCTGACCATACCGGTCGCCAGTCTTTCCCCACAGAGCTACGACCGGTATGTTGCCGCCGGTCAGCTCTGTGAGGGTATTTGTAACCCTGTTGGTTTCCGATCAACATGAGACTCTAAGAATATTATTTTAATGAAACCTAATAATATTGTAGGACTTTGTGACTTATCGTTTGGATCTTGCGACGTGGAGCAAGTTATCGAACGAGCGTCAGGTAAGGGAATCTGACCCAAACCTAATAATTAATGGACAGTAAATTGTTGTTAATCACCTGATTATATGAGATGTGTTGTTTGTGCATATTCACATGCCATCCTTTACTTTCAGTTATTATTACTGTTCATGCATTGATAGGATGTGATGGTTAGGCATGTGATTGTTTTCGTTGGTGTGTGGAGTGGGGCATGGGCCTGGGATCGCTCTTCACATTAGCACCTTTTGTAGTATTCTGTCTTAACATGCTTGGTACGGGTGGGGTATCAGGGGAAGGTCGTGGTACGGTGGTCTCCGATATTGATGTTGTCCCGGCCATTGTTATGTGGTACTGTGGATTCTGAGTCGACGTTGGCTTGTCCACGATGCTTTAGCTCTATCTCTATGCCGTAGGGAGTTATGTTGGGATAGGGTCTACCTGCGTATTGTTTCTATCCTAGTGGGTTAGTTGCGGATAGGGCATCAGGGGAGGTGTGGGAATGCCTTAGCTCTATCTCTATGCCGTAGACGGCTGTGCTGGGATAGAGCATACATTGATGACATATAGGATTGGTTAGTTGCGAGCCCAGTTTGCGAGCCCTGGCCAATAGGGGCTTAGGTACTGGTATGGGTAGAGTATCAGGGGAGGTACGTGGGTATCTTAGCTCTATCTCTATTCCATGGTGGGTGCATGTGGGCCAATGGGGGTGTGATCCATGAGGTGCCACACACTTGTGTATAGAGGTGCGGGGGCCACCAAACCTTTCTATAGCACATTGCAAACTTAAAACCAGACCACAGCATAAAATTGATTGTTACTCATGCATAATCTTGTGAAACTGTCTGATTGTCTTACTGAGCTAAGTTGTGAGCTCACCCTTTGTATATACATTGTTTTTAGATGTTGATGCAGGATACACCGTAGACGACTACGTGAACGCTCCGACGTATGGAGGTGTAGCTGCTTTGGATGTACGAGCAGGGGAGGACGAGCATGATGCTTCATGCGAGTGCCCTTTCTGTGTGTACTTGTGATGGATTTTATTTAGTATTTCAGTTATTTTCATTTGATATTAAGGGATGTAAAAGATATTTATTTTATGTGTTTGAATTTGGATAATGGGATATTTATTTAAATTATCAATAGATACTCAGTTCATTTTATCTAAAGTCTTCCGCTGTATATTTATATTCTGATTATGGTTATGTGTAATGATTTGTATGAGTGGACACGGCCTATTTGAGATCCTGGTGTGTACCGTTGGTTCAATGACGGTTCACTCACACCATTCTGGTTGGATCAGAATTGGGGTGTGACACTGGAGACCACAGTTGTCACACCCCAATTCTGGTCTAACCAGAATGGTGTGATGAACCACCAATAAATCAACAGTTCACCCAAGATCTCGCATAGGCGTACTCACCATATCAAACCAAACACACATTCCACATTAATAATCAGAGGTAATAAACAAATAAGCGGAAGTCTTACAGATAATGAACTGAGAGTCTAACAGTGATAAATAAGTATTTAATCCAGTTATTTCCAAACCATAAGACATAAAAATAAATAATCAATTACATATCCGATGTTCAAATTATAACTAAACTCAAGCAAAAACACATTGGTTGCACTCGCATGATGAATCATGCGCATGTTCTTCAGCTTCTACGTCCATCGCAGCAACGTGTCCATACGTTGATGCATTCATATATTCTTCAACGGTAGGACCTGCATCAACAACTAAAAATATTCAACGTCAAAAGGGTGAGCACACATCATGGCTCAATGAGCAAATAAAACAATGCAACAAACATATGCATGCATTCAATTCATATCTTTGGTCTGGTTTATAAGTTTGTAATGTGCTATATAAAGGTTTGGTGGCCGCCGCACCTTTATACACGAGTGTGTGAATCCACCCAATGGATCAAACACCATTGCTGTCCCACATGCACCCATCATGGAATAGAGATAGAGCTAAAGTGTCCGGATCAAACACCACCAATATTTCCCCTGATGCCCTACCCATACCAATACGTAAGCCCCTATTGGTGAGGGCTTGCAAACTGGGCTCGCAACTAACCAATCCTAATGTCAAACAGTGTATCCAAGGCCTCACCCCAGCATCCTACAATATGTCCATAGAGATAGAGCTAAGGCCCCCCAGCAGAATCAGAGACCACATGGTACGAGACCACCTCCCCTGATTCCCTACGACGTAATAGTTCTGCTAAGGTAATGATGATACGACGATGTTAGTGGGCAAGACTTGAGTAGAGATAGAGCTAGAGTCTGGTGACAAGGTCAAAGACCACCATGCCACGTCCTCTCCCTGATGCTCCACTCGCATCCAACACACCAACCACACACATACATTCACATGCCTATTCCTAGCATCATCATCATCATCATCATGTTATAAATAAATGGAGTTAAATATGCATGAACAAGAATAGCAAGAATATTGGATGACATGTGAGATGCACATTACAAGCATACAAGCATAGAATCAATCATGGTATTGGACTCAATAAATAAAACAACTTATTATTATCCAATTGGTTTAGGTCTTGTTCCCTCACCTTTGATCGATGTTTATTCCTCTCCTTGTTCCTCTCCCAAGTTTTGGAAGTCACTTTGAATTTATTAGGAACCTAAACAATTAATGTATGTAAGTTAGGGTTCAAGTTTACCAAGTTACAGTAGTCAAAGTCCTTGTTTGGTCTTAAAATATGCTTGATTTTTTCCTACAGTCGATGCTATGGTAGCAATATATGCCACCGTAGGACCTATGGTCAATACCCTATGGTCGCATTACATGCGACCGTAGCTGCGACTGTATGTTTCCTGAATTCTTCCCGAATGGTTGTAGTCGATACTTTCTCATCCTATGGTCGACCATAGCTACGACCATATGTAGTTTGGTTGATTTTTACTTCTTACAAGAGTTTCTCCTCTAGGATCATCAATGGGGTCCTCCCTAATGATCATTCTAAGGCCAATATTCTTAGTTTATCCCTTATCCATTAACCCTAACCTATTATCTAAGGTTTTGCTTATAAATTCCATAACCGAAATCGTTACATTAGATTCAACACATCAATTTGATGGAAATGAACCTATCCTATCTAATCTATCCTATAGAGTCAAGTCCATACCTTAAGCTTGTTGTAGAAAGATAGAACTCTTCTCTGCAAGCCTTCCTCTCAGCCTTCTTCTTCAAATCTCCTTCTCCTTCTCTTTCTCTCTCTTTCTCTCTTAGGTTTAAAGTTTCAATTTGAGTTCTAAAAGAATGAGAGAGGCTAAGGAACGTCCCTTATATAGAGGAAAAACCTCCATATAGAGTCCTCTTTC
This sequence comes from Protea cynaroides, assembly GCA_028583415.1. NCBI lineage: Eukaryota > Viridiplantae > Streptophyta > Magnoliopsida > Proteales > Proteaceae > Protea > Protea cynaroides. Next base: position 55,262,054 of record CM053267.1, on the reverse strand, counting down.
AATTAGGAAAAAGTCCTCCTCAAATTAGGAAAGTTTCCTAAACATTGAGTCGGTTCTGGGTTCCTACGGTCGATCATACTGTAGCATAAACCGTCGACTGTACCACCAAGACATGCGACCATAGGTTACATGGTCTCACTACGGTCGACCATAGGTGCGACCGTAGCCCCCAAACATGCCACCATAGGTCCAAAATTCACTGGTTTTTAGTTTTTGACTGTTTGCTTCCATACAAACTTAACCAGTCAACCACAACAATTAAATTTGACTTGTGACTTACCACATCTTGTGGTTTCTTCATATAATTAGTTTACTTGATCCGATTATGATAGGAAGACTGGTCACGACATGAGAACGTAAGGTTAGACCAGGTTCGTGGTGTGTGGGTCTTACAACTCCACCACTCTTAAAAGAAATTTTGTCCTCGAAATTTACACATACAGATCTCACAACAGTGCCACGTCCTCCTCCTGATACCCTACCCGCACCAAGCATGCTAAGATATAAGTGATACGAAAAGGTGCTAGTGTGAGGAATGATCTAAGACCCCAGGCCCTTCCCATTCTACACACCAACAAAAACATTCACATGCCTAACACACAATCCTAGCATAGCGAGTATGCATGCACAGATATAGTAACTGAAAGTAAAGATGACATATGAATATCCACAATCAACACTCCATAAAACAATAGTTGTTAACAATGTTTTACTGTTATTAGTTAATTAGGATTTAGGTCCGATTCCCTTACCTGATGCATGATTGCTAGCTTGCTCCAGGTTACAGTGTTTAATCTTGCTATTATAGGGTCCTACATGACGTTAGGGTTTAATTAGAATTAGTTTCGTAAGTTTTACATTGGTCGGAAACCAACTGGGTCAAAAACCAACCCAATCTGGACAAACCAGTCATAGGTTACTGTACAGTGGCATGACCAATATAGTCGACCAGACAGCCTTGGTAGGCTACTCGAGAGGTACCGGTCTCATATATCAGTCGCACCTAGTGTCACAGGTATGGTCGACTGGTATGCCTCTGGAAGACCACCAACTTGGTGTTCGTCTTCCGTCGGTCATCCTTTATGGCTTTTAGTGTTCCTCCTATGCCTTCTAGACCTGAGCAATGTATTAGGGTTGGTGTTATCTCCCATTCAAGGCCTACATTCTAAGAAACTTTAGTTTAGCACTGAATCTAGGGTTTATCGACTGAATTAGTGTTTAACGGAAATTTAGGGATTTTGATCAATACCTAGCCTTGCATGGTATTGATCAGTCATCCATAATGCTTAACTTAGAGAGAAGTTTAAGCACTTATCGTTGGTTCATGGACTATGGTGTTCTTCGTCCAACAGAGGCTCCTCTTCAACCTTTCTCAGCTTCTTTTCCTCTTTAGATCTCCTTCTCCTATCTAGGGTTTGTGAGAATCAATCAAAGAGATTTAAGAAGGTTTAGAGGTCCTTAAATAAGCTAGGTTGGAGTTTAGGAAGTTTTCCTATGTTAAGAAAGTCTCTAGGACTAAGATTTAGCAAGCAGGACCCACAAAGATCCATTTTCGGATCTAACTAGTATGCCCGAGCAGACATATCGGTCGACCAGTATGTAAACCGATATGAAAGTTATCATAAGTTTTGGTTCATTTTCTTACCTGATTGTCATCCGCTCATCCCGTCTGATCCGGTGATGATTGGAAGACTTGTTACGACATGAAATAAAGGTTTAGATCGGGTTTATTGAGTGCGGGTCTTAAAACTCCCCCACCCTTAAAAGAAATTTCAACCTCGAAATTTGCACATACCTTCTTCACTGAAAAGGTTGGGGTACTCCTTTCGCATTGTGCTCTCCTCCTCCTAAGTGATTTCTTCTACATCTTGGTTTTTTCAATGTACTTTGACATAATAGATATCCTTGTTTCGAAGGTGTTGTACCTTTCGGCTTGTGAGCAGAATAACTAAATAAAATAGATAGACCTTTCTCTTCGTCTCAGGTCGATGGATCTTCTCAATTGGAAGATCTCCAAATGAAACTGCCAAATGCCTTCGCAAATGCTCTAATCTCTCTCTATTTGTACAACGTCAGATACGTTCCTACGAGAAAAATCAGACTTGATCAATGAAACACTGAAAAAATGGGTACCACCTCAAATGTCAAATCCTCTATCATGTCTGGTGGATCTGTTATCAAGATGTGGGATGGATCCCTGACATACTTCTTCAATAAGAAAACATGGAACACATCGTGAACGTTTGACATAGATGGTGGTACAGCCAATTGATATGCTACATTACCACGTCTGGTCAATATCTCATATGGTCCCATATATCTGGGGCATAACTCCCCTTTCATACCGAACCATTTCAGACCTCGCATAGGTGATATCTTCAAGAATAATTTATCACTCACTGCAAACTTCAGATCTCGACGTCGGTTATCTGCATAATATTTTTGTCGAACTTGAGCTGTCTTTTCTCGCTCTTTAATTTGATTGATCAATCGCTCCATAAGTTTCTTCTACGAACTTCGATCCTACAATCCTTCTCTCTCCCACCTCATTCCATAACAGAGGTGTACGAAATTTCTTCCCATAGAGTGCCTCATATGGAGCCATTTGGATCATAGCCTGATAACTATTGTTATAAGCAAACTCGATGAACGATAGCTTCTCGTCCCAAGCTCCCTTGAAATCTAGGGCACACGCTCGGAGCATATCTTCCAAGATTTGGATAGTTCTTTCTGATTTTCCATCTGTCTGAGGATGAAAGGTTGTACTAAAATTCAGTTTGGTTCCCATGGCTTTTTGTAATTCTTTCCAGAAATTTGATGTAAAACAGAGATCTCTATCAGACACTATGCTCTCCGGTACACTGTGGAGTCTGACTATGTTATCCACATATAGCTTGGCCAACTTGTCCATGGTATACTGAGGTCTGACAGCGATGAAGTGTGCTGTCTTAATAAGTCGGTCTATTATTACCCACACTGCATCTACTAACCTTGGTGTCAAGGGTAAGCCAGTAACAAAATCCATTGTGATACAATCCCACTTCCAAGCTGGTTCTGGTAGTTGTTGTAATAAACCTACGGGTCTTTTTTTTTTGCTTTCACTTACTGGCAATTTAAACATTGAAAAATGAACCGAGCTATATATGCTTTCATACCCCTCCACCAATATAATCTCCTCAAATCATGATACATCTTAGTGCTTCCTGGATGTACCGTATATGGGGTATAATGAGCTTCTATTGTAATTTTGTCTCTGATGTTAGAGTTCTCACTCTCAGGTATACATAATCATCCACGATACCTGAGTACCTTGTCTGAATCCAAGGTGAAGTGAGGGTTGCTTTTACCCTTTTCTAGATCTTCTTGCACAGTCTTGAGGTGTGGATCCTGCAGGATTGTTGTTTTCACCTCATCTATCAGATCTGGTGAGATCCTCAAGGCTGCGAACATCAATGTGGAATTATGAATCAAGCCTTGCTCCACTGGATCTTTTGTTGACTCTAGTAAGTACTACTCTTCATTCTCTATTGAGCCAAAGATTGCAGCATATAGTGTAGCATTTGTACTCGGTCTTGCCTCAGGTTTCAACACCCACTTTCTACTTAAGGCATTGGCCACAACATTCGCTTTACCTAGATGATACTGGACATCACAATCATAGTCTTTTAGTAGTTTCAACCACCTTCTTTGCCTTATATTCAGGTCCTTCTGAGTGAAGAGGTAAGTTAAACTCTTATGATCAGACTTGATCTGAAACTTTTCACCATACAGGTAGTGCCTCCAAGTCTTGATTGCATGAATGACCGCTATTAATTCCAGATCGTGCATTGGATAGTTCTTTTCATGCTCCTTCAAATGTCTTAATGCGTAGGCGATCACCTGTTCTCCTTGCATCATAACACATCCTAGTCCCAAACCCGATGCATCCATATATAGAATGAACGGCAAGCCTAGTGCTGGGATGGTCAAGATAGATGCAGAGACTAATCTTGACTTTAGAGTTTGAAAGCACTTCTCACACTCATCTGTCCATATGAACTTCTCTTCTTTCTTGGTTAGTTTGGTGAGTGAAATAGCGATCCTTGAGTATTCTTCTACAAACCTTCTATAGTAACCAGCCAATCCCAAGAAGCAACGAACCTCAGCAATCGACTTTGGTGCTTCCCATCCTACTATAGTTGAAATCTTGCTTGGATCTACCTTGATACCGTCTGCAGATACTACATGACCCAAGAAAGCCACTTCCTTTATCCAAAATTCACACTTCTTGAACTTGGCGTAAATCTTCTCCCTTCTCTGCTATTGTAGGGCTGCTCTCAAGTATGATGAATGCGTCTCCCTGTTCTTTGAGTAGACCAATATGTCATCAATGAATACGATGATCGATGTATCCAACATGTCAAAAAACACTCGGTTCATCAATTCCATGAATGACGTTGGGGCATTGGTCAACCCGAACGACGTTACAAGGAACTCATAATGCTCATACCTTGTCCTAAAAGCAGTCTTCAGAATATCTCCTGCCTTGATCTTCAGTTGGTGATACCCCGATCTAAGATCGATCTTCGAGAAAACCTTTGCACCCTACAATTGATCGAACATATCATCAATCCTAGGCAAAGGGTATCTGTTCTTGATGGTTAACTTGTTCAACTCTCGGTAGTCGATACATAGTTGTACACCATCCTTCTTCTTTACGAACAATACAAACGTTCCCCACAATGATATACTTGGTCGTATGAAACCTTTATCTAGAAGTTCTTGTAACTGGGTCTTCAACTCTTTTAATTCTGTAGGGCCATCATGTAAGGTGCTTTAAATACCGGCGTTGACCCTGGCATAAGGTCTATCATGAACTCTGTAGCTCTATCTGGAGGTAGACCTGGTAGATCCTCTGGAAACACGTCTGAAAACTCTCGTACCACGTCTAGATCTTCTATTTTTAGCACCTCTACAGCGATGTTGACCACCGACACTAGGTATCCAACTCCTCCTTTCTCTAAGCATCTCTTAGCTTTTAGAGCAGAGAGGATCAGCTTTCGCTTCTTAGGTAACTTATTTCCTATGAAGTTAAACTCCTTTCCATTATCATCCTTGAAAGCAAGCTTCTTTTCGGCACATAATAAACTAGTCGAATGCTGGCCTAACCAGTCTATTCCCAAGATGATGTCAAAGTCTGCCATCTCGAGTTGAACCAAATTTGCTTCGAGTTTTTGCCCATCAATAATAACTGGGCACGGCCCATAGCATTCATTTAAAACCATAGTTACGAGGCGAAAACTCCAATGGAAACCATTAATAATCCAAATTTTAAATTTTTCTGAGCTTGAATAACCTGTCCGGTCGCAACATACCTGTCGTGGCACTATAGAATATAGTGCCACCGGTATGTCCAGGCGGACAAATCTCTCGGACTTCCTGAGAGGTACCGGTTGATGTATTGGTCGCAGCACTGTATGGTATGGTGCCACCGGTATAGTCGATCGGACAAAATTCTCTATTTGGCCGAGAGATACCGGTCAATTATCCCAGGAGGAACCAGTCGACCGGCATAGTGTAAAACCGTCAACCGGTATGCCTGAAAAGGCTTTAAAATTGTGATTTTTGACTCATTTCTCACTTTTCTTCTTCTTTTCTCTCTGGTAGCGATTCCTCTCTGACTTGGTGAGTTGCTACAGTCTGACTGGTGCTTATAAAAGTGATTCTTCTCACCCAAGAGTACTTCCTAACCTCTCCAAGTAAGTTTCTTCCTTCCTCACTCTCTTTTACATCTTTTTTTCATGGTTTCTTGCTGAGAAACTAGTTTTTTCAAGATTTAAAAGATTTTAACCGTAGGAACTCTTTTTCTTCGGCTTAGAAAAAGTTTTGGGACCTCTATGGATGAAAGCCCTCAACTTATTTGAGGTTCCACCGTATGGTTTACTCAAAATAGAAATTTTATGGATTTTTTACCTAGATTTTGGTCAAAAATCGAATTTTCTTGAAAATGTTGAAATCCTTGCTTGTTTGATGATTATTTGGTCTTTATTCATTGCTATATGATTACGTAAGTCCTCCTACCCAACTTTTGGGGTAAGTTTGAGGCCTTTTCTTGAAATGCTGTCGTTATGTTGTTGAAATTTCCATTGTGTTGTTTTGTTTTGTAATTAAACAATGTCTAGGCGTCGTGGTGCTGATAAGCACGCATATGCTCCAGGCATGAACGGCCTGCACCCACCTGTTCCGCAATACGACACGTGGTGGTTTCGTTCAACGGCAGCGCAAGCCCGTTTCCCATGGTTTGAGGAGAAAAACATCGAGTCTGAACGTCGCGTGAACCTATAACAACTCCAGCGATTTGATGTTGAAGTGGCCTTCGATGCACTTGGGTGGTTGCTAGTGATCACCTATACAGTGATTACCCAACCCAATCTAGTAAAACACTTCTATGCCAACCTGAAGGTTGAGGGGGATCTTAATGACTTTGACCACTGTAGGGACATCCGTATCACCAGCTTTGTCAAAGGTGTTCCCATTTCATTCAATACCCACCAGTTTGCTGACTTTTTGGGGATTTCCAATGATGGTGATTTGGTTTACTATGTTCCTAAGGCAAAGAGCTACCTTACTGAGGATCTACGCCAAGAGATTTCAGAGCAGATCCTTAATACAGGAGCATCCATGAAAGCTGTAAGTTTACGACCTCTTCGTCATGTCTATTGCCGCATTATTCAGCATAACATTGTCCCTCAGAGCAGCCACTATGGCGAGGTGTCTCAGCTTATACAGTACCTCACTTATTGTGTCTACACTAGAGAACATGTCTGCTTACCCTACATCATCATCTGAAACATGCTGCAGGTTACCACGCCCAACCTGATATGCAACCTTTCCTATGGTCGGCTTATTACCACGCTCTTGCAAAGCCTTCGCGTAGACATGAGAGATGAGATTGCGGTCGAGGATACCATGACATCAGACATTGACTAGGATTGTCACATCCCAATTCTGGCTGAACCAGAAGTGTGAGTGAACCATCACTGAACTAACGGTTCACACCAGGATCTCAATAAGACCGTGTCCACTCATCCAAAACATTGCACATAACCATAATCGGAATATCATTAAATACAGTGGAAGTATTAAATTAAATGAACTGAGTACTCTATTGATAATTTAAATATATTATCCAATTATTCAAAACACCAAAACATAAATAATTATCCTTACATCATTTATAAATCCAACTAAAATTAAATAGAATAAATAAATCAAATATCCTAGAGGTACACGTAGAAATGGCACTCGCATAAAGTGTCATGCTCGTCCTCCCCTGCTTGCACTTCTAGGGCAGCAGCTCTTCCATATACTGGAGCATCCACGTAGTCATCTACAGTGTAACTTGCATCAACATCTAAAAATAGTGTGTACACAAGGATGAGCTCACAACTTAGCTCAATAAGATAATTAGACAATGCAACACACATCATGCATGAGTAACATTCACATTATGGTCTGATTTTAAGTTTGCAATGTGCTATAAAAAAGATTGGCAACCACCGCACCTCTATACACGAGAGTGTGAATTATCTGCCCAATAGATCAAACACCACTGTCGTCCCATATGAACCCACCATAGAATAGAGATAGAGCTAAAGTGTCTAGATCAAACACCGCCAACACTTCCCCTGATGCCCTATCCATACCAACACGTAAGCCCCTATTGGCGAGGGCTTGCAAACTGAACTCGCAACTAACCAATCATATATGTCATCACAGTAGGCCCTATCTTAGCACAGCTCCCTACGGCATAGAGATAGGACTCGAGTCTGGTGGCCAGGCTGGAGACCACGGTGCCACGTCCTCCCCCTGATACCCTACTCGCACCAAGCATGCTAAGACAAAAGCGATACGAAAAAGTGCTAGTGTAAGAAATGATCCAAGACCCCAGGCCCTTCCCATTCTACACACCAACGAAAACATTCACATGCTTAACACACAATCCTAACATAGCAAATATGCATGCACAAATATAGTAACTAAAAGTAAAGATCACATATGAATATGCACAATCAACACTCCATAGAACAATAGTTGTTAACAATGTTTTATGTTATTAGTTAATTAGGGTTTAGGTTCGATTCTCTTACCTAACACTTGATTGCTAGCTTGCTCTGGGTTACAGCGTCTAATCTTGCTATCACAGGGTCCTACATGACATTAGGGTTTAATTAAAATTAGTTTCGTAGGTCTTACGTTGGTCAGAAACCAACTAGGTCAAAAACCAACCCAATCTGGATATACCGGTCGCATATACTGATCGTAGGTCACTGTACAGTGGAGTGACCAGTATAGTCGACCGGACAGCCTTGGTAGGCTACTCTAGAGGTACTGGTCACGCCTAGTGCCACCGATATGGTTGACCGGTATGCCTCCGAAAGACCACCAACTTGGTGTTCGTCTTCCGTCGATCATCCTTATGGCTTCTAGGGTTCCTCCTATGCCTTCTAGGCTTGAGCAACGTATTAGGATTGTTTTTATCTCCCATTCACGGCCTACATTCTAAGAAACTTTAGTTTAGCACATAATCTAGGGTTTATCGACTAAATTAGGGTTTAACAAAAATTTAGGGATTTTGATCAATACCATGCAATGGTATTGATCAATCATCCATAATGCTTAACTTAAAGATAAGTTCTAGCACTTACCGTTGGTTCACGAACTATGGTGTTCTTCGTCCAACAGAGGCTCCTCTTCAACCTTTCTCAGCTTCTTTTCCTCTTCAGATCTCCTTCTCCTCTCTAGGATTTGTAAGAATCAATCAAAGAGGTTTAAGGAGGTTTAGAGGTCCTTAAATAAGCTAGGTTAGAGTTTAGGAAGCTTTCCTACATTAGGAAAGTCTCTAGGACTAAGATTTGGCAAGCGGGACCTACAAAGATCCGTTTTTGGATCTAACTAGTCTGCCCGCGCAAACATACTGGTCGACCAGTATGTAGACCGGTATGAAAGTTATCATAAGTTTTGACCTATTTTCGCACATGATTGTCATTCGCTCGTCTCATCTGGTCCGGTGATGATTGGAAGACCTGTTACGATATGAAATAAAGGTTTAGATCGGGTTTATGGAGTGCGGGTCTTACACCCCATATCACAAAGATCTGTTGTCTATTCATCAATTTACTAAAGACAACAAATGTTATTTTGAATTTCGTCTTGACATATTCTCTGTTTAGGATTATGTGATCAAGCAGATGCTGCTCCAGGGTCAACTTAAGGATGGATTGTACCAGTTGCCAAGACTCCAGCAGTCTCTCTCTCCTTCCACCAATACAGTTCAAAGCTCCTCTCTTGTCATAGCCGATGAATGGCACGCATGACTGGGACATCCACATTCAAAAATAGTTCTCCATCTGCTACACTCCCATCCCTCTCTTTCTCCTCATCATAAGTAAATGTCAAGCATGTTACATGGGCAAACACACAAATTTGCATAGCCTTCTATAGGAATTATTAGTACAGCTCCTCTCCAGTCAAATTTTGCAAATGTATGGGGCCTTACTCCGCAACTCTCATCCACTAATAATTCATATTTCATCATCTTTGTTGATGCTTTCTCAAAGTATATATGGTATTTTTCTTTTCACAAAAGAACATATATACAAGCAATCTTTGAACAGTTTCAAAATTTTGGGGGAGCACCTTCAAAATTGCAGTATCTTACATCTGTGAGCTACTCTCACATGCATGAACAGAACAGTTCCGTGGATTTTCTTTAATTAACACCTTCAAAATTGCAGTATCTTACATTTGTGACCTACTCTCACATGCATGAACAGAACGGTTTCGTGGAATGGAAAATCCTGCATACCATTGATACCGGTTTGACACTGTTAGCCATTCCTCTTTATGACTTACCTACTAGGATTATGTTTTTCAGATTGCTACATTTTTAATTCATCGCTTACCTACACCAATTCTTAGTAACATTTCCCCGTTGGAAAAACTGCACAATCGAAAACCTGATTACAAGTTCCTTATTGTGTTTGGTTGTGCAACTTATCCTCTCCTTCGCCCATATAACTCGACAAATTTTGTTTTCACACAGTTCCATACATTTTGCTTGGCTACAACCCTCTCCATATGGGTTATCGGTGATTGGATCTTAAATCCAATAGAATGTATATTGCTCCGTATGTCAACTTTATAGGGAACTCGTTTCCCTATGCCTCGGCTATGGATACTACTCCACCCTCCTCACCCTGCCAGGTGCCTCCGACCCCATGGCTGAAGGTTCTATGTTGGGTTTTTAGATTTTTAAAAAACAAAAACAACTAAAAGTTTTAAAATTTTGTCTCTCTTTTCTGATTTTGGTTTTGGAGGGAAATTTTCCCACTTGTATTTTTTGGTTGGCATAGCTTGTAGGACTTGTTTTAGTCCCATATTGCTTGGAGAAGAAAGATTGAGGATGTATATATATATTGTGTGACCTATAACATCTTGAGGCCTTAAATGAAAGAATGCCTCTAGAGGGAAGGGTCCGGGGGGTCCGGGGTTCTTTTCACACACGTGCGCGCACGCGCCGAGCCGAGCGGTGCCGTGCCATGCGGGGCGGGGCGGGGCGGGGCGTGGGCGTGGGCATGGGTGAGGGTGCGGGTGCCGGTGCCGGTGCCGGTGCAGGTGCGGGTGCGGGTTTATCCGTTGGCTTATTTTTTTTTTTGAAAGGGTATGTCTCTATGTATTTGAATACATAGAGACATGACGTATTTGAATAGATACGTTTGAATAGATATGAATTCAAATTAGTTTAATCTCAACCATTGATCTTTATGATCGTTGGGGAGATTAAATCTTGACCTTCTATTCTACTGACACACCCTTTCATCACAATCCGTTGGATGGATACAACTTTTCATTGTACCCTTTGATTTAGGACTTCTTTTTCTATTAATATAAAAAGAGTCCATTAGCATAAGGTTACAACAGTTTATCCATACACAACTCTATCTCTCTCTCTCTCTCTCCCTCCTCCAGCCTTATTCTATTTTTATAGTTATCAAAATCAATCGGTTTCTCTTTGAGTGTTGATTATAGCCGTCAGGATTCTGACGAAGACCACTTGTTGGAGTACAACCTAAGTGAAAGAAGCTTCGACTTCGGGGCTGTTTTATCTTGGGGATTAATTTCACGGGAACTCTTTGCACATAAGGGGTGAATTAATCTTAAGGATAGTGACTGGTGGCACGACTCAGCCCTATCCATAGTGTTAATCTTACTTCATAAATTCTGTAAGTGTTCTGCCTTAAATGTTATTAATATTTATTTTGTTTTTTGTAACTCTGTAATAGTCTCAAACTTACTCTGTAACATACTTTTCATATAGTTCTTAAGATTAATTCACAGTTTGAGATTGGAGATCATGGCTGTTGAATCGAGTTTGACTGCTTCTGTTGTTCCATCAATGGAAAAATTATGCCTTGTGACTGAGTTTGACAAAATTGAACCATTCAATGGGTCAAATTTTAAGAGGTGGAAGCAGATGATGAAATTTGCATTGGCTCAACTAGGAGTGGTATTTGCTCAGTCTGAACCCATACCGGCTGAGGACGATGATCCTATTGTGAAAACCAATCGGGTGGCATGGATAGAGGCTGATTATCAATGCAAAAATAGGATTCTGAACTCATTGTCTAATGCTCTTTACAATGTATATGCATCTTATGAATATGCTTCCACTATCTGAAATGCATTAGAGAAAAAATATTCATTGGATGATGCAGGGAGTAAGAAATATGTTACTGTAAATTTTTTAAACTTTAAAATGAAAGATGACATGAACATCTCCATGCAAATCGACCTGTTCTAAGTGTTGGTTGGAAATCTGGTTAAGGAAGGGATTAATTTACCTGAAACATTTGTGGCTGGGGCTCTCATTGAGAAACTACCCTCTTCATGGAATGACTTCAAATCATTGTTCGAGTCAAGATTGAAGAGAAGAACCGGGAAAAAGACAAGGTAGAAAAAGCCAAGGAATTCAAATCCAAGGCAAACCTTGTAGAGTCCGGGAAAGGAGAACAGTCCAAGAAACGAGGAAGAGAGCAACCCAATAAGTCTCATCACATGAAGAAGGACAATAAGTTCAAGAAGCCAAAAGACACATGTTTCTTTTGCGGGAAGGCTGGTCATTTCAAGAAAGAATGCCGACTTTACAAAAAGAACAAGAGTGGTGACAACAAGGGTAATGACAAGGCTAGAGTGAATCTTACTGAAGAAAATCAATTTGCGGCGGTAGTGACTGAAGTACATCTTGTGGAGAAACCTAAAGAATGGGTTGTTGATACTGGTGCAACTAGACACATATGCGCTGATCGAAATTTATTTATGAAATATTCAACGGTTAGTGATGGTGATGTTGTGTATATGGGAAATTCCCAAACATTTCAAGTCATGGGCAAAGGACAAATACTTCTAAAATTAACTTCTGAAAAAACTCTCATGCTTAATAATGTTTTACATGTTCCAGAAATTCGTCGAAATCTGGTGTCAGACTCTCTTCTCAACAAGGCAGGAATGAAATTAATCTTTGAAGCCGATAAGGCAATTTTGTTAAAAGGGGATGTTTTTATGGGTAAAGGATATGTGACCAATGGTCTTTTTGTACTAAGTGTTAACAATGTAATGAATGAAAATGTTTCTTTCTCTTATTTGATTGAGTTGTTTGATTTATGGCATGGTAGATTAGGATACCGAAGTGCACCATACATTAAAAGACTTGCAAAATTAGAATTTATTAAAGGAAATCCAGAACCTCTACATCATAAGTGTCCTATCTGTGTAGAGACGAAAATGACCAAAAAAACTTCATAAAACAGTTGAAAGAAAAATGAACTTTTAGAACTTATCCATAGTGACCTTGCTGATTTTAGGTCTCATGAGTCAAGCGGTGACCAAAAAATACTATATAACATTCATAGATGATTATTCTAGATACACCAAGGTTTATCTTTTAAGGACAAAAGATGAAGCAGAAAATGCATTTAAAGCATACAAAAATAAAGTGGAAAATCAATTAGGAAAAACAATCAAGAGATTAAGAACAGATAGGGGAACTGAATATGGAACTCAAAGCTTAAGTAAATTTTGTGAAGAAAGTGGCATTATACATGAAACTACAGCACCTTATCAACCTGAATCTAATGGAATTGCTGAAAGAAAAAATAGAACTTTAAAGGAAATGATGAATTATTTTTTAATAAGTTCTGATTTACCTTTAAACATGTGGGGGGAAGCAATTCTTTCTGCTTGCTATATTTTAAATAGGATACCTCCTAAAAATTCTGATTTAATACCTTTCGAATTATGGCATGGAAGAAAACCTTATTTTAATCATTTAAAAGTTTGGGGTTGTTTAGCAAAGGTCTATATTCCAGGACCTAAGAAAAGAAAACTAGGCTCAAAAACTTGTGATTGTATTTTCATTGGATATGCACAACATAGTGTTGCATATAGATTTTTGGTTTTAAAATCTATTAAAAATCTATTTGATGCAAATACCATAATTGAGTCAAGAGATGCAGAATTTTTTGAAAATACATTTCTTATGATTAAAGATCAATTTAATAATCAATATTCTTCTAATAATATTATTTCTAAAGATCAAAATTTGAGTGTTCTTAGTAATGGAAATAATAATAAATTAGATTTCAAGAAGGATGATCAAATAAGAAAAAGTAAAAGACAAAGGAAACCCACCAATTATGGGGATGACATGCTTGTTTATTTTATTGAGAGAGATCCATTAACATATCAGGAGGTTGTAACATCTCCTTATGCTGTATTTTGGAAAGAGACTTAAAAAGTGAGTTGGATTCTATTATACAGAATCATACCTGGGAATTGGTAAACCCTCCACTTGGTACAAAGACTTTGGATACCAAGTGGATTTTTAAGAAAAAACTTAAGCCTGATGGATCTCTTGAGAAATTTAAAGTAAGATTGGTGGTCAAAGGTTTTAAACAAAAACAAAATATAGACTACTTTGATACTTTTTCACCTGTTGCTCGGATTGCTACAATAAGAACTATGTTTGCTATTGCCTCTATATATAAACTTGTTATTCATCAAATGGATGTTAAAACAATTTTTCTTAATGGTAACTTAGAAGAAGAAATTTATATTAGACAACCAGAGGGTTGTATCACATATGGACAAGAACATAAAGTATGTAAATTAATTAAGTCATTATATGGTCTGAAACAAGCACCAAAACAATGGCATGAGAAACTGGATAGTGTTTTGGTATCAAATGGTTTTGTTATTAACAATTCTGAAAGATGTATATATAGCAAATTTTCAAATGAAAAATGTGTATTTATTATATTATATGTTGATGATATGTTAATTATGGGATCTAATCTTGACATAGTAGAAACAACAAAGAAGTTTTTCATGTCTAAGTTTGATACAAAAGACATGGGAGAAGCTGATGTAATTCTTGGAATCAAGATCATCAGAAAAGGTGATGAGATAATATTATCTCAAGCACATTATGTAGAAAATCTACTAAAAAAGTATGGTTATTTTGAGTATAAATCTGTTAAGACACCTTTGATGTCTGAAAGTTATCTTATAAAACATAAAGGTGAACCAATTTTCCAAAAAGAGTATTCTCAAATCATTGGTTCAGTATCTTACTTGATGAATTCTACAAGACCAGATATTGCTTTAGCAGTTGAGAAATTGAGTCAACATACTCATAACCCTGGAAAAGAGCATTGGGAAGCTTTAGTAAGGCTACTAAGATACTTAAAAGGAACCATAAACTATGGGATACACTACAGTGGAAAACCGACAGTATTAGAAGGATATTGTGATGCCAATTGGATTTCTGATACAGAAGAATCATTGGCTACAAGTGGATATGTTTTCACTTTGGGAGGTAGAGCGATTTCTTAGAAATCGGTTAAACAAACATGTGGTACAAGTTCTACCATGGAAGCAGAATTTATAGCTTTAGAGAAAGCTGGATCAGAAGCCGAATGGCTTAAAAACTTGGTGACCGAAATTCCATTATGGCCTAAGCCGGTACCACCCATATCACTACATTGTGATAGTCAAGCAACTATTGCTAAGGCAAAAAGTAATGTATATAATGGAAAAATGAGACATATTCGACTAAGACACAATTTAGTTAGACAATATGTTAGTGAAAGAACGATAGCTATCAACTTTGTAAAGTTAGAATTGAATCTGGCAGACATATTTACAAAGCCTTAGACCACCAAGATAATACATGATGCATCTAAAGGAATGAGCCTAAAATCCGTGACATAAGTCATGTGACGGATACCCAACCTATGTGAGAGGAAGTCCCTGGAATTAGGTTCAATGGGTAAGAACAAAGTCACTGGATGACTTGATTAGTATTATCAAAACTTGCTCAGTCAACACCTTCATCACCAGATCGTACATTACCTCAGGTACATGCTCTCCCTAGTCTTATTAAACTACCCCCTCCTACTTGCACCCCTCTAACTGATATTGCTAATGAGGTACCTCACCCCACCCCTCTATAAGAGCAGATTTGCTCTCCTAACAATGATGGTTGTAATGATGCGTCTGTCGACGCTCCTGTGATGCCCCATATTGAGCCGAGTGGTCTTTGCCGCACTCACCCAATGGAGTCCAGAGTGAATCCAAAGCCATCAACCTAATATCAATGTAAATCATTAAATGTTTAAATATTTTATTTATGATATTGCAATGTAAAGTTTTGATGATTCAAAATAAAATTATTATCTCTTTTTATCATTTATTTGATATATACATGAGGTTTGTAATGACAGTGAACTTACTGCCACTCTTTCTCCTTAGGAGAAAGAGGAATATTTAATGGTTCAAAGTCGAGGTAAACGACTGATTCTTAGTCAACTCGGTTAGCTTCCTCTGCTTCCGGTGGCGGGACAACTATTCCTATAAAATTTCAAGGCAATAAAATAGACCATGGAATCAATTTTTTAATTGATTCTATAAAGCTGAGTTGTCACGATTGAGGTTCATCTTAAAATAAACAATCCATTGTAATATATGAAAAGAATTTGTTTTTATTATTTGAACATGCACCACCATGATTCATGGGTTGAGAGTTTTATTATGAACATAAACAAGATCTCCATATGGAAGGATCCAAAAATTAATGTATGGTCATACATCAATTTAATAACGCTAAAATGACTTAACATGTGGCAATAAGGGCCAAGTGGGAGAACGTGAGTGGGTGGCAAAATTGCCACCTCACCCATTCATTTTGTAACCCCCTTTAGGAGAGTTATAGTGTAAGACTTTCTCTGTGAATAAATTGTAAACCCTATTCTATAATTAGGGTTTTAACCATAACCCATGACAATTCATATAGTTACTTTAGAATACAATGGGAACAATAAAAAAAAAAAAAGAATAACTAAGACATACCTATGTGTTCAATGTTATCTTTCACTGCTCCCTTATTTGCTCTTTGATTTGCGTCTTCCACAGCGTACTGGAGATCTCCTTTCAATCTTTCTACGTAAGGGAGTAGAGAGAGGAAGAATAATACAACTTGGGCTGCAGAGACTTTGAACCTGGTATGTATAATACTATCTCAAACCTTGGACCACCCCACAATGAACCAGGTTAATTTATCTCCAACCAGTGATGAATCAAACCAAAGCCGTTCAAACTCATAATGTAAACTCTCACTAAATGGGTCCGATAATTAATCAAACCCGCAAGATAATATCTTACATTGGGCGTCGGATCTTAGGAATATGTGGCACCTAGATCGGTCGTTTATCCTTTATGAGAGGAGACGGTTTGATATATAAATACAGATGAATTAGGTCTTATGCAACACTTACACAATTTCAGTTGTCCATTGAGTTCAGATCTAAGGAACAAGAGTTTGCATAGAAACCCTGTCGTCGATTCTTGACGCTACTAGCGGTGCTTAGACAGTGCCCAGAGTAGTGCTTCACATAAGAAGAACAACACACCTTGGTTGGATAGAGATGGTTGGAACAGGTCTTAACATTATAGGTATGTCGAGTTTCTTACGCATAATAGCATGCCTATGAATTAATGGATATTCTTATACCAATTAGTATGCATTAAAGAAAATCAATGATCTTTAAAAAAAACAAAAAACAAAAATCAATGATAGTTCAAAAAAATAAAAAAAAATAAAAAAAAATAAAGGGGGGGGGGCGGTTGGGGGTGGGAATTAATGATAACCAAATTTGTCACCCGATTCAATGACAGTTAATCAAATCCTTAATTTTCTAAACCACATAATAGTACAAACATGTCATTAACAATAACATATTCATAATACCATATAAAGGCAAACTAGCAATAAAAAAGAATTCACAATTTTAGCATATTCATCATCAAAACGAATCCCAGTATATGCTGTTCCCAAACGCAAGCCCTTCCACTGCATATTAAAGATGGAAAAAGCATTTGCTGTTAACAATGATAAAAATAGTGTATCATGCCCTACGGTAAAGTTAAAGTAAATTAAAAAATACTGAATAATTCACATCATAAGCATGAAATCAAATGAACACAAGTGAAACATCTGAAAAGACACAAACAGAACAGTTCACTAATATTTGAACTGTTATGTAAATAAATGGGGACTGTTTTTTTTTTTTTTTTTTTTTGGGTAATTAAATGGGGACTGTTCTGATACGACAAATCTTGCAACGATTGGATCATCTACTAATTTAGTAGTAACTTACATATTTCCTTACCTCCGATAGAATAGCTCAATTAGCATGGATCAAATCTTACAATTAAAAGATCATAAATTCAACTCTTCTTGGATTTTATCTCAATTTTTTTAATTAATAATATATCTCTTTCCCAGTAATTTTCACTAAATAATTGTATTAAAAAAACAAAAAATGAAATGGTGCTTCATCAATAGAAGTAATCATGAAAGCCATCAGTAACTTTTATTTACTTACCTTAAATAAGTAAATTTTGGTTTTTTAATCTACTTTGTTGGCTAAAACGTTTTCCTGCAACAGAATTACATATTTATCAAAACAATAAATAAGCCTATCTGGATTCTGGACCACTCAAATTAAATGATCAATTGGGACTTTATGAAAACAAATGAGGAGAGGGGTCCCCAAAGACAGTATTATTGGGGAATCTGCTACAATGTACAAATAAGTGTGCATAAATTGATATTTTCAATGGAGCACACTAAGAAGGAGAAAAAAAAAATTGTTAAGAGAGACTGCGAGTTATATGAATGATTGTGAGAATTTTTTTACTTTGAAATTAAAGTACTTGTGCAAATTTAATCACCTGGGTAAATATGAATTGGTAAAATTTGATAATCGAACCGTTAAGTAATAAACCGTTAGGGGAAAGCCCCATGACAATAATTAGGAATTAAAAATTAGAAGAATCAACTCAGAAAATTCAGTCGGCACATATAATTTAATGAAAGTGTCTGCCCAATGAAAACCAATTTGCAAACATAGGAGAGTTCGTGAGAGAAAAAAGCTCTTTGTGCATCTTATCCTTTCTGCATTCTGCAACTGCACTGCAACTGCAACTCCATGGCAGCACTAGAATGGACTTCCTTTTGTCTCTACAAATGGTTCATTTAGTTACGATACTTCAGAGAGGAATATACTGGCAATAACTTCATTGGTGTCCTGTACAAAACTTTGAAAGACAGAGGAATAAATGTCTTAATTTATGATGAAAAATTATGGATTGGGGAAGCCATTGGCCCGTCCTCCCTTAAAGCGATAGAGGGTCCAAAATCCGGTCCCTATATTCTCTTGAGGTTATGTGCATAGCAAATGGGGTCTGTGGGAAATTGCTTAGATGGTTCAATGCCACAGATCTAACAATCAATTGGTTGTTAAGTTTCATCTTGTAAGTTCTAATTAGTAAACAAGAGATTCTCAAACATATAAAGCACCTAATGATCCCTAGTAAACCAATGCTGAATTATTCTCAATATATATATTTTTTTATGTGTTGCTTTCTTTCTGTGTGACCCTAAAGAAATAATTTGGAACACTGGTGCCATGTTAAGTTTCATATCCTAAGTACAAAGGTATTGTCTTGAAAAATACCATATGAGGAGGCTGGAACGGGGAAGGAGACCTTTCACAATAAAAAAAAAAACTTGGAATTTTAGAATAAGGAAAGACTTGGGATGTTTAAAATAAAGAAAGATTTGGAGTTCGGACAAAAACAGAGATGGAAAGTGGAGATATTATTTTTCATTATCCAATTACACAGTGCATAGATACTCTCTTGGAAAATACCATGTGGAGAGGCTGGAACTGGGAAAGAGTTTTTTTTTTTTTTTTTTTTTTTTTTTAAATAAAAAGAGACTTGAATTTGGGAATAAAGAAAGACTTGGGATTTTAGAATAAAAAAAGACTTTGAAGTTTGGATAAAGACAAGAGATGGAAATCGTCATTATCCAGTTGCACAATGCATGAATATTCTCTTGGAAGATACCATTCGAGAAGGCAGAACTAGAAAAAGAGAGTTGTTTTAGAATAAAAAAAAAGAAAGACTTGGGATTTTAGAAAGACTTTGAACTTGTGATAAAGACAAGAAATGGAAATTGAGAGATTAGAAAATTTCATTTTGCATTGCACAATGCATGGATATTCTCTTAGAAGATACCATGTGGGGAGGTTAGAAATGGAGAACAAGAGTTTTTTTTTAAATAAAAAAATAGACTTTAGAATTCTCAAACAAATAAACTTGGGGTTTTAGAAAGACTTTGAAGTTTAAACAAAGACAAAAGATGGAAATCGAGAGATTAGAAAATTTTTATTATGCAATTGCACAGTGCATTGATACTCTCTTGGAAGATACCATGTGGGGAGGTTTGGAACGGGAAAAAAAGAGTTTACTTTTACAATTAAAAAAAAGGACTTTGACATTTTGGAACAAAGAAAGACTTGGGATTTTGGAAAGACTTTGAAGTTTGGATAAAGACAAAAGATGGAAATCGAAAAATTAGAAAAATTTTCATTATTCAGTTATGCAATGCATGGATACTCTCTTGGAAGATACTATGTAAGGAGGCTCGAGCTGAAGAAAAAGAGTTTTTTTTTTTTTTTTTTTGAATAAAAATAAGGCTTTGGAATTCTGAAACAAAGAAAGACTTCGGATTTTAGAATACTTTGAAAATTTGACAAAGACAAGATATGAAAATTGAGAGATTAGAAAATTTTCATTTTGTTGTTGCACAATGCATGGATACTCTCTTGGAAAATGTGGGGTTGTTAGCAATGAAACACAAGAGTTTTTTTTTTTTAGAATAAAAAAAATATACTTTGGAATTCTCAAACAAAGAAAGACTTGGAATCTAGAAAGACTTTGAAGTTTAGATAAAGACGAGATAGAAATCAAGAGATTAGAAAATTTTCATTATGCAGTTGCACAATGCATTGATTCTCTCTTGAAAGATACCATATGGGAAGGCTAGAACTGGAGAAAAAGAGTTTTTTTTTTTAGAATAATAATAAATAAATAAATAAATAAGCCTTTTGTATTCTAGAACAAAGAAAGACTTGGGATTTTAAAAGGATTTTGAAGTTTGGACAAAGACAAGAGATGAAAATCGAGAGATTTTAGAAAAAAATTCATTATCCAACTAGATAATGCATAGATAGTCTCTTGGAACATACCATGATACCATGTAGGGAGGTTGGAAGTAAAGAAAAAGAGTTTTTTTTTTTTTTTTAAAAAAAAAGACTTAGAATTCTGGAAGAAAGGAGGACTTGGGATTTTAGAAAGACTTCGAAGTTTAGACAAAGATAAGAGAAGGAAATCAATAGATTAGAAAATTTTCATTTTGCAATTGCACAATGCTTGGATACTCTCTTGGAAGAAACCATCTAGAGAGGCTCGAAATAGAGAACAAGAATTTATTTTAAAATGAAAAAAAATAGATTTTGGAATTCTTAAACAAAGAAAGACTAAGGATTTTAGAAAGACTTTGAAGTTTAGACAAAGACAAGAGATGGAAATCGAGAGATTAGAAAATTTTCATTATGCAATTGTATAATGCATGGATTCTCTCTTAGAAGATACCATGTGGGGAGGCTCGAGCAAGAGAAAAAGTGGTTTTTTTTTTTTTGAATAAAAAAAAGTCTTTCGGAATTTTGGAACAAAAAAAGACTTAGAATTTTTGAAAGGCTTTGAAGTTTGGATAAAGACAAGAGATGGAAATCGAAAGATAAGAAAATTTTCATTATCTAGCTACAAAGTGCATGGATACTCCCGTGGAAGATAACATGTGGGGAGGTAGTTTTTTTTTTTTTTTTTTTTTAATTAGACTTTAGAATTCTGAAACAAAGAAAGGCTTGGGATTTTACGAAGACTTAAAAATTTGGACAAAAAGAAGATATGGAAATTAAGAGATTAGAAAATTTTCATTATGCAGTTGCACAATACATAGACACTCTTTTGGAAGATACCATGTGTGTAGGCTCAAACCGGAGAAAAAGAGTTTTTTTTTTTTTCATAATAAAAGAAATTACTTTGGATTTCTAGAACAAAGAAAGACTTAGGATTTTAGAATGATTTTAAAGTTTAGACAAAGATAAGAGATGGAAATCGAGAGATTAGAAAATTTTAATCATCCAGCTGTACAATGCATGGATACTTTCTTGGTGTGAGGACCAGGGAAAATTATTTAAAATTTAATTATCCTCAATTTGAAATTTGAATTAGCATGTAGTTAAAGTTGTCTACCCTCATTATACTCAAACTAGGATCTAGGAAGTTCTCACCTTTCAGATCCCATCCACTCATGCTAGTGGAGGGTAAGAAGACTGGAGTTGCCACTTAGATAAGGTCTAGGACCTATAAATGATGTCCTCCAATGAAGGGTGTAAGAACCATGCTCTGAAAACCCAGTCTAACCCATGGTTCTATATGGTGACAGGTCTCTTAATCATAACCGGACCGGAAGGCAAAGCCGGGTGACGAACCACATAATCCAGGTATGAAAACTAGGTGTAAAACTGTAAAGTTTACATACCGGTTTCAGTACCGGTATGTGCAAGTTCGGTTGGAGACGGACTCCAGTGGGTGCCACACTCCGAATCAAAATTTTAGAAAGTTCTAACTGTGGGAAACCTTCCTAGAATGGTCTATGAAGGTTTCCCACTATTAATAGACACCTTAACCCTCCTTGGATCCTTCCCAAAACCTTAGCCGTCTGAAAGAGATCTGAGAAGGAGCAAGGAGGGAGGAGACCGCTCAAGAAGAGGATTTCCGTTGGAAGAGCACCCCGCCAATCGACAAACACCGGTAAGTGCTCAATCCTCTTAGTAATGATAGGATTTTGGATCGGAGCCGTGAAACGGCGCAGCGATCCAAAATCCTAGGACTTTCAATAAATCCTAATTTTTCTCATTTAAAATTCCATCTGGGTATGATGCGGCGTTATAGTAAAAAACCTAGAAGGCTAAACGAGTATTTGGACCTTAGAATGGGTTAGGAGAAACCCTAGAAACCAAGCCGATGACCGACGGGGAAGGGAGATCCGAGATCGGGCTCTTGTATCCAAACCGTAGAACATACCGGCTAGACCCAAGGTCCCGCGGTATGGGCCTGCGGTATATACCGTAGGCACATACCGGTCTCACTCTAGAGTGAGACAGGTATATACCACAGGGCATACCGGTCTCACTCTACTGAGACCGGTACCGTGATCGGTATGCCATTCGAGCCCTGTTTGCTTAGCCAAACATGGTTCTGACCAGCTGTAACCTTAATAAATGAATTCTAACCTATGAGTATGATTATGTAGGACCTGTAAACAACGTGAGTAGACCCTATAACGCAGAGCGGATTTGTTATCACGCGCCAGGTAAGGGACAAGACCCCAAATCCTAATTAACTAAATAACAGTAAACTGTTGTGATTAAATTTGTATCTGTATTGATTGTCTGGTGTTTGTGCATCTCATATGTCATTGTAGTTGTTTAAATTATTATTATCTGTTCATGCATTTCATATGCTAGGTTGTTGATTGTTTAGGCATGTGGATGTTTTTAGTTAGTGTGTGGAATGTGAAGGGGAGGGTAGCCCTGGATATATCCTGACACTAACATTTTTTCGTATCGCCATCTACCTTAGCGGACCTGGTGCGAATAGGGTATCAGGGGGAGGACGTGGGATTGTGGTTCATCCTGCCCACTAGACTCGAGCCTTAGCTCTATGTCGTAGGGAGTCGTACTGGGGTAGGGCCACAGATATTGTATTGACATATAGGACTGGTTAGAAACAGAACCCACTTGCAAGCCCTTGCCAATAGGGGTTTAGGTATTGATACGGTGTAAGGTATCAGGGGGAGAACGTGGGATGGTGGCTCAGCCTGCCCACCAGACTCTAGCTCTATCTTTGTACCGGAGTGAGTGATGTGGGGCAATAGCAGTAGTGTGGATTGTTGCCTGACTGTTGGGTGTGCTCACACTCTCGTGCATGGAGGTGCGGTGGCCGTCAAACCTTACCATAGCATTTTGTAAGTTATACCTGACCCAAATTGTAATGTTATCTCATGCATTTTTGTGTGTTGCATTGGTCTTGTACTTACTGAGCTAAGTTGTGAGCTCACCCAAATATATATTCTATTTTTCAGATCTTGATACAGGGTATACCGTCGAGGACTTCATGGCTGCCCCAGCTTACAGTACAGTTGCTGCCCTGGACACACAGACAGTAGAGGACGAGCATGATGCATCATGCGAGTGCTCATTCTGTGTTTTCCTTTAGAGATGAGTTATTTTTATTTAATACATTGTAATATTTATTATTTAATTTTTATGAATGATGGGATAATTTGGATAATTATTTTAATTACAACATAGAACTCAGTCCATTTATCTTTTTATTCTGCTGCTATGTATTACTCTCTGATTATGTTAGATTGCTTGGAATGATTGGTTGACACGGTCTATTGAGATCCTGTTGTGAACCGTGGTTTGGAGACGGTTCACTCACACTTCTAGTTCAGCCGGAATTGGGGTGTGACAGAGGGACACTAATGACTCGCGCAAATGGAATGGCTATCTCTTCTCACCAAAGGCGGGTAAGTGCTAAATTACGAGTTGGGAAGGTGTTAGGCACCTAACTCGTCCGATTGAACCGATCTCCCTAAATCTTATCCTTTCTTACAGTTTATGAATTCTTGGGGCTATCTAATTAAATTACAAGATACAAGTAAAAATCCTAATTTGATCTCTAATTCTTTACTAATTATGCATGGCATAAGCTGAAATTAAACAAATTAAACAAGAAAGTAATTACAAAATAAATTAAAGAATTTAATGAATGGCCTAATCATATATCAAAAGAAAGAAAAAAAAACATACAACATATGACCGAGGTCTGGGAAAATCCCAAATCGCCTACGTATCCCTATGCGGCAGGAATCAGGCCTAACGTAGTTCGAGCGGGTGTGTACGTACCAGGTGTGTGCTAGAAGAGGGACGCTCCCAAAATATTTAAACGCATCCCAAGCGATGGATGCTCCCATAATCATGAAACACATCCGATGGTGAGAGATATCTTCACAAAAGTGGGACCATATCAGTGTTAAGGTACTCCCTATCCCAAGGAAGTCCCCTCGGTGAGGTAATCCCATAATACATGGAACTTACTTCAATTTGAGTGTGTGTGTGTGTGTGTGTGTGTGTGTGAAAATGATGCTCTTAAAATATTAGAACACATCAAGCGGAGAGATGTTCCCACAACAGTGGAACCCATCTCAGGGTGTAGAGGCATTCCCTTCCATAGAGAAATCCCCTTGCTGAGGTAATCCCAAAATACATGGAACTTACCTCAATTTGATCGAGCGTGGAGCGACCAAACTCCCCTACAGCCTACTTATCCCTCGAGACCTCTGT
The DNA here is from genome assembly GCA_028583415.1 of Protea cynaroides. NCBI lineage: Eukaryota > Viridiplantae > Streptophyta > Magnoliopsida > Proteales > Proteaceae > Protea > Protea cynaroides. The sequence continues at coordinate 55,237,131 of CM053267.1, read as the reverse complement.
CTCTCCAGAATCAGGTCAAGCATAGTTCCCATGGATTGACGAGCCATGAACACGCGTGGCAACACTCAGGAAAGGCCAAACGCCTCAGCTCCCCACACACAAGATTCACTAATATCTCACTCATATCCCATATTCAGGATACCCAGGTAGACCGTCCGTTGGGCCACCAATCCTATGCATACATCTACCCAATCGCACACCTTTCATTAATATACAGTTTTGATACAACAATTTCCCACACTCTTGGATCCAATCCTAGGGTTGGGTGGGCTCATTCTAAATGAGCCCACAAGGGGTCGGACTCTTTGGAGTCCCCTAGCCAGTCACATCGCGAGAAGTGAGTATTTTAACATACATCTATTACAAATTGGATGTTCAAAATAAGATGAAACACTTGGGCTTAGATCCATGCCCTGTATTAAGCACTAGATTTAGGCATCCATCTCACAATAAAATCAAAGAATAAGGCAACTTGCAATATAATCATTAAAAGGGGCAATATAAAAGGCAGGAAATTAAAACACTTATATCCCTTCATGTCAAACTCAGTAGTTTACATACATGTGACATGGCAAAGCATGATTGAAAACAAATAGTATTAATATTACAGTAGAATAAGGCGAAAGCTCCCACACTTAAACCAAGACTAGGATTAAGCCAAAATCAGGCTGGTCAAAATAAACTCAAATCTGGTAAGACCAAACTAATGACTCAACCTTAAACAAACAGAAAACTAAAACTTAAACCCAACTCGAACCATATCACACCCCAATTCTGAACCAACCAGAATGGTGTGATGAACCATCTATGAACCAATGGTTCAACCATGATCTCGTATAGGCTATGCCAACCATGTTAAACCAAAACACATTTCACATTAATCAGAGATAATAAAGTAAATAGCGGAAGTCTTATTAATAATGAACTAAGGTCTAATCATGATAAATAATTAATATTTCAGTTATCTCCAAGTAACCAAAACATAATCTAATACATATTACAAATATCCAAATACGAAAGTTAAACACTAAGTGTATCCATAGTTGAAATGTTTGCTTAACAAATCATAATAGTCATCCACAGCTTGCTCATCCATAGCCGCCACCTGTTCATATGTTGGCGTGTCGACATAATCTTCAACCGTAATACCTGCAACATCAGAAACTAAAAAGAATTGCGCACGCGAGGATCAGCTCTCCAACTTGAGCTCAGTGAGAAAATAAAACAATGCAACAAACATATGCATGTATTAAATTCATATCTTTGGTCTGGTTTTTAAGTTAGCAATGTTCTATAGAAAGGTTTGGTGGCCGCCGCACCTCTATACACGAGTGTGTGAAGCCGCATAATGGATCAAACACTATTGCCGTGCCACATGCACCCATCATGGAATAGAGATAGAGCTAAAGTGTCCGGATCAAACACCGCATAACACTTCCCCTGATGCCCTACCCATATCAATGCGTAAGTCCCTATTGGCGAGGGTTTGCAAACTAGGCTCGCAACTAACCAATCCTAATGCCAAATAGTGTATCCAAGGCCTCACCCCAGCATCCCTTAATACGTCCAAAAAGATAGAGCTAAGGCCTCCTAGCAGAGTTAGAGACTACATGGTCTGAGACCACCTCCCCTGATGCCCTACGACATAATATTTCTGCTAAGGTAATGGCGATACGACAATGTTAGTGGGCAAGACATGAGTAGAGATAGAGCTAGAGTCTGGTGACCAGGATGAACCACATTGTCACGTCCTCCCCTGATGCTCCACTCGCATTAAGCACACTAACTACATACATACATTTACATTCCTATTCCTAGCATCATCATCATCATCATGTTATAAATAAACAGAATTAAATATGCATCAGCAGTAATAGCAGGAATATTGGATGACATGTGAAATGCACATTACAAGCACACAAGCATAGAATCAATCACGGCATTGGACTCAATAAGTAAAATAGCTTGATATTAGCCAATTAGTTTAGGTCTTGTTCCCTCACCTTTGGTCGATGGTTGTTCCTCGTTCAAGCTTTGTAAATCACTTTTAGACCACTTGGAAACCTAACAAATTTATAGATTTTAAATTAGAATTTATTTCTATTAATTCAGACTTCCAGAACCTGAGTGGACACAGGTGCGGCTGCACCTGTGGTCTCAGTTTCTGCGACCACAGGGTGTGTGGTCGCTAGGTGTGGTCGCATATCATGCGACCATAAATGCGACCACACCCTCCCTGAAACTTCCCCAAGGGTGTGTGGTCGCTATGTGTGGTCGCATACCATGCGACCATACATGCGACCACACCCTCCCTGGAACTTTCCCTAAGACGTGTGATCGATATGTGTGGTTGCATACCATGCGACCACACATGCGACCACACCCTCCCTAGAACTTTCCCGAGGGCGTGTGGTCGCATATCATGCGACCACATATGCAACCACACATGTGATGGTCGACTTTTCCACTTTCAATTCAATTCCTTCATGTTTTGATTCATTGGCTTATCATCGTTGTCACACCCCAATTCCGCACTATCCAGAATGATGTGATGAGCTGCTAATAAACCAATGGTTTAACCAGGATCTCAAATAGGTTGTGTCCGTTTGATTAAACCATACACATTCACAACAATAATCAGAGAAAATACACAATAGCGGAAGTCTTTATTCTAATGAACTGAGAGTCAAATAATTATAAAATAATTAAATTATCTAATTATTTTCCATTCACTAAGACATAAAAATAGATTAAAATTTTCAATTACATTTCCAAATAAAATCCAAAAGAATTAATCTAATTAAAGATAGAAGAGTTGCACTCGCATGAAAAATCATGCGACTCCATCGTAACTTCAGCATCCATCGCCGCCGCGTGTCCATACATCGGAGCATTTATATAATCTTCTACAATGGTACCTACATCATCAACTAAAAATATTTAACGTCGAAAGGGTGAGCACACATCACGACTTAGTGAGCAAACAAAACAATGCAACAAACATATGCATGCATTCAATTCATATATGTGGTCTGGTTTATAAGTTTACAATGTACAATAGAAAGGTTCGGAGGCCGCCTTACCTCTATACAAAAGTGTGTGAAGCCACCCAATGAATATCGACACTGTCGTCCCACATGCACCCATCATGGAATAGTGTACCCAATGAATACCGGCATTGTTGTACCACATGCACCCATACCAACACGTAAGCCCCTGTTGGCGAGGGCTTACAAACTGGACTCGCAACTAACCAATCCTAATGTCAGACAGTATATCCAAGGCCTCACCCCAGCATCCCTCAATACGTCCATAGAGATAGAGCTAAGGCTCCTGGTAGAGTCAGAGACTACACGGTCCGAGACCACCTCCCCTGATGCCCTACGACGTAATAGCTCTGCTAAGGTAATGGCGATACGACGATGTTAGTGGACAAGACTTGAGTAGAGATAGAGCTAGAGTCTGGTGACCAGGGAAAAACCACAGCATCACGTCCTCCCCCTGATGCCCTACTCGCATCAAGTACGCTAACCACACACAAACATTCACATGTCTATTCCTAGCTTCATCATCATCATCATGTTATAAATAAACAAAATTAAATATGCATGAATAGTAATAGCAGGAATATTGGATTACATGTTAAATGCACAATACACGCATGCACACATAGAATCAATCAATCATGGTATTGGACTCAATAAGCAAAAATAGTTTTTTATTACCCAATTAGTTTAGGTCTTGCTCCCTCACCTTTGGTTGAGCGTAGATCCTCTTTCAAGCTTTATAATCCCTTTGAAAATCACTAGAATTACCTCAATAGAATTTAATTATAATTAATTTCAATTTGTTTAGGTTTATTAAAATCGTAGGGTTGCAGGTAGGGTAGCACCTAGGGTAGTAGTTTTCTGCGATTCCAGGGTGTAGGGTCTGATGTGGGCATGGATACCATTCGACCCTACGTGCGACCACACCCTCCCTGGGACATCCCGAGGGCATGTGGTCGATTCTTTGGTCTCTGTAGGGTCGATATCATTCGACCCTACGTGCGACCACACGTACTCTGAGTCGACCATTCATTCTAAAGTCCATCTTTTCATGTTTGGATTCCTTTGGCTTACATCCATGATCCATTCTATGAATGTTCTATGGCTCAAACTATGATTTTACACAAGTACACTTCCATTGCCCACAATGATTTTCTTCCATGGATTCCTTTGGAACCTATATCCATGGATAGATGATTTGGATTTCTCCTATCCTACCTCACCATAATCTAGTCTAAGCTTTCAATTCAGGTCGGGATTGAGGTTTATACCTTCTGTAGGCTAAGTCTCAGAGATTTCTCTAAACTTCCTCCTTTTCCTTAGCCTTTCTTCTAGCTTTCCTTATCTTCTTCTCTTCCTTCTCTTTCTCTTTTCTCAATCCAATTAAGGTTATAAAGGAGTGAAAGGGGCTAAGGGACGTCCTATTTATAGAGTAAAACCTTCCAAAACACGTCCCATTGAGTTTAGGAAAGAACCCACTCGGATTAGGAAAGTTTCCTAATTTACGGTTTTTGTCTGTCATCGTAGGGCGATCGTAGGGTCGCAGAATCCGTCGACCCTACGATTTCCTAGTCATGCGACCCTTCAATTAGAAAATCATGGGTTTGACTTCTGTTGAGGTGGGGTCGACCCTACTTGTTTAGGCATGCGACCCTACCCTCATATTTACTGTTTTTGGGTTAGACTCATACCTGGTCTTGTGATTCCTTCACGCACTTGGTCCACTAGGCTTAACCATGATAGGTAAATCTGGTACAAGGTGGTAAGACCGATTAGTTTGATACAGGTCTTACAATCGTGATCCTTCCTATGATTGTAATATGGCTTAAAATTTATATTTTATATAATCCATCATCCTAATAGATTCCCTCAATGGATCTCTTAGAATTTGTCCATGGTTTGATGATTGGGGTCTTACTTTGAAGCACTATCTCCTTCATGATCTATTCTAGGTATTCAACTAATGTGGGAAATATTTTCATACCTTAAACTTGTTGAAGATTCAGGGTTCTCTCTGAAATTCCTCCTCTTAGGCTTCCTCTTCAATTCTCCTTCTCTTCCTCCTCTTCTCTTTCTCTCTCTTTCAGTTTGAGTTCTAAAAGGATGAAAGAGGTTAAGGAACGTCCTATATATAGAAGAAAACCCTCTATATAGAGTCCTACTTAGATTAGGAAAGAACCCCCTTCGGATTAGGAAGGTTTCCTAATCACGGAGTCAGTCTGACTTCGTGTGGTCGCACGTGGTGTAAGACCCGTATCAAACTAACCGGTCTTACCACCTTGTACCAGGTCTACCTATCATAGTCGAACCTAATGGACCAAGTGCGTGAAGGAAATAACAAGACCAGGTATGAAACTGACCCAAAAACAGTAAAATAGGGGGTAGGGTCGCACATTTAAACAGGTAGGGTCGACCCCACCTCATCAGGAAGTCAGACCCATGACTTTTAGGCCTAGGGTCAGACAACTGAAACCCTAGGGTCGACGGGAACTGCGACCCTAGCATCGACCCTAGCATCACCGACAGAAACCGTGAATAGGAAACTTTCTTAACTTCAATTGGAACCTTTCCTAAACTCAATGGGACTTATTTTGGGAGGTTTTACGCTATAAATAGGACGTCCCTAAGCCTCTTTCACTCCTTTTAGAACCCTAATTGGATTGAGAGAAAGAGACGAGAAGGAAGAGAAGGAGAAGAGAAGGAAAGTGGAGAAGAAGACCAAAGAGAAAGAATTCAGAGAAAACTTTGATTCTCAGGTATGGATATATGTTCCATGAATTGTTTAAGACCTTAGAGTAGATCATGAAGATGGTATGATCTAGGAGAAACCCAAATCATCCATCCATGGGTAGATTCCAATCGAAACCACGGAGGAGATCATTGAAAATGATGTAAGTGTGTAAAGTGTAGTTTTAAGCCATAGAACAAGTATAACAAGTATAGAATAGACTATAGAAGCAAGCCAAAAGACCCAAACAAGAATGAATGGCCTGTATAATGAAATATCAACTTAAACCATGTGCGGTCGCACGTAGGGTCGATGGTGAACCGACCCTACCAGACCATAGGATCGACCCCATGCTCTAGAGAAGACCAGGGAAAGCCGCGGTCGCATCTAGGGTCGATAGAACAACAGACCCTATGATCGACCCTATACCTTGGGGTCACTGAAAGCTGCGACCCAAGCTACGACCCATCCTGCGACCCTAGCATTACAGCAAGCTTAATATTGTTAGAATAAATTTTAATTAAATTCTATCGACTTGTTAGGTCTTCTAGTGATATAATAGTGATATAACATTGATTCTTAAAGCTTGAAGGTGGACTTACGCTTAATCAAAGGTGAGGGAACAAAACCTAAACTAATTGACTAATAATAAACTATTTTATTTATTGAGTCCAACACTGTGAATGATTCTATGCGTGTATGCGTGTATTGTGCATTAAACATGTCATCCAATATTCCTATTATTACTGTTCATGCATATTTAATTTTGTTTGTTTATAACATGATGATGATGGTGATGCTAGGAATAGGCATGTGAATGTTTGTATGTGGTTAGTGTACTTGATGCGGGTAGGGTATCAAGGGAAGTGTGATGCAGTGCGGTCCTAAGCACTTTAGCTCTATCTCTACTCAAGTCTTGTCCACTAGGATCGTCGTGTCGCCATTACCTTAGCAGAACTATTACGTCGTAGGGCATCAGGGGAGGTGATCTCGGACCGTGTAGTCTCTGACTCTGCCGGGGGGCCTTAGCTCTATCTCTATGGACGTATTGAGGGATGCTGGGGTGAGGCTTTGGATACACTGTTTGACATTAGGATTGGTTAGTTGCGAGCCCAGTTTGTAAGCCCTCGCCAACAGGGGCTTACGTATTGGTATGGGTAGAGCATCAGGGGAACTGTGATGCGGTGCGGTCCTAAGCACTTTAGCTCTATCTCTATTCCATGGTGGGGTGGATGTGGACGACAATAAATGATATCTTTGGGTGGGCTTACACACCCTGTGTATAGAGGTGAGACGGCCACCGAACCTTTCTATAGCACATTGCAAACTCATAAACCAGACCACAGATATGAATTGAATGCATGCATATGATTGTTGCATTGTTTTGTTTGCTCACTGAGCCGTGATGTGTGCTCACCCTTTCGAATTTGAATGTTTTTAGTTGATGATGCAGGTACAACTGTGGATGATATATGAATGCTCCTATCTACGGGCATGTTGCTGCTATGGAGGTTGAAGATACAGAGGAGACGCATGATTTGTCATGCGAGTGCAATTCTTGTGTTTTTAGTTAGTTTTGTTTGGATTATTTAAGGAATGTAATTGAATACTTTATTAATTTATGTCTCGGTCAACAACAGGTAAATGGAAATTTTATTTATGAGTATCACAGTAGAATTCTCAGTTCATTTATTATTAAGACTTCCGCTATTGTGTATTTACTCTAATTATTAATGTGGATGTGCATGGTTTAGTTAACACGGATATAGCCTAATCGATATCCTGGTTGAACCGTTGGTTTCTTGACGGTTCATCACACCATTGTGAATAGTGCAGAATTGGGGTGTGACAACTTGCTATCAGAGCATCTCAGGCCTTGTCCGTTAAACCAGTATACTTTCACAAGCACTCGTGAACTGAGATAGGATATAAGAATTAAAAACTGTAATACTAACACACTATAAGCACCAGTGTTGTTTGAGACAAAGTTGAAAAGAAAATAATACATCTATTAAAGGAGAAACAAGTTCAAGTACCCCAAGTGAAAAACAAACATATATATATATCTATAGCGGAGTACAGTCCACAATCCGGACAGTTACTCCGTAGTACAAAAGAAACCAAAAAGAGAATACAAATCATGAAGCTGGAGATGAAGGAGGAGGAGGTGCCTCGCGATCTCTGTCGTAATCCTCAGCATACACTCTAGTCAACCAGGCTACCTGAGTCTGAGTCGTCTGGAGACTAGCTGTGAGATCAGCCACCTACTGATCAGTCGTACGCTGAGCATCTAGAAGTTTGCCCACTCTCATATCTGACATGCGCTGAGCCTCTTTGATCTTACGCAGTAGCCCCATCATATCGTCAAACGGTGGGTGTGAAGGACTAGCTGCATGTGAAGGACCCACTTCAGTAGTATGCGTAGGTGATGGAGGGGGATGGAATCAAGATCCATGAGCATGCGATCCTCATCCTCATCCTCATGCTCACCACCATGAACCCATGCTCCTGCTGCTGCCGCTGCTGCCTCAGCGTCTGCCATCTCCACCCCGGTACAAGGACGCACTATAGCGTTCCTCTCATCATCGCTGACCTGAGCATCCCGCATGCCCATCTTACAGATGGCCTCCCAATCCAGAGATGATGAGAAGGTTTTCTCCTGAATCTTCTCACCCACCAAATCAACACCTAAGCGGGTAAGCAATGTAGTGATCAGGCGACCATAAGGCAGGTTGCTAACCTGACCGGGCAGTGTGGCACTGATCATCGTCTGCATAATAATATAAGGAAGGTAGACAGGCTGCCTGGTGCAAATACAATAGACTAAGAACTGAGTCAACTGAGATATCCTCTCGTAATGTCCACTCTGAGGTATCAGGTTATGCTGGATAATCTTACAGTACACCCGAGGCTCTGGATGTAGGTTGATCGCTTTCATCTCCCAGCAATCCCATCTGAGAAGCTGACGATCCATCTCAGTATACATCTCCAAGGAAAAGAACTGAGGCTCCCTGGGGGCACAGTACACCAAAGGGCCGTCATATGATATGCCCAGCAGATCAGCTAACTGCCGATAGTCGAAGGAAACCTCTACCCCTTTGACGTAGCTCGTGATCCGGAGCTCTTCACCTCTCTCAGTATCATTGTGATCTCCCACCACCTAGAGATTTCAATAAAACTGCCTCACAAGATCCGGATGAGTGCACGCCTCATAAGTAATCACGGGGCAGCCATCCCATGTCACCAAAGGCTCTCTCCACATCAAACAGGGCTAGGCTAGCCACGTCAACTAGACGCCCACCCTCCACCTTCTTACGGGCGTAGTGTTTGCATACTGAGCATCTGCCTCATTGGAACGGAAATGAACTGGGTTATGAACCCTAGGTATCTTGGTACGAGCCATGATATCTGCCAAAACCAAGAGAAACAAGTAAAAGATCAGAAATGGTGAAAAACCTAAAAATTTTGGCATTATAACGGCGTAAATTGATCAAAAGCCTCACTTTTCACCCATACACTTGGGCAGGAGGACTTACATAAGATTTAAACTACCCTACAAGGTTCAGATAGATGGAAATTTCAAGTTTGGAGAACCAATTCGAAGAAATTTCAAGAAAATCAAAAAAACATCGAAATTAGGGCAAAAAGTAAAAATTTCAAGTTTCTCGATAACCAACCGATGAAACTCAAATATTTTTGAGGGCTTTCGTCTATGGAGTCACCAACAACAAAATCCCCCAATAAAAAATCGAATTTTTACTATTGGAAAAGGTTTAATTTGAAGAAAATGATATAAACGAGCAAAAACCGAGTTATGAAACCCTAAACACATGAAACCGTAGATAACATACCTGTAGAGGAGAGTAAACGTCGAAAAGAGAAGCAAAAATCACCAATGGGTCGGAGTTGTCACTGTAGCAACTCATAGGAACGAGTCGAATCGGAAATGAGGAGAAAAAAATGAGGAATGGATCAAAAAATCGGGATTTAAAAACCTGATTTTCAGTCCTAGGGTCGGACAATTCGACCAAGACAATCGACCCTACTTCCGACCCCCTCATCGACCCTAGTCTCTCGGTGATCTGACAGAAAACTAGGGGTTGATCCTAGGGCCGGACACCCATCGACCCTAGGCTCTCGGGAAGCTGACAGGGTTTCTCAGGGTCGCACACCCTGGGGTCGCATAGAGATCGACCCTACCATCGACCCTATGAAGGAAAATGTTGTATTTTTGTCTGAATGAGCTGTAAATTGGAATTTCACATTTACTAGGGGATTTTAATTATGAGAATGAAGTATATGATGATTGCCTCACGTATTCTATGATTTTCAAGCATCACAACCATCAGAAAGACCATGGCTGGACGCAGAGTGACCAGACAAAGCCGTAACACTATTCCACCACCACCTGTGGAGGAAGCCAGCCATGAAAATCCAAACTTACAGAGTAATCCGAATGTGGCACAGCCAGTAACTCAGGGCCCGGAAAATCCTACTAACTTGCCACCCCCACCACCGGAATTGACAACTGTTGTAATAAATCTGGCACAACAGCTACAACAAATGCAACAAGCGCAAGCTCACATGCAAACGGTTATGGGTATGATGTATCAAGCGGCACACGCTACACCTATGCCAACTGGGCAAACTAGTGTAGCACTAGTGGGTAACCACCCAGCACCCCAAACACCTCAACCGCCAACTGCACAGGTTCCAGTACCAAATCCAGAAGTAGTTCAGGGCAACTACCAGTATCCACCGCCTATGTACGGGATGTATGCTCAGAATCAGTTAGATCACTCTCGACTGATTGAACGTTTTCTGAAGATGAAGCCAAAGGAGTATAATGGTAAATCGTCTGATCCTTTATGGCCAGCACATTGGATCGACGAAATTGAGAGAAATTTTATAACGATGACTATTACTGAGGAAGAGAAAGTACTATGTGCTACATTCATGCTGAAAGGTGATGCACATCATTGGTGGAAGTCCACTAGAACCTATCTGCTATCAAACCACGCCTAATTGACCTGGGCTATATATAAAGAGGCATTCTTTGAGAAGTATTTTCCTAGAAGTTTCAGAGATTCTATGGAGAAGGAGTCCCTGAGTTTATATCAGGGACAGATGACTGTAGACGCATATCAACAACGTTATGAGGAGCTGTTCTTCTTTGCGCCAGTCAGCATGCAAGAGGAAGCTACAAAGACTCGAAGGTTCGTCACGGGGCTGAGGGGAAGTATCCGTGAATACGTTCTGGGACTAGAAAAGAGAGTCTACAATGAAGCCGTGCAAATTGCTCGAGTTATAGAGTCGAACCAGAAAGAGAGCTATTTTATGCGAAACAGAGGTATTAAAAGACCAGCTGGAAGTTCTTATAACAGAGGGAACAACAAGACATTCAAACCCTTCCGTGCTCAAGGCTTTACCGCTGCAGCCAAGACTACTCCCGTAGCTCAACCACAACAGAAGCAAATGGTGAAACAGTAAAATGCTATAACTGCAATCAAATAGGACATTATTCAAGGGAGTGTCCTAAGCCCAGAAAGCGGCTACATCAAGGAAGAGTTTATGCTGTTACATCTGAGGATGCTGCCGCATCGCCCGATGTGGTCACATGTATGACCTGAACCTTTTAAGTTGTATTACATTGTATGAGCATGTAGACTAAGTTAAAATAAATCACAGGTATTGTACCTATAAATGGCATACCTGCTAGAATACTCTTTGATTCAGGAGCTACTCATTCTTTTATATCTGTGTCATTTGGAAAGAAGCTGAATCTACCCATCAAGACGTTAGACTATAAATTGCTTGTGCGATCGCCGATGGGATTAGAAGTGGAATTAGAAAAAGATTATGGGCCATGTCCAGTTCTTATTGACGAGAAAACCTTAGATGCAACCTTGATCCAACTCTACATGGCAGACTTTGACGTCATCTTAGGAATGGATTGGTTAGCACGGCATTCTGCAAACCTATTATGTGCCGAAAAGAAGCTGACATTTAAAGACAAGGAAGGAGCAGAGTTCAGTTTTGTGGGAACTAAACTTTCCCGTAAACGAAAGCTCATACTCTTTGCATTAAAGGCTAGGAAGTGCCTTGAAAAAGGAGCAGTAGGATATCTAGTATCTGTGGTCAATCTTACCAAGGAAGCACCACGAATGGAGGATATTGATGTCGTGCGTGACTTTCCAGACGTATTTCCTGAAGAACTACCAGAATTACCACCCGACCGAGCTACAGAGTTTGATATAGATCTAATACCTGGAGCCGCACCAGTATCGAAAGCACCTTATCGAATTGCTCCTACTGAACTAAAGGAATTGAAAGTACAACTACAAGAACTGCTGGACAAGGGTTACATCCGACCTTGCATATCACCATGAGGAGCGCCAGTATTATTCGTAAAGAAGAAGGACTGTAGTGTTTGATTGTGTATAGACTACCGAGAACTAAATAAACTGACAATCAAGAATCGATATCCATTGCCTCGGATCGATGACCTGTTCGATCAGTTGCAAGGTGCCGAGGTGTTCTCCAAAATAGATCTTCGGTCAGGCTACCATCAGTTGAAGATTAAAGATGGTGATATTCCTAAGACAGCATTCAGGACTAGATATGGACATTATGAATTTTTGGTCATGGCTTTTGGATTGACAAACGCACCAGCAACCTTTATGGAACTTATGAACCGGGTATTCCACGATATGTTGGATATGTCGGTTATTGTAATTTATCGATGATATATTGGTCTACTCCAAGGACAAGGAAACTCATATTAAGAATCTAAACGTCGCTCTGCAGCGATTAAGGAAAGAGAAGTTTTACGCCAAATTTACAAAGTGTGAGTTTTGGCTAAATGAAGTCGCTTTTCTAGGCCATGTAGTATCCGCTGAAGGAATTAAAGTGGATCCTAGCAAGATCGAAGCTATTGTGAAGTGGGAAGCACCGAAGAGCGTCGCAGAAATTAGAAGTTTTCTGGGTCTAGCTGGTTATTATCGACGATTTGTGGAAGACTATTCCCGAGTTGCCGTACCTCTCACCAGTTTGACTAAGAAGGGCAAAAAGTTTGTTTGGACTGAGAAATGTGAGAAGAGTTTCCAAACATTGAAGGCTAGATTGATATCCGCTCCGATCTTGACCATTCTGATTCCAGGACAGCCATTTATTTTGTATACTGATGTGTCAGGATTGGAATTAGGATGTGTACTTATGCAAGGAGAACAAGTAATTTCTTATGCCTCAAGACAATTGAAGACACATGAGAAGAACTATCCCACTCACGATTTGGAATTAGCGGCAGTAGTACATGCTGTCAAGATATGGAGACATTACTTGTATGGCGAGAAGTTTCAGATTAAATCAGATCATAAAAGTCTTACTTATCTATTTAATCAGAAGGAGTTGAATATGAGACAAAGAAGATGGCTGAAATTATTGAAATACTATGATTGTGATATCCAGTATCATCCGGGAAATGCTAATGTGGTAGCTGATGCGTTGAGTAGAAAAGCAATGATAAAATCTCAAGGGGAGGTTAGCACAACTGCCGCAACTTGTACTACCAGAAAGGTATTCAATTACGGTAATGAGCAGTTTGTGATAAATGCACAGGGTGAATCAACCAACCAAGGGTTTATTCATCGGTTCTCAAATATGTTTGCCACATTGAAGATTGTACCCGATATAGTGGAAGAAGTGAAAACAGCTATTAAATCGGACCCTTATCTAAGAACGGTACAAGAGGACATTGAAAAATGTAGGACTATCCCTGAGTTCGCCTTGGACGAAGAAAAAGTACTGAAGTACAAAGGAAGAATATGTGTACCTGAAACAGAAAGTTTAGACATTGGACACCGATTAATGAAGGAAGCCCATACCACCGCCTATTCAATACATCCTGGAAGTACAAAAATGTATCATGACCTAAAGAAATTATATTGGTGGAGAAGAATGAAAGCAGATGTAGCTAAGTTCGTGTCTCAATGCCTAAATTGTCAAGGAGTGAAGGCTGAACGACAAAGACCTACAGGACTATTACAGCCTTTACCGGAACCAGCATGGAAATGGGACTGCATCACTATGGACTTCGTCACTGGGTTACCATTGACTCCCCGAGTAGTTGACGCAGTTTGGGTGATTGTAGACCGCCTGACTAAAACAGCTCGCTTTATAGCTATACGACCTCAGTATACACTGAAGAGGTTAGCTAAGCTGTATGTGGATAATATTGTTCGATTACACGGTGTACCTGAAAGCATTTTGTCCAATAGAGATCCACGATTTACTTCAAAGTTTTGGGAAGGATTGCAAAAGGCTATGGGTACAACATTGAAGTTCAGTACTGCATTTCATCCTCAGACGGACGGACAATCAGAGTGTACCATTCAGATTTTAGAAGACATGCTTCGAGCTTGTGTAATTGATTTTAAAGGATCATGGGATGAGAAGTTACCACTGGTTGAGTTCGCTTATAACAATAGCTATCAGGCTAATATACAGATGTCACCCTATGAAGCACTGTATGGCAGGAAGTGTCGAACTCCTTTGTTTTGGAATGAAGTTGGAGAACGTAGTATTGTTGGACCAGAATTTGTTGAAGAGACCTGTTGAGTAGTCGACATTATCAAGGAAAGAGTAAGAACGGCTCAGAATTGGCAGAAGCAATATGCAGATACTAGACACTGAGACCTTGAATTCATCGTTGGTGATAAGGTATTCTTGAAAGTATCACCTATGTGAGGTTTAAACGATTCGGGTAGAAAGGGAAACTAAGTCCGAGATATGTCGGACCATATGAAATTTTAGCCAAACGTGGAAAAGTGGCTTATCAGTTAGCACTACCACCATCAATGTCAATTGTGCATAATGTATTTCATATTTCCTTATTGAAGAAGTATACCAAAGATCCAACGCACGTTTTGACAATAGATCTACCTGATTTGACTGAGGATTTGACATTTGAAGTAACACCAACAGAAATCACCAGCCGAAAGGTTCAACGACTGCGCAACCATGATATCTATTATGTTAAGGTCACCTGGAGAAGCAGAGATATAGAAGAAATCACATGGGAAGAAGAGAATGCTATGCGAAAGCAATACCCACATCTATTCGACCCGGAAGGTAAGTACAAATTTTGAGGACAAAATTTTTATAAGCAGGGGGGAGTTGTAAGATCCGTATCGAACTAACCGGTCTTACCACCTTGTACCAGGTCTACCTACCATGGTCGAGCCTAATGGACCAAGTACGTGAAGGAAATAACAAGACCATGTATGAAACTGACCCAAAAACAGTAAAATAGGGGGTAGGGTCGCACATTTAAACAGGTAGAGTCGACCCCACCTCATCAGGAAGTCAGACCCATGACTTTTAGGCCTAGGGTCGGACAACTGAAACCCTAGGGTTGACGGGATCTGCGACCCTAGCATCGACCCTAGCATCACCGACAGAAACCATGAATAGGAAACTTTCCTAATTTCAATTGGAACCTTTCCTAAACTCAATGAGACTTATTTTGGGAGGTTTTACTCTATAAATAGGATGTCTCTAAGCCTCTTTCACTCCTTTTAGAACCATAATTGGATTGAGAGAAAGAGAAGAGAAGGAAGAGAAGGAGAAGAGAAGGAAAATGGAGAAGAATACCAAAGAGAAGGAATTCAGAGAAAACTCTGATTCTCAGGCATGGATATGTGTTCCATGAATTGTTTAAGACCTTCGAGTAGATCATGAAGAGGGTATGATCTAGGAGAAACCCAAATCATCCATCCATGGGTAGATTCCAATGGAAACCATGGAGGAGATCATTGAAAACCATGTAAGTGTGTAAAGTGTAGTTTTAGGTCATAGAACAAGTATAGAATAGACTATAGAAGCAAGCCAAAAGACCCAAACAAGAATGAATGGACTGTAGAATGAAATATCGACTTAAACCATGTGCGGTCGCATGTAGGGTCGATGGTGAACCGACCCTACCAGACCACAGGATCGACCCCATGCTCTCGGGAAGACCAGGGAAAGCAGCGGTCGCACCTAGGGTCGATAGAACAACCGACCCTATGATCGACCCTATACCCTGGGGTCGCTGAAACCTGTGACCCAAGCTGCGACCCATCCTGCGACCCTAGCATTACAGCAAGCTTAATATTGTTAGAATAAATTCTAATTAAATTATATCGACTTGTTAGGTCTTCTAGTGATATAATAGTGATATAACATTGATTCTTAAAGCTTGAAGGTGGACTTACGCTTAATCAAAGGTGAGGGAACAAAACCTAAACTAATTGACTAATAATAAACTATTTTATTTATTGAGTCCAACACTGTGAATGATTCTATGCGTGTATGCATCTATTGTGCATTTAACATGTCATCCAATATTCCTATTATTACTGTTCATGAATATTTAATTTCGTTTGTTTATAACATGATGATGATGGTGATGCTAGGAATAGGCATGTAAATATTTGTGTGTGGTTAGTGTACTTGATGCGGGTAGGCATCAGGGGAAGTGTGATGCGGTGCGGTCATATGCACTTTAGCTCTATCTCTAGTCAAGTCTTGTCCACTAGCATCGTCGTATCGCCATTACCTTAGCAGAACTATTACGTCGTAGGGCATCAGGGGAGGTGGTCTCGAACCGTGTAGTCTCTGACTCTGTCGGGAGACCTTAGCTCTATCTCTATGGACGTATTAAGGGATGCTGGGGTGAGGCCTTGGATACACTGTTTGACATTAGGATTGGTTAGTTGCGAGCCCAGTTTGCAAGCCCTCGCCAACAGGGGCTTACGTGTTGGTATGGGTAGAGCATCAGGGGAAGTGTGATGCGGTGCGGTCCTAAGCACTTTAGCTCTATCTCTATTCCATGGTGGGGTGGATGTGGACGACAATAAACGATATCTTTGGGTGGGCTTACACACCCTGTGTATAGAGCTGAAGCGGCCACCGAACCTTTCTATAGCACATTGCAAACTCATAAACCAAACCACAGATATGAATTGAATGCATCCATATGATTGTTGTATTATTTTGTTTGCTCACTGAGCCGTGATGTGTGCTCACCCTTTCGAATTCGAATATTTTTAGTTGATGATGCAGGTACAAGTGTGGATGATTATATGAATGCTCCTATCTACGGGCATGTTGCTGCTATGGACGTTGAAGATACGGAGGAGACACATGATTCATCATTCGAGTGCAATTCCTGTGTTTTTAGTTAGTTTTGTTTGGATTATTTAAGGAATGTAATTGAATACTTTATTTATTTATGTCTCGGTCAACAACAGATAAATGGATATTTTATTTATGAGTATCACAGTAGAATTCTCAGTTCATTTATTATTAAGACTTCCGCTATTGTGTATTTACTCTGATTATTAATGTGGATGTGCATGGTTTAGTTAACATGGATATAGCTTAATCGAGATCCTGGTTGAACCGTTGGTTTCTTGACTGTTCATTACACCATTCTGAATAGTACGAAATTGGGGTGTGACACGTGGGGTCGCAGAACCCATCGACCACACATCCAAAAAATTGCGACCACACGTCCCAGACTCCTATAGTCGCATTATTCTGAGGTGTGGTCAACCACACCTGTTTAGGTATGCGACCACACACTCCTAATTAGATGATTTTGGGTCAAATTTCATACCTACCCTTGTGGTTTCTTCACGCACTTGGTTCACTTGAGCCGATTATGATGGGAAGACCTATCACGACACGAGAACGTAAGGTTAGACTGAGTTCGTGGCGTGTGGGCTTACAAACCATATGGGTTTAGCCTAAACTAAACCGACCTAAGCATACATGGAACCCCGATCCAACCTAGGTCCAATCAAATAAAAGAAACCAAACCAGTCTCAATCAAACAAACCCAAACCCAAACCCAAACCAAACTAAACCCATAGACCATACTAGCCAATTCAAGTTGACACTCAAGCAACCAAAAGAAAACCAAATCTGGTCCTTACCCAAACCTGGACCAACCTATCCTAAACCCATACCTTATTGACTCAAATGACCTAAACTGAACCAACCCAAACCCCAACTCTACTCAAACCAAAACCCATAAACCAAATCTGAACCAACCCAAACCTGTACCTAAATTAACCCATAGTATACCAAACTAAACAAGCCCCTATAGACTAACCAAACCTAGACTAACTACAAACCCAACCCAACCTTGACATAACCCAAACCAACCTGATAGACCTAAACCCTGACCCAAATAAACCTAAATCCTGACCCACACTGAACCCAACCTGGCTAAACCAAACCAAACCAAAAGGGACCAACCTGAACCCAATAGGCATGAACCTAAGCTGGCCCAGCCCAAGCCAAAACTGAACCAAACCAAATAATGAACCTGGAGCTAGACAAACTTGGACCCATGCCAGACTAAACCGACCATAGTTGAAGCCTATGCAAAAGGATTCACATCAGAACAGGGAAGAAAGATGAACATTCGGACTCACCTAGTAGGAAGAAGCATTAACAGAAGAATGTAAAGAAAACCACTACCTGAGTCTTGTTTGAACCCCAAATTTAAACCTAACCCATTTACAGATTGAAACTCGGTAAAGTAAAAGGGAAGAAAACATCAGGACCAAAGCATTACACTCATGAACCACAGAAATCAAATTGACCATTAAAACAAATCAACCCAATTTGAATCAGTTTCCATCCGAGCCTATCCTAGTCGGATTCAAAATGAAGGGAGAAACACAGAGAGGCGGAAGAACATCTAGAATCAAAACAAAATACATAAGGGAATCTCAGGCCTGCCCTAACTAAGTCACAGAGGCCAATAATAGCTAATTTTATAGTGATTAGCATATGAACCAAACCCACAAAAAATAAGAACTGCAGATGAGCATAAAAATTGAAGAAGAGAGGGAGAAAGGATCACAAATAGGAATGAACTAATCAACAAAGAAAAAAAAAACAATAAAACAAACAAAAAAATAAATAAAACCAAAACATAGAAAACTCACCTCTATTGAATGGCGTATCATCAAGGTATGAAAACCAAAAGACAAGAAACCGAATTGGCAACAACAAGGAAGGAGAGAGAGAGAGAGAGAGAGAGAGATGAAGAGTTCGGTATTAAGTTGATGACGAACTCACTTGAAATTTTTTAGTGAAGCAGATTTCTGAACCAAAGCTGGATGAAGATCCGTCGTAGAGGTAGTGGATTCAACTGATCGGACGTTTGGAGTTGAGGCTGCAACTCACTCTCCTCTCTGTAGTTGCAGAGAAATAAAGCTCCTTGATCCCTCTCTGCTCAGCCGTTGCTGCTCTCGTCTTCTCCACTAATCCATGCCCTTTCTCCCAGCTTCTCTCTTTCTTCTTTTTCTCAGATTTTTTCCCCCACACCTCCATCTCGATTCTCCTTTTTATTCCCCCCCCCCCACTCTCTCAGCTTCTTCGGTCATTCTTCTTTCTTCCTATGGGCAGCATGGCAGGGTGGTGAGGTGTCGATGGGAGATCCTCAGGCGACTGAGAGGTGTAGGGTGGAGAGGGAGTCAGCGGTTTTGGGGGAGGGATTTCAGGGAGAAGAGTTGAGGTGTAAACCTCCCCTCTTCCCCTCCAACTCTCTCCCTCACCGCCTCTCATTATTCTGCGTTTTTTTTTCTTTTCTCCTCTCCTCTCTTCGATCCTTTGATTTAAGGATTTAGGGATCTTTTGTTTCTCTTTTTTTTTATTTTCTAACCATGGTGATGCCCAAATTGCCCCACCCTTTTCTTTCACGGAATATATATATATATATATATATATATATATATATATATAACCGCATATTTTTTTTGTTTCATTCATTTTTTTATTTTATTTTTTTATTTTTTTTAATTTTTTTTTATACACCCCTCTCATTGCGTATGGTGCCCAAATAAGAGCGAAGATCCCCGCAGTAACAAAATCAGGGTGCTGACACTTGGAAGATACCATGTGGGGAGACTGGAACTAAAGAAAAAGAGTTTTTTTTTTCCAATAAAAAAAAGACTTTAGAATTCTAGAACAAAGAAAAAGCTTGGGATTTTAAAAAGACTTTGAAGTTTGGACAAAGACATAAGATGAAAATTGAGAGATTAGAAAATTTTCACTATGCAGTTGCACAATACATGGATACACTTTCTTGGAAGATAACAATGGGGAGACTCCAACCAGAGTAAAAGAGTTTTTTTTTTAAATAAAAGAAAAAAAAAAGACTTTGGAATTTTGGAACAAAAAAAGACTTGAGATTCCAGAAATATTTTGAAGTTTAGACAAAGATAAGAGATGGAAATGGAGAGATTAAAATTTTTTATTATTCAGTTGCACAATGCATGGATACTCTTCTTACCAAAAAACAAAAAGCATGGATACTCTATTGTAAGATATCATGTGGGCTAAAACCGAAAGGGAGGCTAGAATAAGAAAAGATTTTGGACTTAGGATAAAGAAAAACTTGGGAATTTAGAATAAAAAACAAAAACTTTGGGAGTTTGTATAAAAACAAACTTGGAACTTAAAAACTACGTCAAACAAATTTACTTATGTCCAATTCCAAACAACGTTAACATAAACGT
Organism: Protea cynaroides; assembly: GCA_028583415.1. Taxonomy (NCBI): domain Eukaryota; kingdom Viridiplantae; phylum Streptophyta; class Magnoliopsida; order Proteales; family Proteaceae; genus Protea; species Protea cynaroides. The sequence continues at coordinate 55,216,780 of CM053267.1, read as the reverse complement.
ATTATCGTGAACCTTACAGAAAAACCATGATAATTGTAATTTTTTAAAGAAGAATTATTAACGTAACAAGAAGAGTATTTTATTTATCCAACACCAATTACTCTTTTAAAACTACTAATAAAAATGTGAATGAAAAATAAACCTATTAGGATAATTTGGAAAATCACATTCATTGGCGGAAAGCTTGGAATTCAAGAAAAAGTGTATAAAAAACTAATCTCGTAAATAAATTATCTTATGATAGGATTAAATCGTAATTTCATTCGTTCATATTAGATACCCATACCTTGAACTATGGTTCTAAATCTAGGTATCGAACACAGTTTTGGCCATGTCCAAAATCGATTCGATCCGGATCAGTTTGGTGTACGGATACCATGGAGAATCAACATGTGTCCAATCCTCATTACAATAGAATTAAAACATGTTGGGATTGAGGATGGAATGAGTGATCAATTAGGTCCCAAACTGATATGAATTGGACAGTCCAATGGATCCGATACTGATACCTTGAACCATGGTTTTAAATCTAGGTATCGAACACAGTATCAGTCATGTCCAAAACCTATTCGATCTGGATTGGTTTGATGTACAGATCCAATAGAAAACTAACACGTGTCTAATCGTCATTAAAATAATATTAAAACAGGTCCATGATTGAATCAGGAATTGACCAAATCCTAAACCGATACGAATTGGCTGATCCATTCACTCCCATACTGACACATCATCAATTATCACAATAAGGATGGTGCAAAAAAAAAAAAAAAAATTCTTCCCAAACTTGTCACAAATTCACAACCTATATTCTTAATATTTGATTAACAAATCTTTTTGGTTCCATACTTATCACAATCTATATTCTTAATATTTGCTTAAGAAATTTACTCACTAATATTAATTCTATAAATCCTCACTAACAATTAATATAGTAAATAAATTATGGTGTAGAGAATAAAACGATAATAAGATGGGTAAATTACACAGACACCCCTTTTACTCTAGTAAAACTACACAGAACTATCCTATTTTTATAAGGTTTACACAGAATACCCCTCTAACAATGCTATCATATAATCTCACCCACACCGTTACTTTCAACTTAATGGCAGAGGGTCAAAAAAAATTTAGACAAAAATACCCTTACTAAGTGTAAAATGATCTAAAAAGGTTTATTCTTTTTATATGCTAAAAAGACTTTTTTTTTACCCTCAAAACTTTTCAATTTCATTTCTATATTTTTTTCTGTGATTTTTTTTATTTTATTTTTCATTTTCAATTTCATTTTTATATTATTTTTTTTGTGATTTTTTTATTTTCTTTTTCATTTTCAGAATTAAGTTTTTCCGGTGACAAAAAAAATGCAACGAGAGTGATAAGGGATTGGGAGATCTGTTCAAGATCCAAGTTCTGATGTGTTTCCGCCGGTGATGGAAAGGAGATCGATGGGGTTGCCATTGAGGGAAAGCAGCCCAGTTCAGATAAGGACGACGTCGCCTTTATTGATACCCAAATCTTTGTCGATGAGTGCGAGCTTGTCGTAGTAGGCGAAGGAGCTCCTGAAAAGGAAAGGAATCTGATGTGGTGAACGTCGGCTTAGGAAGAGGCCACTGTGTGCGGAGACGACCTACAGCTTTAAAAATCCATCTGACAAGATCACTGCAGTCACAACGGGGAAATTTCAAGCGGATTGGACGTGTTTGAAAGGCGCCGGAGTTAGACAAGGGAAGAGGGCCAAGAGCAGGGGGGACACGGAAGACCCTGCGTTACAATCTGCCGGGCTAGACAGGCGCAAGGCTTGATCCAGTTTACCTTCCATGGCAGTCATATGGAGAGCCAACTCAAAAATAGCACGACGTTGTTCATCCATGGATAGGTGGAGAGTATCCAGGCGGTCACCATGGGAAACTGCCATTTCACTAAGAAGTTTCATCGTTTCATTAAGCTGTCGAACCGAGTGCAGATCCAGATCCATAAAGGTCCCAACCAACATCATTGATCGGCCCCCTCGGGTAACAATAGCATATCTAGGCATTGTCATGGTGAAGAAGAAACGGCAGTGGAGAAGAGAAGAAAGAGAAATAGGGTTTTGTTGGGAGGAGTAAACAATAAACCCTATTAAGTCACTTTACATTTAGTAAGGGTATTTTTGTCTTAAAAAAATTGATCACATGTCGTTAAGTTGAAAATAACGGTGTAAGTGAGATTGTATGATAGCATTGTTAAAGGGGTATTTTGTATAGTTTTTGTAAAAACAGCATAATTCTATATAGTTTCACTACAGTAGAAGAAGAGGTGTCTATGTAATTTACCCTAATAAGATTAATAATAGAAATAATATATGATGAAAAGACACGAATACCATTTTTGAAAGTCAATTTTATAATATAATAATAAGATTATAATAAATAAAAATAAAATACCTATTTTACCCTACTAATTGATCCTAAAAATTTACAGTAAGTCTTGTATTAAATAAATGATCAATTGGAAAATAATCCTAACACCGTAAATGATCAATTGAGCATTAATATATGAAACGATTAGATTTCGTATTTAGTAATAGAAAGTGGTTGGTGACTGCGTCTTGACATGACAACTTGAGGTGGACTTAGGGTTCATCTGATTTAAGTCTCTTTTGACCAATCAAATCATTGTTTAAAACATAACCATAAATTCATAAATTCTTGGTCCCCTATAACTATGGAACGTTCCATTGATCGCCACCATTGATCGCCATATTACGGTTTTCGTTATTTTTTTAAGGAAAAGTTTCATATAGACTCTAAGAAGTATTGCTAACAACATCTGCCATTCAGAGATTTCGAAAATTATCAACTGCACCCACCTAATTAATAGAAATCACTTATAATATTGATAAACAATTATGCCCTTCATATTATAAAGTGAAAAATTTTATAATTAAATAAAAAATACTAGTTTGACATTCTATTAAAATAAATAAATAAATAAATAAAATATTGCCGTAAGGATGTGGAAGGATTCCCTTCATTCCAATCGACAAGCTCCGCCTCTATTTTTTGTTTGATTTCTCTGGTACTTGATTTTCCTCTTCTTTTACAATTTTACAGAGAGATTTTGTGAGACTCTTCTTCTTCCCACTTTACTGATAATCAGTATGTTCAACCGTCTATGGTAACAGAAAGATTAACGGTTGGCGGCATCAAAGATTGTCAAGTTTTCAATTTAGAAGTTCGAACTGGTAAGTGGAGGGACTCTCACATATATAAGGCACCCAAGGTTTTAGTCTTTAATCAATGTGAGATTATTCTCAACACTCCCCCTCACTTGTTGCCCCTCTTCTGGATGATAGTACAAGTGACATGTGTGGTTTCTCTTTTTGGGTGACCGTACTAGAGTGAACCAGGAACTCTGATACCATGTCAAGTTTTCAATTTAAAAGTTCGAACTAGTAAATAGAGGGACTCTCATATATATAAGACACCTAAGATTCTAGTCTCTAATCAATGTGAGACTATTCTCAACAAAAATGACTTCAAAGAAATGGTGATCGGACAAAAAGATAAATCCAAATCATAGAAGGAAGAAAATAAATTCAATATATGAAGATATGAAGCAAGATATGAAGATCATGGAGAGAACAAAGAAAAAGTTAGAAAAAGTTCTTCTGTTAATGTGCTTCGATCCTCGCAGTTTTGTTCTCCAATTTGTGCCAATTTACTGTGATCAGATCTGGTGACATTTTTCTAAAAAAATCAGGAGGTTTTCATTTCTAGAAATCTGGGGAAAGGGGAGAAACAATAGGCGGTTAGAAAAGTAAAAATATATAAAAGAAAGGTTCTGCATTTTCCATAAGAAAAAGAGAGGAGGGTTTCGATTTATTTCTGGTTTTGATTTGTTTTCGGATCATCTCCATGGCGGCAATTTGATTTGGTTTTAAAATTCCGATCATATTTCATAGTGATATTTCTAATCAAGTTTGAGAGTTCCGATCATATTTCGCCATGATTTATACTCCATTTTGGAGTTCCGATCATCTTCACATTTTGACACTATTCTGGCGAGACTCATGTGATCGATGTTTATCTCTGCCATAAATATTTTCTTTGATTCTATTGTGTGTTAGTCTCACTTGATTCCGGACTCCGGCGATGGTTTGTTTTTTTGTTTCGACGGTGTCATTGTACTCTATTATCTAATCCCATTGTCCATGACCATTCAGCGAGCTACATTCCAAGTATTTTATATTTAGGGAAAATATCTGTCACACCCCTTGTAAGTTATCTTAATCTTACCCACTGGCCATCGTTTGCAATAATATCCTTAACACCCCCTCGGGATACCCAAACCTTGTTTAAATACTAACAAGACTTTTTTACCCACAATATTTTTCAATTTCATTTTTGGAAAAATATTTGCCACACACCTTGTAGGTTATTGTAATCTCACCGACCCACCATCGTCTGTGATAATATCTCTAACACCCCCTGAAGACACCCGAACCTTGTTTAGATGCTAAAGACTTTTTAACTTTCAAAACTTTTCAATTTCATTTTTATATTTTCTTTTTATGATTTTTTTAATTTTTAGAATTAAGTTTTTCTGGTGACAAAAAAAATAGGAGTGATAAAGGATTGAGAGTCTTTTCAAGATCCAAGTTCTAGTGTGTTTCCAGCAGTGAGGAAAGGGAGATCGATGGGGTTGCCATTGGTGGGAAGCAGCGTAGGTCAAAATACTTGCTGTAACAATGCCTCCATGATCTGCGATCGTTGCCGTAGGGGGCCGAACAATGATGCTAGTTGGGGCCTTTGTGGATCTGGATCTGCAATCGATTTTAACAGAAGAATTTCTAAATCTGCAAGCTAACAACATAATTTAATTGTTATGATTGTCCAGTTTAAAGAAGGATTTCTAAATCTGCAGAAGAATGATTTGGGATTGTAGCTATCTAATTAGGTAGATTGGCGATTTCTAAATTTACAGAAGAATGAGAATGGAGAAATCTAGATATGGAAGGGATGGATCTACAGATTTCTCCGTCGTTGCGTTGTTTTGCCCAAAGACTCAAACAAGTCTTATTCCTTTCCTTGGCTTGCCGCCCTCGGAGCCATTGCTACCACTGCCAATCCTCACTACACCACCACTGAGCTTTCCAAGCAAGTCATGGACTATCGTCCCAAGCTCGTCATCACTGTTCTAGGTTTTTTTTAGTAACTTGTTAGTTAATTTGTATCAGAATAGGTCACAGTTGAAACATCAATACCTTAGGAAACTCTAGACTCGGTCAAAGATTCTAAATCAGATGGTTTTGGCTCCGGGATTCCTCTACGTGTCTTTATTTTATTTTCTGGCCTTTCGGATTCAATTTAGTTTCTTATCTCCACCGTTATTGAACCTTCTGTAAGCGAGGAAAATGGCAACTTTGTGACGCTTGAATTTGAACTTCTCACAGGGGTCGGTTGAGTCGTGTTTGGTGTCGTCGTTGTCGTTGAAATTTCGATTTGATTCTGGTAAGAGGAAATAAATAATGAAGTTGGAGGATAATCACTAAATTTTAAAGTTTTATTAAATTTAAAAGAGAAAATATCTAGTGGTAGTTCTATCATTAATGAAATTAAAATGGTGTCACATCATCAGTTGAGGGACATATCTTAAAGGAGGTCTGATGGATACAGTTTTTCAAAAGAAGGGGGTGTTAGGAATATTATCGCAAATGATGGCGGGTGGGTGAGATTAAGATAATCTACAGGGGGTGTAGCAAATTCTCCCTTCATTTTTTTTTTTTTTTTTTTTTTTTGAGAAGAATCTCCCCTGTTCTACGATCGTTGACACAGAACCAGTAAGGGTGAAAATCAAAAACACATCATTATCCTTTGTAAATTGGCTGGCAGATAATTAGTTTTTAGTGATGCTAGGCACATGAAAAATATCTTTAAAAATGAGATTTCGATTGTTAGCACATACTGTAGAAGTTCTAATGTGATGAATATTCAAACCTGTGCCATCACCAACATGAATTCGATCATTTCCAGAATACTCAGTGTCGAGTTTCGAGTTGCAGATTGTTGAGATCTATTGTCAGATGGTTTGTTGCACCCGAGTCGAGGTTCCATGACATATCTGGATAGTTCAAAGCTGTAGAAGTAGTATTATATATAACACCAGGTGAGGTTTGCTATTCGTCATACCGTGAATAGCACCGAGTAGCAGAATGACCATTTTTGTTGCATATTTGACAAACAATATGAGGTCGGGACTCAAACTGATTTCCAACATATTGTAGAAAACTACAACCATGCCCTCGATACCGAGAGCTATTATTTGTCATCGAGGACAATGAGCCACGAGAGTGCCTTGTATATCCACGTCCCCTCATGTATTTTGAAGCCACATTGGCTGAAGGGAATGATCCAATCCAATTGCATCCATGTTCAATAATTATATCATTTCATTAAGGCCCAAGCCCACCAAGCCCGTTTGACCCAAAATCATTTGGCCTAAAATCAAGGTATGAATCATACTATAAAAGAACCAAAGAATCTAGCCCTAGCCACCTTGAAACCAGTCCATTTTTGGTGATCTTTCAAGTCTTTAGTGGAGAGTGAGGTGGCATTTTCTATTCAATGATTCTAGAGTCTTCTCTACATTGAAGCTTGCATCAAGATATTAGAACTTACATCAAAACTTTGGAACTTGCATCAATGCACATTGGGACAAGTTTCAATGCCTTGGAACAAGAATCAACACATTGGGACAAGTTTCTATGTATTGAAAATTTTTAAATCATTTATATTTTTTTTTTATTTTCTCTATGTACAATCTCAACCTTAGGATTATAAATGATGGTTGAGATTATTATGAGTTATTTAAGGTTTGTTAAGCCTATAAATAGTGGTTTATTCTCATGTAATAGAAGATGATGATTTGGTGAATGAAAATTTGAATTGAAGTTTATCTTCTCCTTTGAACCTTGAAGAGTTCATCTTGAAACCTAGAAGAGTTTCACTTCAACGTTGAAGAGTTTGAGCTTTCCTATCCCTTAAAACCTTGAAGAAGTTTCATTCCATCCTAGAAGAGTTAGAACTTTATTATTCACCTACTTCTTAGAAGAGTTGTAGGCCACCTTTGGAGTTGATTTATATCCTAGAAGAGAAGTAAGTCACCCCACATTCATTTCCATCAATTATATCATTTTTATCTTTAAGAAAAATTTTCAAAATTCGTTTCCGCACCTCGCCGCAATCCTTTTTTACACATTTTGTCATATCTTACACTCTCTCGATCCGTTATTTTTTCATAAGCCAAAATTGGTTTACATTAGAGAATGATGGTTGAGATGGAGTAGAATGCTCTAACCAAGACTCGTGTTGTAGAAGGTGACCATAAAGATCATCTAATGAAACTCGATCAGCATAGGTAGTAATGGACGTGATCAGTGGTCCATATTCAGTACCAAGACCATTGAAAACATACTCTAATAGTTCAACATCATTGATTGGTTGACCAGCAGAAGCAAGCTAGTCAGTGCATGCTTTTATTTTCTATAAGTAATCAAAGATGGAAAGACCACCTTTTCTTATGGCAAAGATCTGGAGACATGTTTGTTTGGCTCTAGCTCAAGAGCAGACTAGACCTGATGAGATGTAGTGAGTCTAACAACATGAGCCAAGATCAGCTCAAATAGTGAGGAGATGAGCCAGCTAAAAAGCAATTGATATTGTTTGTACCACATCGTATATTCAGAATTAATTGTAAGTGTCACAACAGACGGGGTAGTGGTGGCAGTGGAGGATGAGTCCGATGAAGAGGAGTTCGGAATGATGAACTCGGGTGGTGCAGAGATGATGACATTAACATATCCCTCTAGGTCATATGTTCTAGGAACTGACAAGAACTGAAATTTCCACAATGGATAATTATCCCGTGTCATCTGTAGAAGAATGAAATGGTGAAGGCTAGGAGTTGAAGGAAAGGAAGAAATAACAGAAGATGTTGACGTCTGATAGAGATTGATAGAGAACCTTTTGTGGATCGAAAAAAAAAATTGAGATAACTCTTAGAGCTGTAATACCATGTAAAAAACGATTAACACTAGGAATTCAAAATATTTTCTTCACCCGAATTTTGAGTAGGGATACATGTATATTTATACAAGGCTCTTGATTTGTTTTTGGGGCAACATTTCAAAAATTCAAAACCTTTGAATCAGTTACAAATCTTTTAAATTTTGCACGATTTTTAGAGAATGATGTTGAGAGCTGTTTTCCTTTTGTATATCTTGCTGATGTGGCAGACAGTTACATCTCAACTCATGGCAGGATTTCGATGGATTTCAATGGAATTTGATCGGTTCATTATGCTATTGCATGAGTTCATCTTCCAGCGATAGGCCAATTGACACTACCCCAAAAGGGGGGGCGGGGGGATGGAGACGCCAAAAATAGGAGTATTATGGGAAACTTGTATATAAAGAGATAGGATGATAATTTCATAAATAGGAGAGGAGTACGTGTGAATGTCAATTAAGCATTGACACCAGCCCGGTGTTAACCAGAAAAGAAAAGGATAAAAACTTAGGTCATCAGGTGTCCCCCAGTGGAGAGAATTTATGCAGATAGAAAAGGAGAATGTAATGGAAGTTTTGAACAAAAGGCTCAATCATCTATCCGAAAAAGGGGTCTATGTATAACAATTAAAAAAAAATAATTCTCAATGAAATCTGGAGATGCCTTGAAGTACCATTAAATAAATCTTGATCTCTTGAACTGAAAGAGCAATTTAATATCCAACCAGCATTACCCTATGTAAACTGGTCGTTGAAGGGTGAATGGCATTGATATGGATCTGAGCTCGATGATCGATGTCTTTGCATGTGTATCTTCCCAGATTCTTAGGTCTTGATAACCAAAATAGGGAAATTAAGATTTTCTTGATAGTTTTTAGGATCAGCATCGTCTCCTCCCAGTGGTTTGGGAGGACAGTGGCAATCTATCTCGGATGGTTGTCACGTGGCTCTCGGTGAATCTGAGATTCACATGAGAACCGACACCCAGTCGACAAGCCAAACCGACAGAAGGTTTCGGCTCAGACGTGGGTCTCGGATTCACCGAGAGCCACGTGACAACCATCTGAGATAGGTTGCCACTGTCCTCCCAGAACCATTGGGAGGAGACGATGTATATCCTAGTTTCTATCTTCCATTGCTAATTCTTCTATTCAAAACTAAATGTGGCAATAAAGAGAGTCCCACTTGGTTAAGACTCGCAAGCCTCCTATATATTTCAGTGCTTTGATTTAGCATGATTTGCTAAATCAATTTAAAATCGCACGACTTAAGTCATTTTCCACACTACATGGTTGGGGTCAACGGGGTATCAATATTCCCTTTTAAGGCATTCATGGGATCCACATCGTCTCTTCCTTGAGATTCAGGAGGAGGGGTGACATCTGGCTCTCGGGTGAATCTGAGTCATTCATCCGAACTGACACCCCTGTCGGCTCAGCTTGTAGGTTGGGGTGTTGACTCGGATGGACGACTCGATTCACCCGAGAGCTAGGTGTTGGCCATCCATCCAGACCGCCATCCCTTCTCTCGAATCTTAGGGAGGAGACGATTTGAATCCGACACCCACGTGCCAGGTTGTGAGAGTGCTCAGAGTGGTACTATGGAAATGAGAATTTTTTTTTTTTTTTTTTTTTCAGATTCCCATGTGACATGTAAAGGGGAAACTGGGGAAGCAGATTTTTGGTTAGAATTAAAAAAATAAAAACTCTTAAGGACAAAAACCGAAAAAATAATAATAATTAAGATAAAGCCCGAGAGAGGGACGTAGAGAGAATAGCCAGGTGTATGATGAAGAAAGACTTGGGTATTACGGTCAAATAGCCTTGATTTTAATTATTTAATATTGATAAAATACACATAGTTGTTAGGAGTTCTAAAAAGCACTCAATCTCTTCGTTTTTATTAATTTTCAGATTATTTTTGTAAACTACATTCATATAAACTGAGAACTGTCATCTAATGTTTTAATTTTTTATTTTTTATTATTATTAACTTTCATATTGTGTATAGTTAGGTAATTGAGCATTTTAAGCCTCATTGACTGCATGCGCGCATATGCTGGACTGACACCTCTATATATATATATATATATATGGGAAAATATTATTATAACAAAGATTTGTTATTTTTTAAACATAATAAGAAATCTATTTTGCCACATTGGTAGATGATCTGTTCATTTTAACCGTTGGATGGGAAAATGTTATTGTAACAAGGGTTTATTATTTTTCTAAATATAACAAGGAATCTATTCTACCACATGGATAGATGATGTGTCCATTCCAACCGTTGCATATAAGGAACATGGTCTAGATTACACACATGTTGAATTTCAAACTCTAATTCAATCAAATACTCCTTATGTATTGGCATTCATCCTGTGTATGTCCATGCATGTGCACGAGTACTCTAAACATTACTATAATACTCTCCAAATTTGAATAGGTTAGATTAAAAAAATAGTAAAATGAATGATTCAGATTTATTTTATTATGTTTTCAAATATAACAAACCCTTGTTACAATAACAACTCTATATGTATATATATTGTTAGAATTAGTTCTAAGTATAACTATTATCCTAAAGTTCATAAAAATTATGTGTGTTATTCTTCATTGTCAAACCTTATTACACATCGTATAATCTCATTCTTTTAAAAAATTTCTATAACTTACTTATGTCAACATGCCTTTAAAATTTAAAAGTAAAAAATATCCTCTTTTAGATTGCAAAGGACTTATATTATCCTTTCAAAACATAAGAAGACAAAAGTAATTTATTTTTAATTCCTCTTCCCTTTTCTTTCTTCGGCCACTCTTCATGTTCCTTCCTTGCTACAAGCACCGTTCATCCAACAAGCCCGTTCTCCAATGCTTTGACTAAGTTTTCAAAGGAATTCGGTGTCACGTGGGTCAATCTAAATAGTTTTTTGCGGAATTCATGAAAGCCTAGAATTCAGCCATCAGCCATCAGCCATCAGCCTCAAAAAATTGGACTGATGAATCTGAACTGATTCAAAATTTCAGTAAATTCAGAGAGTGGTTCTCGCTTGCAAGTCTTCTTTATTCTTTAACATTCGGTACTTAATTACCAAAAAAACATAATAACATTCGATCCTTTGTTATCGTGTGTAAGAAACATTAGATTATAAAATGGTGTCACTTTCTCTACATATATAATTGTTATGGCAATGACTCGACTGAATTTTTGTTTAATTCTAAATTAATTAGAAAGCTTTAACAATCTTACAACCTAATCTGCAGCCTCTCCTAGTCATTGGAGAGACTCCAGTCATAGTTTAGCAGTTGAAGTTTATTTGATTCATAAATTTATACATTCGTGTGAGCATCAGTTAAGTAAACTCTAACTGTTGGATCATGGTTAGAAGGACTGGACAACAAGAGATGATCTTTTCTCCCCAATTGGTGTCAAAAATAATTTTTTAATTTTAATTCCCTTATTTTTTGGGTTTATGATGACAAAAGATTGTTTAGTACAATTTGAAAGAGAGGGAGGGACTGGTTTTATTTTTTATTTTTTATTTTTTATTTTTTATTTTATTTTTTATTTTTTATTTTTTATTTTATTTTTTATTTTTGTAAAAAGGAGGGAGGGACTGGTTATCAACATATAACCTAGATTGGATTTGGAGTTGAAATTGACATGCATTCATTGAACTCGTTTGTTTATTTTGTTTGAAGAAGTCAAGTTTCCAACTCAAAAGTTCGAACTAGTTTCCAACTCAAAAGTTCGAACTAGTAAGTGGAGTGACTATCTATATATAAGACCACAGGATTCCAATTGATAGGAAAGGGAGTGATAAACTCTTTCCACTCTTGAGTAAACCTGATAGGAAATAATCAAATAGAGAATAATATTCCAAGCACAATAAAATCCACACGCATAACACAAGAAAATTTTACGTGGAAAACCTCCCCAATGTGAGGAGTAAAAACCACGGGACCGTAGTCCACTCAAATCTCTTCACTATCACCAAAATATGGGAATACAAGAGTCTTCTCTAGTTAGAACTAGAGGCTTACAATAACATCATTCCTCAAGAACACAATATTCTTGGCATATATCATCTAAAACATCTAGAACAACATGTTCTAGGAATACACCATCAACAACCCAAATATCAAGATGAAGATTGAAAGAGATCTCACCCGAATAGGTGAAAACGTTGATTATCGGACTGATCTAGAAGACTTCAATCGTCAATCGCACCGTTCAGAATGAAGAACTCTCAGTTACGAATCTGTTGTCCAAATTTCAGCTCAATCGGACCACGGATGACCTTCCGTTCCTCACCTTGATTGAAACTACGCAGCTTTCTTTTCTTCTCTGTTTTGGACGGACAGCAACTCACTTTTTCTCTCTTTCTCTCCTTGTTTCATTCTTATAGGGTTAAAGAGATAAAACCCTAATTCAACTATAAATAGGAAAGTTACTTAAGTCCCCCTTATTCTTAATGGGCTTATAAGTAATGGGCCATCCTCTACATAAGAGGGAAACCCAACCCAACAAATCTCCCCCTCACGACTATGTGGAGGAATCCATCATACCAGCGATCAAACGACAAACTTCAAGCTTCTCTCTTGGTAAAGCCTTTGTCAACATATCTGATCCATTATGGTCGGTATGAATTTTCTCAATCTCTAGCAACTTAGAATTCAAAACATCTCTAATCCAATGATATCTCACATCAATATGTTTTGATCTAGAGTGAAAAGTAGAATTCTTACCAAGGTGGATAGCACTCTGACTATCACAGAACAACACATACTTTTCTTGCTTGAAGCCAAGCTCCTGCACAAACTTTTTCATCCGGAGCAACTCTTTACAAGCTTCCGTTCTTTGCAATGTACTCTGCCTCGGTAGTAGAAAGAGCAACGCATTTACGTAATCTTGATTGCCAAGCTACGCCTCCTCCCGAGAACGTTATCAAATAACCCGAAGTAGACTTACGAGTATCAACATCTCCAGCCATATCCGAATCGTAGCCAACCAATAAAGGTTTCTCACTTCCAAAACATAATTTCAAATCGAGCTTCCCGGAGATACCTCATAATCCACTTAACGCATTCCAATGCCCTCTTCCCGGATTTGAGAGGAAATGACTAACGATGCCGCTGCATGTGCTATGTCCGGCCTTGTGCAAACCATTGCGTACATCGAACTTCCCACTGCCGAAGCATATGGAACTCTTTCCATGTTTTCCTTCTCTTCATCGGTGAAGCGGGTTCGCTTGGTACTTAATCTAAAGTGAGTAGCAAGAGGAGAGCTAACCACTTTAGCTTTGTCCATCTTAAATCTTTGAAGTACTTTTTCTATGTACTTCTCTTGAGACAACCATAATTTCTTGGCATTCCTGTCTCGAATGATTTTGATGCCAAGAATTTGTTTTGCTTTTCCCAAGTCTTTCATAGCAAAAGACTTGCTCAGTTGTTTCTTTAACTTGTTAATCCTTGAAGCATTCTTGCCAACAATTAACATGTCATCTACATAAAGCAAAATGATAACAAAATCATCAGCAGAGAATTTTTGGACAAAAACACAATGGTCAGAAGTAGTTTTTCTATAACCTTGCTCCCCCATAATTGAGTCAAACTTCTTATACCATTGTCTCGGTGCTTGTTTCAAGCCATAAAGACTTTTCTTCAGTCTGCATACATGCTCCTCTTTTCCTTTTACCTCAAAACCCTCTGGCTGTTCCATGTAAATCTCTTCCTTCAATTCACCATGAAGGAAAGCTGTTTTCACATCCATTTGCTCGACCTCTAAGTCAAGACTAGCTGCTAAACCAAGAACCACCCGAATGGATGACATCTTTACAACTGGAGCGAAAATCTCATCAAAGTCAATACCTTTCCTTTGATGGAATCCCTTGACCACCAATCTAATTTTGTACCTTGGAAGTGAAGTGTGTTCTTCATGCTTCACTCTATACACCCACTTGTTTTTCAAAGCTCTCTTGCCCTTAGGCAACTTCACTAAGTCAAAAGTGTGATTCTCATGCAATGACTTCATCTCATCTTGCATTGCTTCAACCCACTTGTCCTTGTGTTCATCTTCCATGGCTTCTTCAAAGCACTCAGGTTCTCCCCCATCAGTTAATAATACGTATTCATTTGTAGAATACCGTGTGGAAGACTGTCTATCTCTGGTAGACCTTCTGATTGGAACATGTGGTAATTCCGTACCGGCAGCTGCTCATAAGAATCATGCTCGTCTCAACCTGTGTGGGAATATCGGTATCACCTGTATCATGCTGATCGTCTTGATCCACATCTCCAACTTGTTCAAGAACTGATTTTGAAGGGACTAGATCCAAGTCAATCAAATCATCACTTTGTTGAGACACTGTCTTCTCTGCCTTATCAATATCTTGTATGGTCTGGTCTTCCATAAACACAACATCTCGGCTTCTGATAATTTTCTTTACAGTCGGATCATAAAACCTGTAGCCAAACTCATCTTGACCATAACCCACAAATACACACTGTCGTGTCTTGACATCAAGTTTAGACCTCTCATCTTTGGGAATATGCACAAATGCCTTGCATCCAAAGACACGCAAATGATCATAAGAAATATCTTTACCTGTCCAAACTTTATTTGGCACATCATATTGTAGTGGAACACATGGTGACATATTCAATAAATGTACAACTGTACTCAAAGCCTCACCCCAAAAGTATCTAGGCAGCCCTGCATGTGAAAGTAAACATCTGACTCTCTCTACCAGTGTCATGTTCATTCTCTCAGCTAAACCATTCAACTGAGGAGTCTTTGGAGGTGTCTTTTGATGTCGAATACCATGTTCTTTGCAGTAGTCATCAAATGGTCCTGTATATTCTCCCCCATTATCTGTGCGAATGCATTTCAATTTCTTACCAGTCTGTCTCTCAACTGAAGCCTGAAATTGCTTAAATATATTTAGCACTTGATCTTTTGTCTTCAAGGTATAAACCCATAACTTCCTTGAGTGGTCATCAATGAATGTTACAAAGTAGAGAGAACCACCAAGTGTTCTCGTCTTCATAGGACCGCACACATCAGAATGCACCAAATCAAGTACATTTGATTTTCTTGAAGAAGAGGGACTCTTGAAGGAGACTCTGTTCTGCTTCCCTGCCAAACAATGAGCACACTTTTTCAAATGTGCATTCTTCATTCCAGATAGGAGTTTATTCTTGGATAGCAACATCATTCCCTTCTCATTCATATGACCAAGTCTCTTATGCCACAAATCAGTTGTACCTTCATTGTCAACTGCATTTACAAAGTCCTTAGAAAGCTTTGCTTGCAATAAGTATAATGCTGAACATTTTTTACCTCTTGCTACAACCATAACACCTTTAGTGAGCTTCCATTGACCTTCACAGAAGGTATTACAAAAGCCTTCATCATCAAGTCTACCTGTAGAAATTAAATTCAAACGGATGTCAGGAATATGTTTCACATCCTTAAGAATTAATCTTGTGCCAATATAGGTTTCCAAACAAACATCTCCAATGCCAACAACTTTGGCCAAACCATCATTGCCCATTCTTACAACACCAAAGTCACCTGACGTGTAAGATGTAAAATGGTCTCTTCGAGATGTAGCATGAACGGAAGCACCGCTGTCAATCACCCAACTTGTCTCATGGCTTGTAAGATTGACTATATCACTATCATAGACAGTAAGAAATTCCTCAGAAGTGGTGGCAACTCGCTCATCATCACTTTCATCATCTTTCTTCTTTTCTTTACCTTTTTCCTTTTTATTATCTCTTTTCAGCTTTCGACAATACTTCTTGGTGTGGCCCTTTAGACCACAGTAATGACACTCAACATTTGCAAATTTATTGGATTTGCCTCTGCTTTTGTCTCTATTCTTCGGACCACGGCTCTTACTCCTCCCCCTGTTTTCAGTGATCAAAGCATCTGATTGTGAAGAAGAACCTTGTGATTTTCTTCTCATCTCTTCATTTAAAACACTGCTCTTAGCCAAATCCATTGAGATTATACCATCTGGAGCTGAGTTTGATAATGACGTTCTAAACGTCTCCCATGAGTCCAGCAAAGTACCAAGAAGCCATAATCCCTGTATCTCTTCATCAAATTTAATACCCATTGAGGACAACTGATTGATGATTCCCTGAAATGAGTTCAAGTGATCTGTCATCGGAGTTCCATCTTGATACCTTAAGGCCATCATCTGTTTAATCAAAAATAATTTATTATTTCCCTGTCTTCCTAGCATACAATTGCTCAAGCTTGGTCCAAAGAGTGCGTGCATGTGTCTCTCCACTTATATGATTCAACACATTATCATCCACCCACTGTCTAATGTACCCACACACTTGTCGATGAAAAATATTCCATTCATCATCAGTCTTATTTTCAGATTTCTCACTAGCAAACACGGGTAGATAATAATCTTTTACATAAAGGAGATCTTCCATTTTTTCTTTCCAAACATGATAGTTTGAACCATTCAGAGTAACCATTCTACTTGTATTAGTTTTCATTGTTCAACTCAAGAAAAACTTTAAATAATAACCAAGCTCTGATACCACTTGATAGGAAAGGGAGTGATAAACTCTTTCCACTCTTGAGTAAACCTGATAGGAAATAATCAAATAGAGAATAATATTCCAAGCACAATAAAATCCACACGCATAACACAAGAAAATTTTACGTGGAAAACCTCCCCAATATGAGGAGTAAAAACCACGGGACCGTAGTCCACTCAAATCTCTTCACTATCACCAAAATATGGGAATACAAGAGTCTTCTCTAGTTAGAACTAGAGGCTTACAATAACATCATTCCTCAAGAACACAATATTCTTGGCATATATCATCTAAAACATCTAGAACAACATGTTCTAGGAATACACCATCAACAACCCAAATATCAAGATGAAGATTGAAAGAGATCTCACCCGAATAGGTGAAAACGTTGATTATCGGACTGATCTAGAAGACTCCAATCGTCAATCGCACCGTTCAGAATGAAGAACTCTCAGTTACGAATCTGCTGTCCAAATTTCAGCTCAATCGGACCACGGATGACCTTCCGTTCCTCACCTTGATTGAAACCACGCAGCTTTCTTTTCTTCTCTGTTTTGGACGGACAGCAACTCACTTTTTCTCTCTTTCTCTCCTTGTTTCATTCTTATAGGGTTAAAGAGATAAAACCCTAATTCAACTATAAATAGGAAAGTTACTTAAGTCCCCCTTATTCTTAATGGGCTTATAAGTAATGGGCCATCCTCTACATAAGAGGGAAACCCAACCCAACACCAATCTCATTAGCAATGTGGGGTTATTCCCAATACTCCCCCTCACATGTAATCCCACCGTTAGGTGGTGTATATGTGGTAGTATATGTGGTATTACATGACACTTTTCAGGTGACTGGTCCCTCTTCTTGGGTGACTGATCTCTCTTTGGGTAGCATATAGTCCCTCTTTGGATACATATAGTCTTTCTTTTGGGTGATCATCCCTCTTTTGTGCATTTGGCGTCCTTCTTTCGATGATTTGGTTTCTTTTTTTTAAGATTATTCTGATAGGGAACCTGGAGCTCTGATACCATGTCATGTTTCCAATTCAAAAGTTCAAACTAATAAGTGGAGGGAGTCTCCATATATAAGACTACAAGATTTCATTCTCATTAGCAATGTGAGACTATTTTCAATAGAACACACCACAGCAAAAGCGATCAAGCAAATTCTCTGTAGAGGTTCCGAAACCCAGTAAATCCATGCATTCCATGATAGCTCCATAATTATGCGGTAGTTCATTCGCAGACATGTGCTGTTTGAGAGACAATCCCATCATAGTTGAGTTGTGTTGTATTGTTTCAAATGGGACTTTGATACAGTTTATATATTTGATGGACTTATGGACTTACTAAAATACTCAATCACATTTTTTAAAAGGTAAATCATCCTCTTCAGTGCAATGACTTAATATATTCTATTATCCATAATATAATATTGTCCATTATTAATTGCACATAAACAAAACAGGTCAATCTTTCCCACGACGCCCAGAGCTTCATAGAACCTCACTCATTTTTAACACTACGGATTAGGGGTTGGGGAGCATGAATATTGTCTTTAAGGGTACCATGTGCCATGTTAAGATGGTGGAACTGGGGTTGGATATTTTTTTTTCCTAGAGGGTACCTATGTGTCGTGCCCAGAGTTGCCAATAAAAGCTGGCAATTCTTCACCGTTTAACATCATTAATAGAAACGCTGTTGGAACATATCGTCTTCTCGATCTGCGACTGTAAGGTTATGGCTCCTTTGGATTCCTTCTCTCTTTTCTCCACAAATGTATCTTCTAGTTATCAAGTGTTTCTTAACTTCAGGGGTGAAGATACTCGCAATAATTTCGTTGGTTTTCTTCATAAAACTCTGACAGATAGAGGAATCATAGTCTTTCTTGATGAAGGAGGAATGAAAACTGGAGATGCTATTGACCAAAGCCTCGAAAAAGCGATTAAAGGTTCCAAAATCTACATCCCTGTCTTCTCTAAACGTTATGCGGAGAGCAAATGGTGTTTGCAAGAACTCTCTTTGATGGTTGAATGCAAAAAGAAGAGTTCCGAGGATCATTTGATCCTACCAATATTCTTTCATGTTCAGCCACTGGATGTCGAGCGTCAAACCGGATATTTTACAAAGGCATTCAGTAATTACGAGATCACTCACAAGGAAGATGTAGGCAAATGGAGGGAAGCTATGAACTTTGTAGGAAATTCGACGGACGAAAGAATGAATTTGACGGGAGTAAGTATCAACAAAAATGAGTAAGTCTCCATCCCACAAAACTTCTGCCAAGGGTAATATTTATATGTCAAGACAAAATATTTTCATTAGTGTTCTATCCATTATTGTTTGTATATAATGAATTACGCTCAACTACTATCCGTTTGTCTCGACTACTATCCATTTGTTGAAGAACTTAGTTGTTGATCTCACTTGGCCAAATTAAGGTAGTGAAACTACCCTTTGTTTTCTTTGTGAAACTTGTGAAGTCTCTCCATTTCCATCCCTTCATCTCTCTTCTCCTTCTCCCTTTGTTTCTTTGTTGATCTTCCTAGGTATTTTTCTCATCGTTCATTCTCCTTTTGCTATTCTTCTTCTCCCTTTTCTCTTTCTTTCCTGTAACTTACCTGCTGTTCTTGTTTTGCTGCAATTTTCCACCTCTGTTTTACGGTACTGTCAGTTAGGTTTAGCCCTAACTCAATCCTTCTTCTTTCTCCCTAATAATCTGAGTACTGGCTCACCACTCTTGTGAAACTTAATCCCCAAAGTCCCATCCCTAACCAGTCCCTCTATTTAAAGAATCAAATTAGAATTCAAACATGCAACCTGATACTCCATCAGATCTAGGTTTTTTTCCCTTCCAAAACCGCTACTTCCTCATATGCAAATCTCAGTTGTCTGGAGAGAACAAATGAAGTTGTGGGTTTTGAATGTATTTGGTGTTTCTATTTTGGGTGTTACGGTTACCAAACTAACATACTACGTGGCAAGAGAGGATTACAGGTTGGTTACAAATGTTTAACTCTATGGAGGTCATAACAGAATAGTTGTAAGGATAATATTGTAACTGAATTGGTTAGACACCAGTGGGTGAGTTTTCGTGTCCATATAACAAATGGAGAATGAATAGAAGGTATTGAACATTACAGTCCTTAATCAAGACCCAATCGCAGCCCCTGTCCGATAAGCCTCCCAAGCTTCATTCGATCACCGACACCAGTCAAGGTTAGACGGCACAACCGTTGCCACTCCTCCGCATTATTCCTCTTCAGTGTCTAAGCTTCCCTTTTCGGTTGACCTGTCAAGGAGTTTTCATGTGATTTGCTTTTTCACTGAGCAATGGGTTTTACTCTCTCTGGAGAATATTAGAAGAATTCGAGGAGAATCTCTCGGCCACTCACTTGTTCAGTCCCAAGAGAATCGCGAGTTTCAGGACTTTCCGGGGTAAAATCGGATTGAAAATAGTCAAGAAAATTAGGGCTAAGGTGGTGCTGACAAGAGAACTCCAATCCAAAGCCCAATTAGAAATTGATTCTATTATGGGTACCACTCAAACCATATCAGATTATGATTTATAGAACCCCCTCTTACTTGCCCTTGCACCAACACCAGGGCTCCTATCGGCTTCCTGGAGCCTTGGCCAACCTCACCACCACCCGAGCCAACCTCGTCACAATCCAAGCCCGAGTCCACCTTGCTGCAAACCCCGGCAACTCTTCCTATTATTATATGCTTTGGCGATGTTGATCCATCTAATAATGAACTGTTGGTTGGGTTAACCCCCCCCCACACCCCACCCAAACCGCTACTTGTTGCGAGCGAGCACAAGAGCAACCACTGAGACAATGTCAATCCTGGTGAAGAATTTCAATTCGCTCTACGATCCAACCTCCAAATCAGTTGATAGTGTAGACAAGAATGGGATCTTACTGGAGATGATACAAGCGCTGACAGAACTCGTCCTCTCGATCTCCAAGTCACACATCTTTTCTGACGGTGGCTGGTTCATGGATGTGTTTCATGTGACGTATCAGTTGGGCTACAATCTAACAGACCAGAGCTTCATTCACTACATTCAACAGGCGCTAGGTGCGAAAAGAAGAGGAGGGAAAGCATGCCAGGTGGAAAACATGCCTAGGAAGGATTGTAAGGCGAAGCCCATATCACCCGCGGAGTACACCGCCATAGATATAATGACCATGGATAAACCGGGACTCTTATCTGAGATCTTTGCGGTTCTTACCAATCTCAGCTGCCACGTGGCATTTGCGGTGGCCTGGACCCACAATTGCAGCATTGCTTGCATCCTCCACGTGGATGGTGAGTTGAATGGTAGTGGGCCCATCTGCAACCCAGAACGTGGCTCCCAAGTGGAAAAGCAACTGGATAATGTTGTTGGGGCCTCTGCTTGCCACCTCCAGCAGTTGGGGGAGAGGAGGCCAGTGAGGTTGGCTACCCCCATGGAAAGGCGGTTGCACCAGCTTATGTCTGCGCTGGACGGTGGGGACTACAACTCCTGGGGTGATGGAATGACTTCATCCTCTATCCTCTAAGGATGAATTACGCGGCACTGTTGGTGGTATAGGAGGATGGAGGTGTCCGTAGACATAGAGTTACAATGAACAAAATTACTCAGTGCTAAGCGTGAGGAGCAGGGACCGTCCTAACATACTCTTTGACGCCGTCTGCTCCCCAACCCACATGAAGTATGTCGTCTTCCATGCCAATGTCAGCCCTACATGAAGTATGTCATCTTCCAATGCTGCACTATGGGTACGGAGACCGAGAAATGTAGAGTCACCCAGTGTTTGGTCGCGCCTGCTGATTTCTTGATCCTCCTCCGATATCAACATCCAACTTATCGTTCCATGTTTCGCAGCTGAAACAATGTCTCGGTGAACCGGGTCAGCCAACCCTTCAACTCCCACTACCCCCTTCGGCTACGAGCCCCTTGCCTGCACTCGTGGCACTCCTTAGTCATCGCAACATCCGGCTACAAGGTGGATGGGTCCTTCAACTCCTTGTTCAGTGGGATAGTTTTTTCATAGAGCAGAGGCCTCTTGACTCGACAGTGCACCTTTCCTTCCTCAATGTCCTCAAGTGAATCTCGAAGACAAGGTTCTCGTATACGGGGATGGCAATGTTATGGTTACCAAACTAACACGTAGCAAGGGAGGATTATAGACTGGTTACAGATGTGCAACCGTAAGGAAATAGCTATAAGGATAATATTGTCACTGAATTGGTTACACTAGTGGTTGAGTTTTCGTGTCTGTTAAATATGGCCCATATGGGCCCAGCCTACCAAATCAATAACCTACCAAATAGGCTGGTGCTCTTATTTTTCCTTCCTTATTTCAATTGTTATTTATTTCCTTATTATTGTTATTTGTTTCTTTTTATGTCTCTTCTTATTTATGGAGACTTTCTCTATGTAATTGGATATTTTTTGCTTATAAATAAGATTGGTGTCTAAGAGTGAGAGGTATTGATCTCAACTACAGTACCTTGTTGTTTTTGTGATCTGCTCTCCACTTCTTCTTCTTCTTCTTCTAATTTCTTCTTCTCTCTTCTTCATTTTTTGTTTTTCTGGTTTTGTGTTTGAGGTTATGTGGTTTTGTTACATGGTATCAAAGCATTAGATCTTGGCTATTTTCAACACTTGGTTTGATAAGCCTTTGATATTTTTGTTCTACCTATGTACTGATTTTACTTGATGTTTTAGATGATCAAGATCTGTTGTACCTACTACTATGCTGTTCATGTGTAATTGATAACATCTTGATCATCTTCTTATTGTCTATGTGGTAAGCATTCATTACAATTTTTTTTTTACCTATCATCCTACCGCCACCCCTCTTGAGCCATCATTCCTTTGGCCACTCGGTTGGCTGAACCGAGATTTTTTTTTACAAAGATAGATATATATTGTGTAACCCCACTACCTCCATCTTCCTTTGCTTCTTTTTGAGCCTTATTTTCTTGGCCAACCGGTTGGCTGAACTGGGTGAAAGTAGAACAATTAATTTACATTGCTTGGTTGTGATGACTGATTATAAGCCTTCAGAAGTTCAGATCATCTCTGTAAAATTAAAAGGGGTATCAAACTACCTTTTATGGGCTCAAGCTATTAAAGCTTACATTCTCTCTAAAGAAAAACTGTCCTTGTTGTTTGATGATGCACCTGACCATGATTCTAAGGATCCAGCATCTGTGAAGACATATAATACATGGCTTCGTGATAATTCCATGGTTCAAACTTGGTTATGGAATAGTATAGAGTCTTTTATCTTACCTACTGTAATGTTTCATGATACCGCCAAAGCCATCTGGGCTGATTTAAAGGAGACCTATGGTCAAGATAAGAATGTTTCTAGGATTTATGACCTCTATGAGAGGATGTTTACTTATTCCATTGGTGACAAATCTCTGACTGATTACTATAGAGGCTTCAAAGTCCTCATTGAAGAGATCCAGGCTGTACAACAGCTTTCTACTGATATTAACAAACTGAAAACTCAACAGTCTGAGTTTTATGTGGCCAAATTTCTGGCTGGTCTTTCTTCTGAGTATCAAACTGTGAAGAGTCAGCTGCTTTCCGGTGCTTCCATACCTACCCTAAGCGAGACGTTCTTTCGTCTCCAACGTTTGATTCCTCAGACTGACACTTCCCAAAGAGATACAACTGTTTTGTTTGCTGGCCGTGGTCGGGGTACCCCCTCTAGGGGTCGTGGCTCCAATCGAGGTCGTGGTCGTGGTCGTGGTTTTGTCCGTTCTCAAATTGATAAATCTACCCGCTTTTGCACTCATTGCAATAAATCCAATCACACTGCTGATACCTGTTGGGATAAATTTGGTCGCCCTGAATGGCCAAATAATTTGGTGAATACTGTAACCATTGATGATGCATCCCCGACTGCACTGGTTCCACCATCTACACTTGCTCCATCTTCTGATCAGTATGAAGCTCTTCTTCGAAGGGTTCAAAACCTTGAGAACACTGGACTCTCTTCTACTGCTACTTTGGCTCATACAGGTACGACTGCCCTTCTTTCCTACACATCCCCTCACCCTTGGATCATTGATTCGGGTGCTACCTGTCACATGACGGGTCAGTCCTCTGTCTTTTCATCCCTTCATAACACAAATAAACCTATTACTATCTACCTTGCTGATGGGTCCTCTACTAATGCCTCTCAGTATGGTAATGTTTCTCTTAACCAGTTTATGTCCTTACCCTCTGTCCTACATGTACCTAATTTTCCTCTTACTCTTTTGTCTATTAGTCAACTAACTAAATCTCTCAATTGTGTCGCTACCTTTTATCCCTCCTATTATACTTTTCAGGATCTCAGGACCAAGGAGATGATTGGTGGCGGACGTGAGCATGCTGGTCTGTACTACTTGGAGTCCACTGAACATTTACCTATTGCTGCAACTACTACTATTACTACTACTCCTCTTCAATGGCATCAACGGCTTGGTCATTTGTCTTTGTCTAAGATAAAGGTTCTTATTTCTGGTTGCAAGTCTCTAACTTCATTACAATGTGAGGCTTGTGAGTTAGGAAAACATCATCGTTCGTCTTTCCCTTCTAGTTCTAGTCCTAAGAATTTTACTCCATTTTCTTTAGTGCATTCTGATATTTAGGGCCCTTGTCGTGTACCCAATAGGTTAGGTTTCCCTTATTTTGTAACCTTTGTGGATGATTTTTCTAGGATGACCTGACTTTATTTAATAAAAGATCGTTCTGAGTTTCTTTCTATTTTCAAAAGGTTTCATAAGGAGATTCTTACTCAGTTTGGAGTTTCAATTAAAGTATTACGTACAGATAATGCTCTTGAATATGTTTAAAATTCTGTGTCTGATTTTTGTTTTGCTAATGGTATAATCCATCATACCAGTTGTGCCTATACCCCTCAACAGAATGGGGTTGCTGAACGTAAAAATAGGCATCTTCTGGATATTGCCAGGTCACTAATGTTTCATATGAATGTCCCTCAGTTTTATTGGTGTGACGTTATCTTGACATCTTATTTTCTCATAAATCTTATGCCTTCTTCTGTTTTACACGACAAAGTCCCATTCCGTCTTCTTTATCCAAACATTCCTTTGTTTCCTGTTCATCCTAGAGTTTTTGGTAGTACATGCTTTGTTCACATTATGCATTCTAATTGGGAAAACTTTCCCCCCGTTCTCTAAAGTGTATCTTTCTTGGTTATTCTCGTACTCAAAAGGGGTACAGGTGTTTCGATCCTACTACCAAACGTCACTATGTCAGTCATGATGTTACCTTCTTCGAAGATAAGTCATACTATCACGTTTTGGTGCCATCTCCTTTACCTCCATCTGAACCACCAATTCCTTTAGTCCCTACCTTATCTGATGCTCCTGAACCACACACTGATTCCACCTTACCATCTGAACCACAAACTGACCCTCCACCTCCCCTGCAGGTTTATACATGACATCAACCAGTGGCTCCAACTACTACTGCACCAGCTACTTCGTCAACTACTACTCTTGATCCTGAGGTCTCTTCTGATCTCCCTATTGCTCTACGTAAAGGTACCCATACCCGTAAAAGTATTTTTCCTATTGATCATTTTGTTTCCACAGCCCATCTTTCTTGTTGTCACCAAAATTTGGTTCACTCATTATCCACTACTATTGTTCCTACTGCCCTTTCCCAAGCCTTGTCCCATCTAGGGTGGAAGGAAGCTATCGATGCTGAAATGGATGCCTTATTGGCACGCCAAACATGGACGCTTGTGGATCTCCCTGCAGGTCATTCAGTGGTTCGTTGTCGATGGGTTTATACAGTAAAGCATAATTCTGATGGGACTGTTGACAGACTAAAGGCTAGACTGGTTGCCAAAGGATTCACTCAGACCTATGGGGTGGATTATTTTGAAACATTTTCTCCTGTTGCTCGTCTCAACTCGGTTCGTGTTATTATTTCTTTGGCTGTTAATCTAGATTGGCCTCTTTATCAAATGGATGTTAAGAATGCTTTCTTGTATGGTGACCTACATAAGGAAGTCTACATGGATCAACCTCCAAGGTATGTTGCTCTGGGAGGGAACTCAAATAAGGTGTGTAAATTGCTTAAAGCAATTTATGGACTAAAACAATCTCCTCATGCGTGGTTTGATAAGTTCAGCACTGTTATTATAAATTTTGGCTTCGTTACATGTTACTCTGATCATTCTATTTTTGTGAGACGTCATTCTTCTCATGTCACCATTATTGCTGTGTATGTCGATGATATTATTATTACAGGGAATGATAAGACTGGTATTGCTGAAATTAAATCTTATCTAAATACTCATTTTCAGATGAAAGACTTATGTCTTCTTCATTACTTCTTGGGGATTGAAGTGGTTCGCAGTAGTAAAAGCATTAGTTTGTCTCAAAGAAAGTATGTACTTGATTAACTTTCTGAGTCCAGAGTTCTTGGAGCTAAATCAGTTGATACACTAGTGGATCCACATCAGAAACTTGAAACTTGTGATAGTCCTAAATATTTTGATATTCATCAATACAGACGTTTGGTTGGGAAATTGATTTATCTAACTGTAACTCGGTCTGATATTTCTTTTGCTGTTGGGGTTGTTAGTCAGTTTATACATGCTCCTAAAGTTGCTCATTGGGAGGCAGTCTGTCGCATATTGCGGTATCTCAAGAAAGCTCCTGGAACTGGTCTTATTTATCATCGACATCGGCACCTTGACATTGTTGGTTATTCTGATTCTGATTGGGCAGGAGCTGATGGTGATAGACGTTCCACCACTGGATACTGTATTTTTGTTGGAGGTAATCTAGTTACTTGACGGAGTAAAAAACAAACTACTATATCCAAGTCCAGTGCTGAAGCTGAATATCGTGCTATGACACATACTACTGCTGAGTTGTTATGGTTGAAAACTCTTCTACAAGAACTTGGATTTCCTATCTCTACACCTATGTCGTTGATGTGTGACAATCAAGCTGCTATTTATATTGCTAGTAATCTAGTCTTTCATGAGTGTACCAAACACATAGAGGTTGATTGTCACTTTGTTCGAGATGCCGTTATGAAGAAGATGATTGTTACTCCTTTCGTATCTTCTTCAAATCAACTTGCTGATATTCTTACGAAGCCATTGTTTGGACCAGCGTATCGATTAAACTGTCACAAGCTTGGATTGGGTGATCTGTATATATACTCCAAGCTTGAGGGAGGGTGTTAAATATGGTCCACATGGGCCCAGCCTACCTACTCAAGAACCTACCAAATAGGCTGGTGCTCCTATTTTTCCTTCCTTTTTTCAATTGTTATTTATTTCCTTATTATTGTTATTTGTTTCTTTTTATGTCTCTTCTTATTTATAGAGACTTTCTCTATGTAATTGGATACTTTTTGCTTATAAATAAGATTGATGTCTAAGAGTGAGAGGTATTGATCTCAACTACAGCACCTTGTTGGTTTTGTGATCTGTTCTCCACTTCTTCTTCTTCTTCTTCTTCTAATTTCTTCTTCTCTCTTCTTCATTCTTTGTTTTTCTGATTTTGTATTTGAGGTTATGTGGTTTTGTTACAGTGTCTACAAAACGAAGGGAGAATGAATAAAAGGTATCGAACATTATAGTCTTATCTCTTTCTTCCTTGGTTCTTCACCCTTTCTTCCTCTCTCTTTCTAGGAGGAGCTACCCTCACAAGCTAGGTATTTCAGTTTCAGTCCTCACACTGGGTTTCAAGTTGAGAAGTTTGGAGTCAATTTCGTTAGGGTTCTTTTATGATGACGTTCCATCAATGGATGATGGCAGATTCTATTGGTGTCCTCTCAGCTCCTTAAAAACGCTTTGCTTTGGGAAAAGTATGGCTCCGAGGCTACTTGTGGATCTGTCGATTAGTCAGTTTCTGCTGCTTGTAATACCCGAAATATAAAGCCCCAAGTTCAATAAAACTAGATGCTCTGAAAGAATAAAAATTAAATAAAATGAAAGCAGATGAAGCTTCCACTTCTTTTTAACAGAAACAGAGAAAGACTGGACACAAGTTGCCATTTTAGGCGGTGGATGAGACAAGTGACATTCAAGAACCTCAACCCATTAGGTCTTATTTTCAATAGTTTCTCATTCTCATGGGATTCTATTGGTTCTTTTCCTCCTGCAGTCTCTTCGAAGTCATGATGGGAACAAAAGTGCAAGAAACCTCTGTTAAATTCAGAAACCCATAAATGCTTTAAGAAAACAACAAAAGATAAAGACGTAAAGTTATAAAAAATTTACCTGTCAATTCGATTTGTAAGTTTTCGCAAGAACTTCTCATTGTCTTCCTCTGCAACCTTAAAGATCCGCTCAATGAATTCTTGGTGATCTTTCATGTCAAGTTTCCTAACATCTACTTCCTTGTGAACCAACTTGTTCCTCTGTTCTTGATCATTCTCCAAACAGGACTTCATGATAATGGTTCTGAGACGATCATACGTGGGCAGCTTCTCCAGAGTAGCCCACTATCTTTTTCCCTATTTCGGTTTCAGTCATGGAGGAGAGGGAGAGCTTCTGCCACCCTAAATCGTTTTCTAAGATGGAGAATTTTGTGGAAGTTCGGTGATATATACCAAGGCTAAATGAGTCAATTCATTATCGAATGTTTAACATGTTAGTTGATTGAAGCCGAGTGCAATTTTTAAGCTACGAGAGGATGTTCATGTCATTTGACTAAAGTACAAGGAAGGTGAATGTAATTTACCCCAAAAATACAAGAAAAAAATATGCCTACTCGTCAAAAAATGTATAAAATTTCGTACAATGCTTGATTGGGATTTCCGATGATGGACCATAGTCCTAATTTGGTGCAACATGTATAGCTGACCATGTATTTGATCCTTCTCCTTGCATCATAATTGGTTCAAGATTTTTTCAACAATCTAACCAATTTTTTCAACAATCATAGTTGTTGGGTTTACCATAGAGATCAATTTTCCAAAATGATGCCAAATATTTAATAGCTCAAGTAACTTAGTAGTGAAATAAATTACTAACTCAATTTATCTTGATACTTTATTATCACACCAAATATTAAAGGTGCAAACATGTAAATTACCAAACTAAATTTAGTCCCTTTTTTTTTTTGGGGTACTACTTAATTTCCATTCCATGGAGAATTTTAAATACTTTGAATTATCTTTTATATTTTATAGGTATTTGTCTCATTATTAGTTGTTGTGATTTACTTTTGCTATGAAATGATTGCAGGAATCAAATAGATAAAGTGGAATTAGTTGTCCAAAGTGTTGTGGATAAATTGATCAAGAGCACCCACTTACCTGAATGTGAACACCCAATTGGAATGGATTCCCATGTGGATAAAGTATTATCTTTGTTAAATATTGATTCCAATGATGTTCAGTTTGTGGGTATCTGTGGTTATGTAGGCATTGGAAAGACAGCTATCGCAAGGGCTGTTTACAATCGCAGTCTTTTAACCTTCAAGAGACATTGTTTTCTTTCAGAGGTTGGAATACAAGCAAAGAAATTCATGGGTCTAGAAATCTTGCAAAAACGACTTCTTAAAGAAATCTTGAAAATAGACAGTGATATAGATGATTTTCAAAAGGGAAAAACATTCATAGGAAAAAGGCTTCATAAAGACAGAGTTATTGTTGTTCTTGATGATGTGGATAGTGAAGAACAGGTAGATGCTTTGGTTGGTAAATCCAATTGGTTGGGTCAAGGAAGTAAGGTCATAATAGTAAGCAGAGATGAACATATTCTGAATGGCATTGAAATTTATCGCCCTCCAAAGCTGAAGCTTGGGCAATCTATTCAACTATTTTGTCTACATGCGTTTTCAGGGAAACCACCTCTACCAAAGTTTTTGGCATTTTTAGATTATGTGGCAGACTATTCGGGAGGGTTGCCTTTAACTCTAGAGATGTTGGGGAAGAACCGATTGAAAGTAAGCGACAAAGAATTCTTGAAAAGGGGAAGTACTGCAAATGAATTTCCAAATATTGGTAAAGATGAAGTTCAAAGAAGATTGAAGATAAACTATGACACTCTAATAAGTGATCTTCAAAAATCCATATTTTTTGATGCTGCGTGCTTTTTCATTGGATGGGAGAAAAAAATGGTAATTTCCATATGGGAAGCTTGTGGCTATTACCCAGAATCAACAATAGACAGATTAACTAAAAGATCCCTTCTAAAATTTGAACGTGATGTTGACAATGAATACTACTTGAAGATGGATGGTCTGATTGAAGATATGGGAAGGAATATTGTTATAGAAGGAAGTTGTGTCAATAAGCATAGTAGATTATGGTCCCGAGACAAAATTTGGGAAGTACTAGGAGGGCACAATAAGGTTAGAATTAATTAAGACCTCCCCCTCCATGTTCCTTTTCCTTTCCCTCTACATGTGTGTATTTGTACTCTTTCAGATTGGTTTGGATGCACTACATTGCCTTTATTATAATACTCAAAATGAGAGTGCATATCCTCTCCCCAACTAGTAACCATCACACACTCTTGAGAACCATCCACAGGTGTGAGACCAACCCTAGAATTATGAGACCCACACCCCATGGACAGCTCCCAAGGACGTCAGATGGTTACTTGGGGACCACCGACAGAATCCAAACTCTAAAAGGGCATGCGCCTTTATCACTGAGTGCAGATATTCTCCCTACCAAGTAACCATCCCACACCCTTGTGAATCGTCCATGGGTGTAGGATCCACTCCCTTCTTTTTTTCTCTACTCTTGTCAGTTTTCACAATTCCCATGCTTTTTTTTTTTTTTTTTTACTCACTAATTTCAATCCTTTCACTTGGGTCATTTTCTACTGTAGGGAGGCGATATGATAGAAGGCATAATCTTTCCCTCCAACGCAATGAGGGATAACATAAGTAGTGAAGACTTTGAGAATATGTCAAATCTAAGATTTCTCCAGATTCACTCAAAAAACTTCAAGGGAAACTTTTCAAGCCTTCCTTCTACGCTAAGATGGTTCAAGTGGGAGGGCCATTGCTTGGAAATTTTATCCACCAATTTTTATCATACCACACTAGTTCATCTCATATTATCAGGAGAGGAGATTACACAATCTTGGAATATCAAGACTGAAGATAAAGATAAGTACAAGGTACAATAAATAAATTTGACTTCTAGTTTCTTTTTATATTTGATTATTTATATGTTTGATGGATCGATGGTACACTATATGTTTGTTTGGTTTCTTTTTCTTTGACAGCGGTTTGAAAAGTTGAAAGTTCTTGAACTTCACTCTTGTCTTAATCTATCCAAGTCTCCACACTTTTCATGGTTTCCTTACTTGGAACGATTAGAAATTACTAAATGTGTTTTCTTGGAGGAATTAGATGAGTCAATCGGGGAATTGAGTTTGCTTAAAACTCTTATTCTCAGACTTTGCAAATCACTGAAGAAGTTGCCTGAGTCTTATGGGGATTTAATTTCTCTTGTCACGCTTGACTTGTCAGGGACACAAATTGAAGAGCCCCCATACATCATTCTCCAGCGACTGCCTTCTCTCAAAAAGCTCGTTCCCATGGAGCGCGTATCAGATAATGAATCTCCCCTTGCAAATGAAAGACCACAATTAAAGGCAATATTTAGTGACCTACTAAAGTGCAGCATTTCAAAAATTCATTATGTTTGTTCATTGCTTTCCAAGTTCAAGCAATTATTCATTTTCAATGTAAGATGAGCTTCCCTCCAATTTAAGTTGAACTCTGATGTGAAAAATGCTATTCATTGATACGACTACCTGCAAATTTGTCAAACCAGAAATTTTTGACAAAATTAGAGCCTCAGGATTGCAAAATACTGAAGAAGATATCCAAGGGCTTGAGGGTATAGAATCTTTGGAAGAATTAGATGAGCAAGGATGCCATAAATTGACACATAGTCCAAGGAAGAAATTGAACAAGGTATTTTCACCCCTCTTATGAATTTAACTCTCTTGTTTATATGTCGATCTTCTCCCCACTTGGTACCACCCTACACACTTTGGAACCATATATGAGTGTGAATCCACTTCTAAAGCATGGAACCACATCTATCATCTGCTCTCAAAAGTATGTGATAACCATGTGGGTAGAGGATATGCACCGTCATTTTGAGTATCATGATAACAGCCAATTAGTTTAGGGGATAAAGATATATTCACCTGGCAGGTCCTGAGCCCTCTCACATGGACAATGAAATGACTAACTAGAGAGTGCAGGGGGTACAACAGATACTGTCGGCCAGCTAGCGATCTTTCTCCAATTACTTTATTACTATGATTCATGATTGACAGCTCCTTTCTTTCCTTTCCTCCCATTTGAATTTTTTAGGCAACACTACCCTATGGGCTCAGAGATAACCCAGATGAACAATATTACTTGACTGGTAATGAGGGGTTAAGGCTATCCTTTGTTTTCGAATGCTCCTCAAACTTAATGCGGAACCTGGGATTGGAATAGTGTCGGCTACTATCCATCCGTTTTGATATTGATGCTTCCATCCGACAAAAAAATAAGAAAATGATCTACTGTCGTTGGAGTACTTTCCTTTTATTGATGAAGATATATTCTACATTCACCATTTTAATGGTTTTTAGTTTTTACTGGTTTGGGATTCCTTTGGAGGGAAAAGATGCTATTGAGAGTTTAGATATTATTAAAGCACCTACGTCGAGACTCAGTTGTATTTGTAGAATAAAATGGTGGACGAATTTGTTCGAGTAACAGTAGCAGATTTTTTCAATTGCTCATTGTTGAAACACAATAACCAACATCCACTTACCTACTTCCAAGGGATACCTCTTACATGTGATAACCGACCACTTACCTATTTTCATGGGAAAACTTCTCACAAGTGACAACCAATTCACGCACTCCCTTCTAGTGTCGGTTACTCACCTGTATTGTAAATAGGTGGTTATGTACCATATATATACTTTGTAAACCAAAGAATAAAATAGAAAACGAACACGCAAGTGTACATTTGGAATATGTTCAAACATTATATTAGAGATCTAAGGAGCACTGTCCATTTTTTTTTTCCCCGATCATACTCTTCCTCTCTTTACATCGCAATGTCTGCTACTGGTCAGCCAAATCCCACACCCAATTTTCATCACTTCATGTTGAAGCTAACTAGGGACAATTATCCTCTATGGCATTCTCAGTTCCAGCCTGTAATAAAAAAAAAAAAAAACATATGATCTCAAAGGCTTTGTCAATGGTAGTACACCTGCCCCTCCAAATTTGTGGCATCCTCCTCTTCATCTACTACTACGGACACCTCTGGTACCATATCCTCCACTTCTAGTTCCCTCTCTGTTAACCCTGCATACACTGCATGGTTAAAGCAAGATCAACTCCTGCTTAGTTGGTTGATTTCCTCCTCGCCAGAGCCTATATTGGCTCATGTGGTCAGACTTACCTCCTCTCTACAAGTTTGGTCCACTCTAGAGCAGATGTTTGCTTCCGCTTGTAAGGCTCGTGCTGTCCACATTCGTCTTCAATTAATTGCCCTTCATAAAGGCAGCATGTCAATCTCTCATTACTTATAAAAGATCAAATCTTGCACTGACTCTCTCGCCTCTGCCGGCCAACCTTTGAGGGACGACAAACTACTTGGCTATGTTCTTAATAGCCTTGGTTCTGAATATGGCCCTCCTATCAATGCTATCACCACACACCTTAATTTTATCTCACACTCATTTGAAAGTGTCCCACGGTGATCTAATATCTTTTCAAAAAAATGACGCGAGAACCCACGGTGAAGTCTGGATGAGCTCTATGGGCATCTTCTGCAGCATGAGTCTTGGTTGGAACATTCCAACACGATTATTGTTTCCAATGTTCCCTCTGCCAACGTTGCTACACATGGCTACCATGGCCGTGGGTCCTTGAGGTTTACCAGGGGAATTCTTCCTTCTCCACCTGATTCGACTATACGTGGTCGTGGTCGAAATAGAGGGCGTGGACATTATCATGATAGCAATCCCAATGACTCGTACCCACGGCTTATCTGTCAAATTTGAAACTGGTCAGGCCATACCGCTGCTCGTTGCTACTCCTGTTATGACTCTCATTTGTCTGAACCTGTGGCTTATAGCAGTGCTACGCCTCTTCGAGCCAACCCGACTTGTCTTGGTACCCCAACTCGAGTGCAACTGATCCCCTTATGAATGATCTCTCAAATTTGCAGCTCCTACATAGGCTCTGATCGGGTCAATATTGGGGATGGCACAGGTTTGGACATCAACAAAATTGGATCTTCTTCCTTTTTGTCCAACTCTCGCAATTTTCATTTAAAAGACATTCTCCTTGTTCCGTCTATTACTAAAAATCTCTTATTCGTTCGAAAATTCTGCACCGATAATAATGTCATTTTTTATTTTCATCCCGATTGGTTTTGTGTCAAGGATCCAATCACCAGGGCGATCCTCCTCCGACGTTGCACTAGCAATGGACTCTATCAACTGCATCTTCATCACTCTTCTCCATTCAATAAAGGTGCCCTTCATGGTGCTCATGCCTCTCTTGATTGTTGGCATCAACGACTAGGACACCCATCTCCTAAGATCACTCATCATATCATCATCCAGTATCAATTTCCGACCTCTGCAAGTCCTCTGCTGTCCACCTATATAGCGTGTCAACAGGGAAAACTTCATCAGTTCCCTTCCCCTTCTACCCACCACATGTCTTCTTTTCCTTTGAAATTGGTTCACTCCGATCTTTGGGGACCAACACCGGTTCAATCTAATTGTGGAAACCATTATTATATGTTTTTTTGTAGACGATTACACTATTACATGGCTCTTTCTACTTCCTAGTAAAGATGCAACTTTGCCTATTTTCATTAATTTTCAATTGCATGTTGAACGTCTCTTGAATGTAAAATCAAAGCCATTCAATCTGATTGGGTGAGGAATATCTTTTCATTTCAAGACAATTAGCATCATGTGGCATTTCCCATCGGGTATCTTGCCCTCATTCACATGCATAAAATGGATCAGCAGAACATAAACACCGCCATTCGGTGGATACCAGTCTCTCAATTATGGCCCATAGATCATTACCCTCTCAGGGTTTTGGGGTAGCATTTTCGAATCTGCTGCATTTTTTATGGGAAAATATCACCCACCCTTGTACTTTTCTTTTATGTCACCCAATCGCCAACTTCGCCAATAATATTAAGCACCCCCCTCCCCCTCAGATGTTAAATATATATTACATAGATTCTAACTTAACAGACCTCTCTCTTGAATGATGATGTAGCAAAAAAAAATATTATAATGATAAAATTACCCTTTAAACAATATTAACTTATAATTTTACCCACTCCCAAAATCAAAATTTACCTTATAAAAAAAACCCAAATTTAAAAAATAAAAAAATTAAAAAAAAAATAAAACAAATAAAAAAATAAAAAAATAAAAAGAGAAAAAAAAGGCTCACCCTAAGGCAAAGATCTCCACCACAGTCCCTTATAGTTGGAAATCGTCTGCCGGTCTGCGATCCGAGTAACCTGCAATCACAGAGATGAGACAAGGGAGTTGGGCGACTAAGCCCCGTGTACACTCCGATACCTAAGTCAGATTCCCAATGTAAACAGTCAAGAGATAGCAGGAAGCTATCTCCAGTTTAAAGAGAGTGGGACGATGAAAGAGTTTGAACGTACGAGAATGAAGAGTGGATGAGATAGTGAGATTGTGAATGAATTACCTTGAAGGATCGTCCTCTACTTATAGAGATTGGGAAGAGGCATGGAGGCACCAGGACTCAGGGAAGCAGATCGCCAATAAAATTGCCAGGTATCGCTCTGAGGGACACCCAAGTCATAGACTCTGAGCAGGAGTAGGAGACCGTAGCCAAGGAAGCTAAGTCGGTCAACCGTAAGAATGACACATGTCATCATAGGGTGGTTGTAGGGCCGTGATAGTCGACGTCGTATCACACAAGGAGAAGGACTCCTCTGCCGTGACATAGTTGTTTTAGGACACTGATCTCCGACCAGGAAACGTAACCGAATAGATCTATAACTCCGACCGCTTCCCTGTCATGAAAGGGTTGTGACTCCGAGCGGTATAAGCCGAGCGCAACATACTACACGTGGTCGGCCCCGGAGATGGCGTTTAACACGTGTAAGATTTTAAATGGATGAAATTTTTCCCACATAACAGATGCCCCTTGCGCTTTCGGATTCAATGAATTCGATAGTGCAATCATACCAAACAAAAGTGCCAAAATCCGCTCGGATACCTTGAAAGTATGGTCAGCCGCAATCGTTGGTCACACCTACATCCTCCAAGAATCCCTCACCACGATCAGAACTTCCGCTTGAGTGGGAGGCAGTTGTGATCAACCGCCCACACGATCAATTGACGCGCGGGGTCAAGGCATTAGACTCGAGATCCGTTATTCCGCTCGACCGTAGATCTCCGGCGATTCGAATCACCGCGTCCATCCGATGGCCATAAAACAATCGACGCACCTCGGAACGAAGCGCAATAAATAGTCGCTACATCGTGAACGGTCAGCTCCATCGGACGATGGAGATTGAATCCAATTGTCTCGAGAAATGGCACCATAATATCTTGTCATCATTACGGATGACGTCAGAGTGTCACGTCGCGTCCGACGCGGCAGACGATGGCCACTACCATCCCGCCATGTAGCCGGAACCTGAACAGCCGGTTTCCAAGCTCAACGCCTATAAATACCTCTCGAGTACTTTCATTCGACCATTTAGTTGAACTGAGGTCGGAGTCTTCTTTGCACGGTCGGAGTTTTCAAAAAGCCTTCAACTAATCGCGCATCTCTCCCATCATTTCCAAACAGTAAGTTTTCTTTGCTTTGTCCTTCCTTTCCGTTTTTCTTCCATTTCATGCTTAGTAGCTCCCACTCGTCCAATAGTGTCAAGTCTTTAGGGAGAGTGAGAGAGAGTGAAAACATGGCCCAGTACCGGACCTCATCTTCGGAGAGGTCGTTCGATTCCATGGAAGGCTTCTCCGCCGCCCCAGAGCCCCCTAATAGGATGAGGAGAGCTCGAGACTCCGTTAGCCGGGAGTTTGGGTCGGAGAGCACCGAGTCGGCGGACCCGGGTGGAAGGGCCACCGCCCAAAAATCTCTGAAATTCATCCCTTCGGCTTACGATCTGGCATCTGAGGAGGAACTTGAGCAGAGTTCCTCTGACGCCGCCGAGCGTAGTCGCCCTGCTGGCACTTCCACTCGACGGGCTCCTCGCCAGAGGAGTGGCCGTCCAACCATTCCTCCTATCGATAAACTCCCTGCATGGAGGGTGCCGAGCAAGGTCGCGTCCTAGGCGGCCTTGTCCCAAATCCGCATAGCCTACCAGTTGGAGGACCCGATGACTGATGTTTCGGTCTGGCTCCCCTCCTCCGAGGAGAGGGCCTGTACCCTTAACCTATCAGAGGTCTATGTGTACGAACAAGCTCTGAAGTCCGACCTTCGCTTCCCTCTTCATCCCCTTGTTGTCGACATTTTGAAGGTTTATTGCATCACCCCTTCCCAGTTGACTCCGAACGGGTGGCGATGCATTTATGCCTTCATTATGTTTGTCCTCCGACTGGGAGAGACACCGACCGTGAACCTGTTCTGGTCCCTCTTCCAATTCTCCAGTA
Organism: Protea cynaroides; assembly: GCA_028583415.1. NCBI lineage: Eukaryota > Viridiplantae > Streptophyta > Magnoliopsida > Proteales > Proteaceae > Protea > Protea cynaroides. The sequence continues at coordinate 55,179,527 of CM053267.1, read as the reverse complement.
TGACCGAGACCCGTTCTATGAGCGGGTGGTACTACTTCAGCCAGAGGAGCACAAAGAAGCTTCCAGCAATCTCACAGAAGCCTTCTTCCATCCACGGATGGAAGGAGAAGTTCTTCTTCGTGGGTCCTCCGGCGGGTGGCCCTGCTCTTCCCCTATTGAACGTGTGGCTGGTAGTCGACGCTACAAGATTCAACAAGGTTCCTTTCCTGACCACGGAGGAGAGACGGGCCCAACGCAAGGTGCTGGAAGGCCAGACAGTCTGCTATGTCGACCTGGCGGTTCCCGTAAAGTTGGCCGAGCACGGCATATTGGGTGAGTTTTGATTCTAGCTGTTGAACTCCGATCGTTCATTTATTATTGTTGCTGATTGTTTGCTTGCTTGTTTTGTCGCAATGAACTTCTCCAATGATCGGCTGGTTGCTCGGATCTTACGCAAGCGGGTCGCCGATTCCTGTAGAGCGACTGATCGGAGAGAAGATTAAACAGCCGCGGCTGCCCCGAAGGCACATGGGACCGTGGAGGATATCAAGGGCAAGAGGCCCATGGTTCTGGGTCCGCCCAAGAAGAAGATCCGGTCGACGCAAGAGTTGCCGGCCGACATATACAAGTCCAGGCCGACCGTTCGGCTTGGTCGGATGGATGACCAGCAAAAGGGGGCTGCGACGAAGGAAGTCCAGCCTCCCCAAGGGGTCAAGGTGGTTGACTTGATCGAGGCCGATGGCGCCGCGAAGGGGGAGGGGGAGCCCGTCCATCCGATCGAGGGTGTCCATGAGAAAAGGTGGGGATGACGGCGTTCTCTCCGGTGCTCGGCTTGAAGCTGACGGACTCAGTCTTCAAGAGCGCGAGGGTGGCCAGGGTCATCCTCACCGAGGGTCGTCTCCCGGAGGACGTGGCCCTCACCTCTTCCATGGAAAACAACGACTTGTTCAAGAGGATGTTCCTCACAAGCTCCCAAGTAAGACAGCTCGGTCTCTCAAGTTATTTTATTCACCTCCGACTATTGGGTTGTTAAGCTAAACTCTTTAATTTCCTTGTACACAGGCAAGTAACCTCTTGGCCGAGGTTTGTCAATGGGCTGCACATTCAATGATGGAGCTCGAGGAGAAAGAGGAACTGGAGACTTCCTTGCTGAAGGCGGCCGAAGACAAGCTGAGGGACAAGACCACCGAGGTCGAAGGCCTCGTTTTAGAGAAGACCAACGTTCGGACGTCACTGGACAAGGCCGAGGATGCCCTTACAGAGGAGCACAAGAGGGTCTACTAGGCCGAAGAGAAGCTGCGAGCAGGCGAGGACGCCAAGCGGAAAGCCGAGGACGACGCCAACCTGGCCAAGGAGGCGTTGGCCAAAGCGGAGGAACTCCAAGCGGAGATCCGAGCTCAGGCCATGGCTGACTATCGTTTGTCTTCTCAGTACGAGGAGGATGTGGAAGAGGCTGCCAGTGGGTTCTTCCAGAAGGGAGTTGTCTACCTGAAGGAGCAATTCGTCGGTAAGGGCGTCGCTTTCAACTGGTCGAACTTTCGATCTTGGCTGAAGAGGACGCGGGGGAGCTGCAGGAGCATACGGAGGCTGATGACATGCAGGAGGACGACTTGCCTCCTTACGAAGTGCCCCAAATGCCGATCGTCGAGCTTTCGGACGTGCCGCTGCCGTGCGACGTCCCTACTGATCCGGCTGCCGAGGACGGACATGCCTGAGTAACTTTCCGCCCGCGGGGTCTTACTTGTAAAATTTTTTGTTGTTTTTCGCTTGTAATTGTTGTGCCCCTTCGTGCGCATTGTACTATTGCCCCTTGTGGGCCTTTATAAATAAAACACCTTCATTACTTCTTCTCTCCTTGTTCTTTTTGCACCGCTCGGACCTAGGTCTATTGTTGGCTTGCCCCTACCCCGGAAGTGTTGTCGGCTTAATATTTTGGTAGGCCAAGAACACTAAAATTTTTTCTGAAATGGCTAAGGCATTGGAAATTAGGGATGTTACTCTGAGTAGCCGAGCGCGGGTAGTGTAGAAGTGTTGCGCTCCTATCAGTCCTGCTCGAGGTTATGCTCGGGCGATCGCATGCCACTCATACTTGCTTGGGGGTGAGTAGTAAGGTGTGGTTTGCATGCTACCCTTACCTGCTTGTGGGTAGGGGTAGGCAGAATGGTCGAGCACCTGCATGCTGCTCGTACCTGCTTGTGGGTACGGGCAGTCGGTGTCAAGTATGATCTGCATGCTACCTTTGTCTGCTTGTAGGCCGGGGTAGACAGAATAGTTGAGCACATACATGCTGCTCGTACCTACTTGTGGGTACGGGCAGGCGGTGTCAAGTATGATCTGCATGCTACCCTTGCCTGCTTGTGGGCCGGGGTAGGCAGAATGGTTGAGCACCTGCATGCAGCTCGTACCTGCTTGTGGGTACGGGTAGGCGGTGTCAAGTATGATCTGCGTACTACCCTTGTCTGTTTGTGGGCCGGGGTAGGCAGAATGGGTGAGCACCCGCATGTTGCTCGTTACCTACTTGTGGGTACGGCAAGCGGTGTCAAGTATGATGATCTGCATGCTGCCCTTGCCTGCTTGTGGGCCGGGGTAGGAAGAATGGTTGAGCACCTGCATGCTGCTCATACCTGCTTGTGGGTACGAGCAGGCGGTGTCAAGTATGATCTGCGTGCTACCCTTGCCTGCTTGTGGGCCGGGGTAGGCAGAATGGTTGAGCACCTGCATGCTGCTCGTACCTACTTGTGGGTACGAGCAGGCGGTGTCAAGTATGATCTATGTGCTATCCATGCCTGCTTGTGGGCCGGGGTAGGCAGAATGGTTGAGCATCAGCATGTTGCTTATACCTGCTTGTGGGTACAAGCAGGCGGCGTCAAGTATGATCTGCTTGCTACCCTTGCCTGCTTGTGGACCGGGGTGGGCAGAATGGTTGAACACCTACATGCTGCTCATACCTGCTTGTGGGTACGAGCAGGCGGTGTCAAGTATGATCTGCGTGCTACCCTTGTCTGCAATCACAGAGATGAGACAAACTGTTACAGTTGAAATCGTCTGTCGGTCTGCGATCCGAGCAACCTGCAATCACAGAGATGAGACAAGGGAGTTGGGCGACTAAGCCCCAGATACACTCCGATGCCTAAGTCAGATTCCTAATGTAAACAGTCAAGACATAGCAGGAAGCTATCTTCGGTTTAAAGAGAGTGGGACAGTGAAAGAGTTTGAACGTACGAGAATGAAAAGTGAATGAGATAGTGAGATTGTGAATGAATTACCTTGAGGGATCGTCATCTACTTATAGAGATTGGGAAGAGACATGGAGGCACCAGAACTCAGAGAAACAGATCACCAATAAGATTGTCCGGTGTCGCTCTGAGGGACACCCAAGTCATAAAATACGAGCAGGAGTAGGAGACCGTAGCCAAGGAAGCTAAGTCGATCAACCGTAAGAATGACACGTGTCATCATAAGGTGGTCGTAGGGCCGTAATAGTCGGCGTCGTATCACACAAGGAGAAGGACTCCTCTACCGTGACATAGTTGCTTTAGGACACTGACCTCCAACTAGAAAACGTGACCGAATAGATCTATAACTCCGACCGCTTCCCTATCATGAAAAGGTTGTGACTCCGAGTGGTATAAGCCGAGCGCAACATACCACACGCCGTCAACCCCAAAGATGACGCTTGACACACGTAAGATTTTAAATGGATGGAATTTTTCCCACATAACACGAGGTAATAAATTTGTATTAACAAAGCTTACACCTCCTCCAATGGAAGATGGTTCATGGATGTTAAGCGAGCAACCCAAGCTATAGCTATGGATTATCTGAATAAAAACTCTCATTTTTTCCTTTCTCCCAAATCTTATTCTCTAAAAACTTCTATATCTACAGTCTTCCACATGAAGATCAAAACGAAAACAAGCTCACCGACGAGAGTCTTATAGATATTTTAGGGTTTTTTGAAAAATTTCTCTGAAATCATGAAAAAGAGTTGCAGGAAGATTCAAGGAGTTTCAAATTCATTCGAGCTTCTTCAACAATTTGCGACAACAATGACGAACAGTGTCGATTTGAGTTCCGGCTTTATGATTTTCTTCTCCAACATCGACGACGACTAAGATCGATTCATTTCTGTTACTTTTCAGTTCACGGTGACGAATATCAATTCATTTTTGTGGTTCTTTGAATCCACTGTGACAGCAATCAATTCATTCTCCTAGATTTCATCAACTCACGGCAACGACGATTCCATCGTTCTCGAGTTTACAACAACAATGTTTTTACTCCATTTTATTTTGATTCGTGGTGACGATTAGTCATTCATGCTCTTCGTTCTCAAGTTCATGGTTGTAGCAACTTCTAATATTTCTCCAATCTCGACGTGGGTAGCAATTCATCCCATTTATTTACATGTCTAAGTCTAAGATACTATTCACATGGTAGTCACAACTTAGCCCTCTGTATCCAATCAGGAATCTAGTTGATCAGACAATCTGATGTATATGACTCACCTAAAAGAATTTTAATCCACCATATTTAATCTGATCATATAACGTGATAAATAATACCCGCAAAGTTCAGCGACAAAATAGGATCTTCAGATCAATCTTTCAATCTACTTTCGATTAACCATCTGTGGTGCTAGGTTCTTCAGTTCATTTTTTTATGATATATTTTGTGGTTAACGATCAGCAACGCTCAGTGGCGATTCTCTGTTTAGGAAAGTTCGATCTTCTTCTATTCGAAAATATAAAGAAAAACTACATCCTCAAAGTGACGACTTGATTCAAGGTTTTTAGGTTTCAGTAGATCTTCCACTCTGAGGTGTTTGCAGTCCTCGCTAACCTTAAGTGCAATGTTGTGGAAGCCAAAGTATGGACTCACAATGGACGCATTGCGTCTCTCACCTATGTGGATTGTGATTCTGGGTGTTTAATTGAAGACTCAGAAAATTGATAGCACTGAAGAGCGTTTCAAAAATGTTATTTAGGGAAACAATGATATTCGAAGCGCCAAGACCATTGTATCCAAAGCTGCACCCATACTGAACGTCGGCTTCATCAGATGATGTTCGTCAACCATGATTAGGAGTGGAATTCGCAATGGTTTAGCTGGAATTTCAGGATTGTTGTCGCCGTTCATTCGCGTGCGATGTTTATCGCTCACAAAAAAAAAAGAGAAGAAAAATGATGAGTTATAAATAAGGGTGTCAAAAATGGGCCCGGCCCGGTAGCACGGATCGAGCCGGCCCGATATAACCTGAATCCAGTCCGGACCGAACCTTAATGGACAGGTTTCGGTCTCAGCTTGTAAAGCCCGATACCATTTCAGCCCAAACCGAAACCAAACCGAACCGGTCCGTTAAGAAACCCGAATTAGCCCGAACCAATAATACCTAACCCGAACACCGGTAAGGTCCATCCGGGCCCAGTTTCTTAATTTTAATGGTTTTAAATTTTTATGGATTATATTACACTGTTATAGTTCACTTCTTGATTCGAAAGATTATATGAATCTATAGTTGAAAAGAGTATGTTAATTGTTACAATTTACTGAATTACATATATATAAAATGAATGATACTAATTTTATAGATAAAAATAATAAAAAAGGCTATATATCTTACATATAAAATAGGTCCGATAAGCTTGATAAGTCCTGTCCGAACCGAACCAGCCCGAAATCACCTCAATAAGCCCAGCCCGATAACAAACCGACACCGGACCAGCCCGTTAGTTATTGTGTCTAGCACAGCCCAACTCAGCCCGAACTCTTAATGGACATGTTTTGGGCTGGGCTTATAAAATCCGACACCGGTTTAGCCCGAACCAAAACCGGCCCAGACCGGCCCATTGACACCCTTAGTTATAAAGAAATGTAATTGTGATGGTAAAATTCTAATTTTGTTGTCCGGTTGTTGGGGAGGGTAATTGAGTAATTTTAGTTTTTCGTTTGTCAATATAATAGTAAAAGGTGTGGATGTTATTATTGGCAAACTTGAAGATTGATCCAGTTAGGTGACATAAAAGAAAAGTACAGGGGAAGTTCCCATTTTTAGTTAACTGACTAAGTTCCCATTTTTAGTTAAATGACTAAGTTCATCTATTCTCTGTTTCAAATCACCTTTTCAGCTATTATTTGAGAAGTTACTGATTCTCTTGGAGGAGAGGTTTGAATCCTATGCACATCAACTACCCCACCATCCACTGTAAACAAATTCTCAATATTACCTCCTCCATTATCTCCATCTGCTAACCATCCCGCATCCGATCTCATACATTATCTTCTCCTTTATTTCTTACATTCTCTTCATTATCTCTCAATCCCCCAACAATCGCTAATCGACCACCTGCATCTACTAGTACGCTCTTTAGACGACAAGTGTCCTATGGAATTATCTTCCGTTATCTAAATAAATTTTATTTTTTAATTTCTTTTATTTAGGTAATTGATTTGATGAATTGGCAATCACGTCTTTTAAGGTAAGTAAATCAATTAGAAATAAAACTCTAACGATTTTTAAGGTAAGTAAATCAATTAGAAATAAAACTCCAACTATTTTTAAAAAGAAAAACAATTAGAAATATAACTACAATAAAACTCACGATTTTTTTTAATTCAATAGGCTTTATCTCATTAAAAAAAATAATTGAAAAGCTTTAAAATAGGTTTTGGGGATTATACCTTGGTGTTTGGCTATCTCCAGTAGAAGCTAGTTCTCATAATTAGTTGCAAGCAAAAACGGAGATGGCAAAGATCGATAAAGAGGGATGAACGCAAGAAACAAAGATCAGTAAAGAGGAAGTAATGGGTAAAAGAAAATAGAAATAATAAAAAATAAAAACAAATTAACTCCAAGACAAAATCTGAAGAAACATTTTTTTTTAATGAGAAAAAGCTCTTGTTGAATTAAAATAACAAATCTAAAGGAAAAAAAAAGAGTTGGAGAGGGAGAGAAAAGGCAAAAAAAAATTTAATGAGATAAAGCTCAGTTAGATTAAAAAATCATAGTTTTGTTAGAGTTTTATTTCTAATTGTTTTTCTTTTTAAAAATCATTAGAATTTTATTTCTTATTGATTTACTTATCTTAAAAATTGTTAGAGTTTTATTTCTAATAGATTCACTTATCTTAAAAAACATAATTGCCAATTCACCAAATCAATTACCTAAATAAAAGGAACAAAAAAAAAATAGAATTTATTTATCAAACGGAAGTTAGCAATGTTAACTCCATAGGGCACACGTCTAAAGAGCGTACTAGAAGAGTTATTACTCTTTAGTACGTGCAAGTGATCCGGAGTCACATAAAAGAATCGTTAATCCTATTTTGGTCCATTTTTTCAGGAGTTCTTTATATTTCTATCAAGATGCTATGAAGTTGTATAGATGTTGTCAAGATCTCTTCTTTTTTTTCTTGCTAAACTTGCAAAGCTAATTATTAATTAAGATTAGATACTTCATTACCATGTGTAAGATGATACCGGTAAAATAGACATGATTAAATTGGTGCGGACACGTGGATCAATTTGCTTGTTCAGTAGGGCTGGTTATATGGCGTCAACCAGAGGGGTACATGTGGTGATCGATGAAAAACAAAGTCAACTATTTCGATGCCTATTTGGCTCCTAATGAAAAGGGACCACCGACTGCAAAGCCCATGGAAAACAAAAAGATGTCACTCGCTAATTTGATGTGGGGTAGGTCAAGTGTAATGAGTGAGGAACACTAGCGGTAAGGTAATCATCTAACCGTTTAACATACCTCTCCGGGAGAGACACATCGATCGATTTAACTCAATGGCAAAAAGGCTACCTACGTTAACCAAGCAGGAGTTTATGGAGGTAACAGAGATATCCAGTGGACCAAAAGTTTATACGCAGGAGCGGCACCCCAAGTCTAAATGATTGTAGGGCGTCTATCGACCTCCTTGACTGAACTCTTAAGGATGAAAGCACAATCAAAGAAAAAGAAACGAAGATCCAGCAAATACTCAACACATAATTTGCTGTGGTTTAGCATCTAATCCGGAATGCTTACCTCCACCACAGAGAAATAGAAAAATTCTTCATTCACAAAAAAATATTACAACTCTCTCCGCCTGACAAAGTGTTCTCCTTTGCTCAGAACTTACCTAGGTTTTTCCATACAAAGACAATATATTGGAAAACCTAGAACCTTAATCCTACACAATTATAAGTTTACCCCCGTACATATAATAGACGTAAACCCTAATACAACTACAACCCAATAACCGTATGGACCCCACAGAATACAAGACATCAAATCCAACAAATCTTCAGTTGCTTGGATTTCGCAAGCCACCTTGAAGAATAACCCGTTGATGTTGATTTTGTAAACATATCCATCATCTCTGCCAAACCGCTACATCCAAACCTGGCATAGCCGACACCCCATCCAGGTACCCTGTATAGCTCACTACCCTACGATGTGATGTGACTCCATCTCTCCCACTACTGTAGCATCACCAAAGAAATCACTTCTACTCACAAAATCCGAAGTAAAAGAAACTCGCTTCTTTCTAGATCTGCACTTGTTCACAGCTTGAACTTCTCGCAGTCTCCGTCTTCCATCTGTACCATTTGCCTGAGTTCCAACACAAGCATCATCTGTTTCAACACTCCCTACAAGTCTGTATATATAGATTTCCAACTATCTATCCATGCATCACAACCATGGCCCCTTTAGAGACCTTGAGAACTCCACCTTAAGATCAACACATGTAACCTTTCGCATCTAATGTTTCTAATGAAATTAGATTCTTCTTTAGATCCGGCACATGTCTAACCCCAATTACACATGCATGAAATCAGATTCTTCTCTTTGATGGGATTGTGCACAATCCCATCAAACATGTGGATTCGTACAGTCCCAATCCCGACAACCTTGTTTTCAACATCATTTACCATTCTCACTATACCCTTATCACATGCATGATATATAGCAAATTGTTCCCTAACTGAACATATATGAAACGAACAACCCAAAACTAAAATCCAATCTGTATTTGTACCTAATGAAGTAGTGAGATAAACATCTTCATCACTCTACTCTTTTGTGACACCAGCAATAGGTGATTTTTCTCCACTCTCCTTGTCTTCTTTTTTTCTTTTTATCCTCCTTACACTTTGAAGAATTCCTTCTTATATGACATTTCTCATCACAATAATAACAAATTATTTTGTGACATTGTGACTTGGAGCGACTCCTATACTTGTCATATTTTTGTCTCCCATTTGATCTTCCTCCATCTTGACCACCAACTGTAACCAAGGCATTACCTTCACTTGGCGTCCCCTCACCACTATTTTTTCGTCGTGTTTCATTTAACAGCAAAGTAGCAATAACATCATCAAGTTTGAGAGTATCCTTACCAAACAACAGTGTAATCACAATGTGATCAAATTAAGCAAGTAATGAGGTCAACAGGAGAAGTGCCTTGTCTTCTTCTTCAATCTTCACATCAAGAGCAGACAACTCCATCAGAATCCTATTGAACTCGTCAAGCACCTCAAATTTTGCTTCATCTGACAAACGAAAGTCATATAATTATTTCTTTAAAAACAATCGATTTGTCAATGATTTGGACTTGTACCTGCTCTCCAACTTCATCCAAACTTCTTTTGGATCATTCAAACCAATGACCTCAGAAAAAGTGTTATCCATCATAAACAACTAGATCGTGCTATTTGTTTGATCCCTCAACTCTAACCACTCATCATCCGTCATATTTTCTAACTTGTTAGATTTCTGAGAGCCTTAACAGTCTCCTCTCACGTAAGAATATTCTTCACATGTTGTTGTCATAAGGTGAAATCATTATAGCGATTAAAGGGTTCTATGGAAAAGTTTGAACCCTTCGTCGTCAATCGATTAATCCGATCTTGACATTTTGTGCCTATCATCAACTTTCAAGAAATTCAATCACCGTTGATCTTACATAAGATTACGATCGATACCAAGGATACTAAATCTGTCTGATTCATGTCTTCCAATAAAACCATAGCACTCAAAAACCCTTAGCGTACAAACCTCTATTTCTCTTCTTCTTTCTTGAATGATATAATATACGTATACCGAATCATACTTATTCATTTTTTTTTTTCTAGAACTGCCGGAAACAAATAGAATTTTTGCTCCCACCTTACCTTACACTTACAAAAGGAGAACCTAAAAAAGGTTAAAACACAAAAGTAGCCGTACAATGTTCAATGTGTTTTTACTCTTTCATTCTTTTTTCTTCTTCTTCTTCTTCTTCTTCTTCTTCTTCTTTTTTTTTTTTTTTTCTCTTCTGTATGTACACCACTACACCACAAAAGCCTTAGAATCCTCCTTCCGGATTCTAATGATAATTTTAACTTCTTTTTTCTTTTGTCTTAAAAAAAATATCAACTCACTTCAATGGAGACACAAGCAAACCAAAGTCAAGAAAAAAAGGTAAAAAACTTCTAAACTCCCTTCAGTCTTCTTTCTTTCAATTTAAAAAAAAAAAAAAAAAAACCACCTCTTCTTCGATAAATCTTATGCACCTCCCTTCTTCTCATAGATTAGTCACCAATATTTCAAACTTTTACTCTAATATCATTTATTAGGGATGAAAATACAACTAGAAGGAAAAAGACGAATATCCAGCAAACACATAACACAAGATTTACTATGATTTAATACCCAATCTGGAATGTTTACCTCTACCACAGAGAAAAAGAAAAATTATTCATTTACAAGAAAAGTCTATTGATCTCTACCTGACAGAGTATTCTCCTCTCTGTTAGTCTTGTCTAGGTTTTCCTACACAGAGACAATATATAGGTAAACCTAGAAGTCCTAATCTCACATAATTATAAGTTTATTCCCCTACATGTAATAGACCCAAACCCTAATACAAGTACAACCCAAAAACTGTGTAGACCCCACAAAATACAAGACACCAAACCCAACAACCTCGCTAACCACTCTAAACTAGACACGCAGACTGAGGAGACTGATTATGTAAGACCTGCATGCAAATTTCGGGGACGAAATTTCTTTTAAGGGTGGTAGAGTTGTAAGAACCGTGCTTTAAAACCCGGTTTAACCATGGTTTTATGCGATGGCAGGTGCCCCAATCATAACCGGACCGAAAGCGAAGCCGGGCAAGGGACCGCGCAAGAAGCCGGGTGAAGAACCAATCATTTTCAGGTACGAAAAATGTGTAAAATTGGCTAAGTTCATACCGGTCTCACCCATACCGGTCTCACCATACCGGATGCACTATCCTGCAACCGGTATGGCATACCGAGTCTCACTATACCGGTCTCGCTATCCCGCGACCGGTATGTGCGAGACCGGTATGTGTTCGAGCTGTGTTTCTCCCAAAAATGGAAACTTAAAGTTTCCATATGAGGGGGAGCGTGTTTTGGACGGCCTCCCCTCTATTAATAGAGGGGGGAGACGCTCCGTGAACCCCTTTGTTCCGGGAAGGAGTTGAGGGTTCAAGGAGGTTGACGCCGCCAAGGAAGGAGCTGTCGGTGGAGGAACTCGCCGCCAACTGACAACCGCTATCGGTAAAGTGCTCTATCCTTCCCGTAGGGTTGTTTATCGGATCGGAGCCGCGAAGCGGCGTGAGATCCGATGGAAAAGGCTTAGATTCATTTCGGTCTTTCTTCGGATCTGGTTGGTTTTTGGCATTCTAGCCAAGATCCGTAGGGACCCTTCGGAGACCGGACCTTAGCGGATGATAGGTGAAACCTTAGGGAGCTACCGTGGAGACCCCGATCTCGAAAAATCACGCCGTAGGGTATATCCTTGGGAAAGTCCCGCGGTATGGGCCGCGGTGTATACCGCCGGCACCATACCGGTCGCACTCGCCCGGATCCGAGTGAGACCGGTATGTGTCATCCGGTATGCATACCGGCACCATACCGGTCGCACTCAACCGATCCGAGTGAGACCGGTATGTGCATCCGGTATGCATACCGCCGGGCACCATACCGGCTGCACTCGGTCGGATCCGAGTGAGACCGTATGTGTGCATCCGGTATGCATACCGGTCTCACCAATACCGGTCTCACCATACCGGTCTCACTATCCTGCGACCGGTATGTGCGAGACCGTATGTGTTTTTAGCCCTTTTTGTTTGGGAAAGCCGGGTTTTGGCTTCTAAAACTCTAATAAATAGAATTTAACATGAAAATATGGTTGTGTAGGACTTGTATGAGTGAAACTTCGACGCCGAAAAGGATTAACACCACGCGTCAGGTAAGGGACAAGACCCGAAACTTAAATTAAAGATTTAATAATAAACCTTAGAGAGCTCTTTAATTTTCTGTATCAAATTATATGCTTGTTTGATGGATTGTGCATATCACATGTCATGTAGTGTAAATTTTATTTATCTGTTCATGCATTTCATATGCTAGGTGTGATGGATGTTAGACATGTGTTTGTTTTAGTTGGAGTGTGGAATGGGAAGGGCCGGGGGCCGGGATCATTCCTCACTCCGACGCCTTCGCAGCACCCTATCTTAGCATGCTTGGTATGGGTGGGGTATCGGGGGAGGTTATGGCGGGTGGTCTCCGATGTTGACGTTGATCCGGCCACGGTGATGTGGCATGGTGATCTCCGATGTCGACGTTGACTGCCATGACGCCTAGCTCTATCCTTATGCCATAGGGAGCGATGTTGGGATAGGACCTACTTGCGTATAGTTCCATCTTGGTATGCTTGTTGCGGGTAGGGTATCGGGGGAGGTGAGGTATTGTGGTCTCCAACCGGCCTTTGCACGCTCTAGCTCTATCCCTATGCCGTAGACGGCTGTACTAGGATGGAGCCTACTTGTATTGACATCTAGGACTGGTTAGAAACGGAACCCACTTGCAAGCCCTTGCCAATAGGGGTTTAGGTATTGGTACGGTATGGGGTATCAGGAGGAGGACGTGGGATTGTGGTTCTTCCCGCCCGCCCGGACTCGAGTCCCATCTCTATACCGGAGTGAGTGATGTGGGCAACAATGAGTAGTGTGGTAGGAGCCCGACTATTGGGTGTGCTCACACTCTCGTGCATGGAGGTGCGGTGGCCGCCAAACCTTACCATAGCACAATTGCAAGTTATACCTGGCCCAAAGTGTAATGTTAACTCATGCATGTGGATGTTGCATTGGTCTTGTGCTTTACTGAGCTGTGTGGTAGCTCACCCCGATATATATATCTCTCTTTTTTCAGATTTGGATGCAGGGTACACGGTGGAGGACTACGTGACCGCCCCAGCCTACAGTACGATGGCTGCCCTAGAGACACAGAGTGTGGAGGACGAGCATGATGCGTTATGCGAGTGCTCCTTCTGTGTCTTTCCTCTTTGATTTGATTATTTTCAATTTAAAACTTGTAAATAAATATTATTTAAATTCGATGGATGATGGAATAACCGGTTTAATTATTTTAATTTATTATTTAGTTCAAATCATTGATATATTATTTCCTTTGCTAGTATTACTCTGAATTTTGATGGTCTGCTCAGGGATGATTGGTTGACACGGTCTTTCGAGATCCTGGTGTGAACCGTGGTTTAATACCGGTTCACTCACACTCCTGGTTCAGTCGGAATTGGGGTGTGACAGATTATGATCTATAGCCCAAAAGGCTAGGAGAAAGGCTATAGTAAGGATCTCACTTGGTTATAAATAGAAGAAAGGAAATAAGAGAAATGTATGCTATATTCTGCTACTAAGGTCCCGTTTGATAACACTCAAGTTCCTTACTTCTTAGTTCCGGTGCTAATCCGAAGTAGAATGGTGATTGATAAACACGGTTCAAGTTTTGACTCCCATGGAGTGAACCACTCCAAAAATGTCTCTAGGAGCTAAAAAACTGGAGCTAAAAAAACTTACTTCTCTTGCTCCGAAGCTATTACCACTACTGACTGCCATCACCACCACCACTAGTACTGTCATCATCACCACCAACCCTCCACCGTCACCATCACCACCACCACCCACCACCCACAATCGCCACCACCACCACCACCACCGCTGCAGCCACCATCTCTATCGTCGTCGTTGCCACCACACACCACCGCCACTGCCACCACCCACCACTGCCACTACCACCGCCGTCGTTGTCGCCTCCACCACCACTTTCCACTTACCGCACTGATGCCGCCACCACCTTCCACCATCACTGCCACTACCACCCACCACATTCCACCATCACCGCCACCACCACCTACCACCTTCCACCATCACCGCCACTACCACCCACCACCTTCCACCATCACTGCCACCACCATCCACCACCTTCCACCATCACCGCCACTACCACCCACCACCTTTCACCATCACCGCCACCAGCACCCACCACCTTCCACCATCACCGCCACCACCATCCACCACCGTCGCCACCAACACCCACCCACCACCTACCACCACTGCCGCCACCGCCGCCACCACCACCCACTACCCGCCACTTACCACCGATGCCAGTACCACCTTCCACCATCACCGCCACCACCACCCACCACCTTCCACCATCACCGCCACCACCACCCACCACCGTCGCCACCACCACCCACCCACCACCTACCACCACTACTGTCACACCCCTATTCTGGCTGAACCAGAAGTGTGAGTGAGCCGTCACTGTACCAACAGTTCACACCAGGATCTCGATAAGACCGTGTCCACTCATACAAATCACTACACATAACCACAATCAGAATATAAATAATACAGCGGAAGTCTTTAAATAAATGACCTGAGAATTTATTGATAAATTTAAATAAAGTATCCAATTATTCAAATTCCAAAATATAAACTAAATATCTTTACATCACTTTAATCCAACTGAAAATATTTAAAATAAATAAAATCCAATCACAGGTACACGCAGAAGGAACACTCGCATGAAGCGTCATGCTCGTCCTCTCCTACCTGTACATCCAGAGCAGCAACGCCTCCATACGCTGGAGCGTTCATATAGTCGTCCACCGTGTAACCTGCATCAACATCTAAAAATAATGTATGTACAAAGGGTGAGCTCATAACTTAGCTCAGTAAGACAATCAGACAGTTTCACAATATTATGCATGAGTAACAATCATTTTATGTTATGGTCTGGTTTAAGTTTGCAATGTGCTATAGAAAGGTTTGGTGGCCCCCGCACCTCTATACACGAGTGTGTGGCATCACAGTAGATCACACCACCACCGACCCACATGCACCCATCATGGGATAGAGATAGAGCTAAGGTATACCCGCACCTCCCCTGATACTCTACCCATACCAATACATAAGCCCCTATTGGCTAGGGCTTGCAAACTGGGCTCGCAACTAACAAATCCTATATGTCATCAATGTAGGCTCCATCCTAGTACCGCTGACTACGGCATAGAGATAGAGCTAGAGTGTGCAGGCCGGGCTGGAGACTACAATACCTCACCTCCCCCTGATACCCTATCCGCATCAAGCATACTAAGACAAAACAATACGCAGGTAGACCCTATCCCAACATAACTCCTTACGGCATAGAAATAGAGCTAAAGCATCGTGGCCAGGCTAGCGCCCATATGTTGGAGACCATAGTGCCACATCAACATGGCCAGGTCAGCGTCAACATGACATAGACCACAGTGCCACGACCTTCCCCTGATACCCCACCCGTACTAAGCATGCTAAGATAGAATACTACAAAAGGTACCAGTGTGAGGAATGATCCCAGGTCCCAGGCCCTTCCCATTCCACACACCAATGAAAACAATCACATGCCTAACAATCACATCCTATCATGCATGAACAATAATAATAACTAAAAGTAAAGGATGACATGTGAATATGCACAAACACCACATCATATATATTCAGGGTTATTAACAACGATTTACTGTCCATTAATTATTAGGGTTTAGGTCAGATTCCCTTACCTGACGCTCGTTTGATTGCTTGCTCCACGACACAAGACCTAAATGAAATATCACAAGGTCCTACATAATATTAGGGTTCAATTAGAATAGTTTCTTAGGGTTTCACGTTGGTCGAAAAACCAACAGAGTTTAAACCAGCCTTTCAGAGCTGACCGGTAGCAACATACCAGTCGCAGCTCCGTGGGAAAACTAGCGACCGGTATGGTTGACCGGTATGTCTCCGGAAGACCATACTTTAGGCTTTTCGACTATCGTCGATCATTCTCCACGGTTTCCAGGGTTTCTCCTATCCATTCTAAGTCTGAGCATTGATTTAGAGTTGTTTCCAACTCATTCAAGTCTAATTTCAATGATAATTATCCTAGAACTCGAATCTAGGGTTTGACAGCAATTTAGGGTTTAATGATCAATTAGGGTTTAGATCAATACCTACTTTGCATGATATTGATCCAACCATACTAGAGTCATAAGGTAAAAGGGGTGATTCAAAACACTTACTGTCGACTAGAGTAAGGTGAGCGTCGTCGAACGGCAATGGCGGCACCTCCTTCTTCTTCCTAGCTCCTTCTTCTTCTCCAACCTCCTTCTCCTCTCTAGGGTTTGTAAGGGTTGATGGAAAGGATTTGAGGAGGGTTAGAGGGGTTTAAATAGGCTAGGATTAGGGTTTAATAACCCTATTAGGATTAGGAAGGTCTAGGGATTAGGGTTTAGGAAAGTGGGACCCGCAGAATCTAATTTCCGGATCACAATAGTCTGCTGCGCAGACTACACCGGTTGACCGGTCAATCATAAATGACGCTTATTTGACCGTCTTTGGTCCGATTTCGTACATGTTTGTCATCCGCTCGTCCCGTTTGGCCCGGTGATAATCAGAAGACCTGCTACAACATGAAATCAAGGTTTAGACTGGGTTTATGGAGTGCAGGTCTTACAACTGCCGTCACCGCTGCCACCACCACCACCACCCGCCACTTACCACCGATGCCGCTACCACCTTCCACCATCGCCGCCACCACCACCCACCACCTTCCACCATCGCCGCCACCATCACCCGCCACCACCACCCACCACCTTCCACCATCACCGCCACCACCACCCACCACCGTCGCCACCACCACCCACCCACCACCTACCACCACTGCCACCACTACCGCCATCACCACCACCCACCACTGCCACCGCCACCACCACCCACCAGCACCACTACCACTACCACTACCACCACCACCCCAACTCCACCAACACCACCACCACCGCCACCAAATAGCATTCTAGAAGCATAGTCTTTTGATTTGGAGCAGCGTTATCAAACAGCATTCTACTCTAAAAATCTTGACTCTGGAGAAGAAGTAGAAAACGACTCCGGACCAGAAGTAGCTCCATGGGAGCTGGAGTGTTATCAAACGGGGCCTAAGATACTCATTTTAGTGACTCTCAAACTCACAACTTACATAGTTATCATCTTCCTAACCAAGCACTTCTGTCCCCCTCTACTAGGAATTCGGATATCTTACCTTCGGATTACATCTGTTTGTCTTGGTTTTATATTGACTTAAGCATCGGAGTGGTCATGGGGTTAAACCCGACCACCTCACTGCATACATTTGATCTATTGTCACTAGTGGCATCATCCTAGGCATCGGACGAAATCCAACGACAACATAAGAATATTTTAATTTTAAATATGGCAATGAGTCTCGCTAGAATCCCAAGGGGATAGCTCAATTGGCAAAAAAATCAACACCTCAAAATGAAAAGGTCATGAGTTCAATTATTCTTGGACTCTATATACCTATGCACAAAATATGACTCCACTGGTTTTTTTTTTTTTTTTTTAATTCTAAATTAATTAGAAAGTATTATGAATTTCACAACCCAATCGGTGGTCAAAAATAAATTTTAATTCCAATCCCAGCCCCTAATTTGAGGGGTTTATGATCACAAAAGAATCTTTAGTACGATTTAAAGAGAGCAACTAGTTATCTACATAACGTATTGATTGGAATTGGAAATGTACTCATCTTTTTATTTTGATCCAAGAATACTTCGGAGTGGAGATGATCAAGCAACTTTTTTGTCAAGAACCCCAAGGGTGTCGTTGAGTAGACAAGGAGCCTTCACTTCAGGAAGTATAAGATACTGAGTTCAACTCCTCTTGCTACCTTCGGACCACTCACACGAGAGTTTTAAGTGTTCTTTCTTTCTTGTTATAGGTGTAAATGGAATGGTTCTCATTCAACTCTAAAATGATCCGATCCATACAATTATAGGGTTAATATGAGCCTTTGGGATTAGTTAAGGCAAAAGTTTGGATACATGTTAAAAATAAAAATAAAAAAATAAAAAATAAAAAAATAAAAAAATAAAAAATAAAAAATAAAAAAATAAAAAATAAAAAACTTTTTTTATAAGGTCCCAAAGCCGGGTGGGTCTGTGCATTCTATGAAAGCTTCGCAGTTATGCAGTAGATCATTCATAGATATAAGTGTTGGGTTGAAGACAATCCCATCGTAGATTATGTTACATTGTTATATAGTTGTAACATGGGATTATGATATAGTTTATATATCGGAGGGGTTTATGTATTTACTAAAATGCTCGTCACGTTTTTACGGGTAAAGCATTCTCTTCCATCCTTTTCGGGACGTTAATATATTCTTTATTTCTTTTTTTCGGTAGAAAGTACGTTAATATATTCTATGATACATAACTTCAATATTTTCCATTACCCACCTGTTCTCATAAACAATGCGGGTCAATCCTTCCCACCACGTGGAGAGCTTTACAGACTGAGATTTTCCACATTGTAGGTTTGGGGTCCGGGGAGCATGAATACTCTCTAGAAGGGTACCCATGCATGTGCCATGTGGAGAGGAAAAAATTGAGAAGGAGATTTTTACTTGGGAAGAATTCCCATGTGCCATTAAAGCATAGAACTGGGAAAGCAGAATTTTTTTTTCAGAATAAAGAAATACGATAATAAAAAAATAATAATAGATTATTACGATAAATACTTTTTCATTTATAGATTTTAGAATATATTAATTTATTTTAAATATAAATAAGTATCATAAAATATATCAAATAATTACATTTGTTTTATTGATCAAGTCCAAGTTGCTTCCTTAATCCTTTTTTTAAATTAATGTCACTCTCTTCTTTTCATTTCTCTCTGTAATTTCTCTAGTTCCATCTCCACATATTTTGAAGGACAAAAAAAAATTATGAAAATAAAATTTCCTTTTCGTTTTTTTATTAATTTCTTTTTTATTTCTTTACATGGTTCAAAATTTAATAAGTTTTTTTTTTCAAAATTTTATATTTTACAAGTTTCATTTATTATGTATGGATTTTCCTTTTTGCATAGAAGAAAAAAGTAAAAGTCTTCTTCGATGGATCTGCCTTACTCTTATTTTGATCCTTTCCTTTCGAGAATTATTCGTATTTCTTTCAAGATGCTATGAAGTTGTAGAGATGTTGCCGAACTGTCTTCTTGATTCTTTAACATTGGATATTTTGTTATTGTGTATAAGAAACATTAGATTATAAAATGATCACTTTCTCTATAAGAGAGGGAGGGACTGGTTATCAGCATGTAACCTAGATGGAATTAGAATAGAAATTGTACTTGTTTGTTTATTTTGATCGAAGAACACACTGTAGCAGAAGCAATCAAAAAAACTCTTTGTGAAGGTTCTGAGGCCATTCCACGATAGGTTTGTAGTTATGCGATAGTTCATTCACATGGAGACAATCCCAATTTAGTTGACTTGTATTTAATATTGTTAAAAATGGGAGTTTGATACAATTTATATATTGTATGGACTTATGTACTTACTAAAATATTTAATCACATTTTTTAAGGGTAAATCATCCTCTTCAGGGCAATGACTTAATATATTCTATTATTCATAACATAATATTTTCCATTACATAGTTGGACATAAACAATGCACGCAGGTCAATCCTTTTCATCATGCCGAGCGAGAGCTTCATACGACTTCTATCAATTTCCACATTATGGGTTATGGGTGGGATTTATGGTGGGGGACCATGATTTACGCTTTAAAAAGGTCCTCGTGTGCCATGACTTCAATCGTGGCAAATGTATTCAATGGTTTTTTTTTTTTTTTTTTTTTTTGGGAAAATAATATATTCTTGGGAAAATTTCACACATTCCTTGGTATTTTGTTTTTAAGTGATCGAATTCTCAACTTTGCAATTAATTTCATGCACATTCTCGTCGTTAAGTTGACTAACAGAAGATACAAAATTACCTAATTACCCTCCCTATTAACTTGATAATCAAATAACAATTTGGGAATCTGATCAAAGAGAAAAAAAAAATGTTTAAAAGGATAAATATGTCATTTATTAATGGTTTAAGAGAAAATAGAATAGTAATTTAACAAATTTGAAATTATAATTTTACCATTAAAAAATTATAGATCATGTCACATCATTATTTAAGAGACTTGTCTATTATGACAAGTTTACCTTATACATATTTAAACAAATAAAAGATGGGTAAAATTAATAACAAATTAAGGGTTTGATGACTTAAAATCAAAATACAAGTTGTGGTTTAAATTTTCGGATCCATAACATAATATTTTTCCATTACCTACTTCCACGTAAAATCATGCCCATATGCCATGTGGAGACGGTGGAACTGGGGAAGGAGATTTTTTTTTAAAATAAATAAAAAAAAAAACATTTTGAGGACAAAGACTGGGAAGGAAAATCTCGAGAGTTGCCCATAAAAGCTGGCAAGTCTTCACCTTTAATAACATCATTAATTGAGTGAAAAAACAGAAAAGCTGTTTGAACATACCTGTCTCTACGATCTGCAACTGTAACGCGATGGCTGCTTCTAGTTCTTCCTCTCCTTCCTTCACAAATGTATCTTCTCCTTGCGAAGTATTCCTTAACTTTAGGAGTGAAGATACTCGCAATAATTTTGTTGGTTTCCTTCATAAAGCTCTGGTAGACAGAGGAATCGTAGTCTTTCTCAAAGGAGAAGAAAAGAAGACTGGAGATGCTATTGACCCAAGCCTCCGTACAGTGATCGAAGGTTGCAAAATCTACATCCCTATCTTCTCTTCAGGTTATGCGCATTGCAAACAGTGTTTGCGAGAACTCTCTCTGATGGTTGAATGCCAGAGATCCAACCATCAATTGATCATACCCATATTCTTTCACGTTAACTTATCGGTAGTTAAGCATCAAACCGGATGTTTTAAAAAGGCATTCACTAAATACGAGATCAATCAGAAGGACGATGCACTCAGTTGGAGGAATGCTCTGAAATTTGTAGGGAATTTCAAGGGAGTATCCATCAACATAAATAAGTAAGTCTCCCTCCCACAAAACTTCTATTAATTAAAGGTAGTCTCATTATCATATCTTAGAACTTTTACCAGGGGTAATATTTATTTGTCAAAATAAATTATTTTCATTAATTTTCAATCCATTATTGATTATATATAATGAATTATTCTAGACATATGTGATACACAAATAGATACAAACTTGTACTGAAAAAAAAATATATATTACAAGAAGGAAATATGCCTACTTGTCTGAGAGAAGTATAGAATTGGTAAAATGCTTGATTTGTGGGTATCCCATGCATCGACCATAGTCATAATTTGATGCAATATCTATGACTGGTCATGTATGAGATACTTCCCCTTGTATCATAATTGGTTCAAGATTTTTTCAACAATCAAACCCATTTTGACATACCATCATGGTTGTTGAGTTTACCATAGCAATCAATTTCCTTGTGATGCAAAATATTAATAGTTTACCATGTTTATGAGTTGTTTATAATAAATCATTTATGAGAATAAATTATGAATCATAAATAATAACCATTTAACACCATTAATCTATTTTTAGATATAATAGAATATCACAATAATGATAAATACCTTCAAACCTAATTGTAGATTTTAGATTATATCAATTTCTTTTTATTATAAATAAGTATCATAAATCATACCAAACAACTACATATATCATAATATATTATATAATTAATTCTATAATACATACCAAAGAAAGCCTTAGTAGTAGAATAAATTACTAACTTAGTTTATAAATTTTTATCGTACTAAAGTCTCATTATTTTTTTTATTACTTAATTTCCATTCCACCAAAATTTTAAGTACTTTAAAATTATTTTTTATATTTTATAGGTATTTGTCTCATTATTAGTTGTTGTGATTTTGCTTTTGCCATGGAATGATTGCAGGAATCAAGTAGATAAAGTGGAATTAGTTGTCAAAAGGGTTGTGGATGAATTGATCAATAGCACCCTCTTACCTGAATGTGAACACCCTATTGGAATGGATTCTCATGTGGAGAAAGTATTGTTGTTGTTAAATTCTGGTTCTAACGATGTTCAGTTCGTGGGTATCTGTGGTTATGTAGGCATTGGAAAGACAGCTATTGCGAGAGCCGTCTACAATCACAGTCTTTTAACCTTCAAGAGACACTGTTTTCTTTCAAATGTTGGAAAACAAACAATGGAATGGATGGGTCTAGAAACCTTGCAAAAGCGATTTCTAAAAGAAATCTTGAAAAGAGACACTGATGCTGATTTTCAAAACGGAAAAGCATTTATAAAAGAAATGCTTCATAAAGAAAAAGTTATTGTTGTTCTTGATGATGTGGATAGTGAAGAACAAGTAGAGGCTTTGGTTGGTGAATCCAATTGGATTGGTCAAGGAAGTAAGGTTATAATAGTAAGCAGAGATGAACATATTCTGAATGGGATTAAAATTTATCGGCCTCCAAAGCTGGATGATAAACAATCTCTTCAACTCTTTTGTCAGCATGCATTTTCAAAGAATGAACCTCCAACAAAGTATGTAGAACTTTCAAAACATGTGATGGATTATTCGCAAGGATTGCCTTTAACTCTAGAGATGTTGGGGAAGAACCTATCCAAAGTAAGCAACAAAGAAGACAAGATAAGTGATATACCAAAAAAAATTTCAAATATTGGTATAGATGAAGTCCAAAGAAGATTGAAGATAAACTATGATACTTTAAAATATGATATTCTGAAAACCATTTTTCTTGATGGTGCATGTTTTTTCATTGGATGGAAGAAAAAAATGGTAATTTCTATATGGGAAGCTTGTGGCTATTACCCGAAATCAAAAATAGACAGATTGACTAAAAGATCTCTTCTAAAATTTGAACGTAATGAAAACAATGGATACTACTTAAAGATGGATGATCTGATTAAAGACATGGGAAGGAATATTGTTTTAGAAGAAAGTTGGGTCAATAAGCATAGTAGATTATGGTCTCGAGACAAAATCTGGGAAGTACTAGGAGGGTACAATAAGGTGAGAATTAATTAAGCTTGTATACATATTCTTTTGGACGGGTTTGGATGCACTACATTGCTTTTATTATGATACCCAAAATAACAATGCATATCCTCTCTCCACCTAGTGATTTGTACTCTTCTCAGGTATCATAATTCCATTCTTTTTTGGAACTCACTAATTTCAATTTTTCACTTGAGTCATTTTTTATTGTAGAGAATGGACATGATAGAAGGCATAATCTTTCCCTCCGATGCAACAAGGGAATGAAGACTTTGAGAACATGTCAAATCTAAGATTTCTCCAGATTCATTCAAAACACTTCAAGGGAGATTTTTCACGCCTTCCTTCTACACTATGCTGGTTCAAGTGGGTGGGCCATTGCTTGGATATTCCACCGACCAATTTTTATCATACTACAGTGGTTCATCTCATCTTATTGGGAAACGATATTACACAAGCTTGGAATATCAAGCCTCATGATGAAAATAAGGTATAGTTAATAAATTTAACTTTTAATTTCCTTTGTCATTTGATCATTTATAAGTTTGATGGAACGATGGTACAATATATATTTGTTTGGTTTCTTTTACTTTGACAGCGGTTCCAAAAGTTGAAAGTTCTCGATCTTCGCTCTTGTCCTAATCTATCCAAGTCCCCAAACTTTTCATGGTTCCCTTACTTGGAGCAATTAGATTTTACTGGATGTTCTTCCTTAAAGAAGTTAGATAAGTCAATCGGGGAATTGAGGTGGCTCATGATTCTTATTCTTAGATTCTGCAAATCACTGAAGAAGTTGCCCGAGTCCATTGGGGATCTAAAATCTCTAGTCACTCTTGACTTGTCAAGGACAAAAATTAAAGAGCTCCCAAACAGCATTTTTCGACTGACATCTCTCGAAAAGCTCAGTCTCATGGAGTGTACTCCCAGTTGCAATATTTCAAAAGTTCCTTATGGTTTTTCAATGCTTTCCAAGTTGAAGCTCGGTCTCCTGGAGTGTACTCCCACTTGCAGCATTTCAAAATTTCCTTATGGTTTTTCAATGTTTTCCAAGTTGAAGCAATTATTCATTCAATGCAAGATGTTAAAATCCATCCCGGAGCTTCCCTCCAGTTTAGTTGAACTTCACTATGAAAAATGTTATTCATTGATACAACTACCAGATTTGTCAAAATTGAAAGTTTTGATAAAATTACTGCTTAAAGATTGCAAAGAGCTGAAAAAGATCCAAGGGCTCGAGGGAATAAAATCCTTGGAAGAATTAGATGTGCAGGGATGTTATAACTTGACACGTACTGCAAGGAAGAAACTTAGCAAGGTATTTTCACCCTTCTTATTTAACCCCTCTTGTTTATTTGTGGATCTTCTCTCCACTTGGTAACCACCTACACTTTTGGGAACCGTATATGAGTGAGTCCACTTCTAAAACATGGTTATAAAAAATGGAGGGTGATTATTATGTGGGTATGTGGGTAGGGGATCTGGAATCTTTATTTTTCCTGGCCTACTCTTATTCTAATTGGAACTATATAAAACCGCTAATTAGTTTAAAGGGTCATACCAAAAAAAATTAGTTTAAAGGGAAAAGATATCCTTACCCGGCAGAGTCCGCTGGACTCTCTCACATAGACAATGAAATGAGTAATGCGAGGGTACAGAAGGGACGACGGACTGTCGGGCAGCTAACGATCCTTCTCCATTTACTTTATTAGTTTGATTGATTATTGACGGCTCCTTTCATTCCTTTCCTCCCATTTGAATTTCTTTTAGGGAAACCCAGATGGGCTCAAGGCAAACCCAGATGAGGCAAACCCAGATGGGCTCATGGAAAACCCAGATGAGGCAAACCTAGACGGGCTCACGGCAAATCCAGATGGGCTCATGGCAAACACAGATGAGGCAAACCCAGACGGGCTCACGGCAAACCCAGGTGGGCTCACGGGAAACCCAGATGAGGCAAACCCAGATGGGCTGATGGCAAACCCAGATGGGCTAACGGCAAACCCATATTATTTCTTGACTGGTAAGAAGGGGTTAAGTCTATGCTTTGTTTTCAAATGTCTTTCAAACGTGATGGAACGGCTACCATCCATCAATTTTGATATTGAGGCTTCTATCAGCCAAAAAGAAAAGAAAAGGATCACGTGTCGTTATACACTGAGAATTGAGGACGTTCCTTTTGTTGATGAAGATCTATTCTACATTCACCATTTCAATGGTTTTTACTGGTTTGGGATTCCGTTGGAGGGAAAATATGCTATTGAGAATTTAAATATTATTGTTTCACCTACGTCAAGGCTCGGTTGTAAATGTGAAATAACATCATGGGCGATTTTATTTGAGTAACAGTAGCAGATTTCTCCAATTGCTCATATGTGGACAACAATGGTGAAGTGCCTATCGAAGCAGGGGAAGAGGTGAGGAATAACACAATTGGATCTTGTTCTCTGGTCGATGCATTCCTCCCCTTTCCCCTTGTGGTCATTTGAATGGAAAACAAGTTCATTTTGGTGATAAGGTGATTGTCCACTATTCAGACAAATTGAACAACCAAGCGGGAGGTCTTATCAAGGAGTCATCCGATCGATAATGATACCTTGGACAGCAAAGATTCAACTGATGTCTCCTCGTGTTGGGAGGATAATAGTGGCAATAGCTCGCATCATCTAATGAGTGATGAGGATACAAGGGAAGTTATTATTTCTACTTCTCTAGCCTTCCTGAGAAATACCCCCAGTTGTACTCTTAGTCATTTTCGAGACATTAAAAAATGAGTATGTGGTGTAGTGGCTATTTTATTCCTTTGGTTGGGCCTTGGTTATGTTGTAACCTAGTTTCCATTGTTGTTGTTGGTTTTTTGTGAATTCTATCTGAGTCCCTCGAGAGGGTTGTCAAGCTTCTAGTGTTCTCCTTTTGGATCAATAAAATATCTACTTATCCGTAAAAGTATATTCATTGAATTTTATTTTATTTTATTCTTCTTTTTTTTTTAAGATTTGACTCTATTTCTGATTAATAATTGATGAACTTCTAATACAACGATCATGTAAATAAGTAGTTTAGTTTGTGGTGGATTATTTTAGTCAAAATTTTAGGAATCAGATTGGCTCAACTGACCCATCCCGATTTCATATGGTTTTGCACAACATGGATATCAATAACATGAGGACCAAGCGTTCTCTTGCCTGACACAAAAGATGATAGGAAGGAGGATTTAGACGCTAGAGAAGCATATTGAAATCTTATATGGTAAAAGGGATAAAAAAAATGGTAGTCGATTACCTGGAAGAGAGAGAGAGAAGGATAAAAAAAAATGGTAGTCGATTACTGAGAAGAGAGAGAGAGAGAGAGAGAGAGAACGTCACGATTTCAAGGAAGAAAGAGATAATAATACTATAGCCTATTGTTGTGCTCAATCAATTCCCTGCACAACCATAGTATATGCCTTGTGATCATGGTTTTAATTCACGGTATTGGAATATGTATCACATACTTTAAAATAGACACGGATTCGAATATGTATCAGCTGATACATTAAGATGTCATAGCTTTTTGCCCATGTGTCGACCTAAAATGTTGAGTCATCCGATGCCGTATTGGTAAGGTATCTATATCGGCCACTGTAATACCAATACGGATCAATGATACGGCCAATCCCACCCCCATACTTAAAACCATGCTTGTTATAGACCTCATCAGGATGAGTATTATTGTGGAACTACAATTGGCTTGCAGCAAGATATTCCTATAGCAACATACACAGCTGATCTCCATACAAAATTAACTAAGGCGCTCTTTGGTATAGTTTATATTTATGTTTATGAGCTATTTATGACAAATCATTTATGAAAATAAATTATAAATCGTAATTAATAACCTAATAACCTTTTGATACCTTTAGAGATAAAAAAGAACTAACAATAGATTATGATAATAAAGATAAACACCTAACCTATTTGTAGATTTTAGATTATAACAATTTATTATAAATAAAAATAAGAACAATTTCATCTAGACCCCATCAAAGATTGCTAATATCATCTACACCCATAAGAATGCAAAAACATCACCTAGGTCCACTTAACTAACGGAAATCACTAAATTTATTGAAATACAATTTTACCCCTCAAATTATAAATTGTAAAATTAAAAAATTATGTTCATTTACTAATTTATCCTTCAAATCAAAATTGTATTTATCATGACCAACTCCAGTTTCGCTATGGTTTTCAACCCGACCCGCCCGAATTCAAAGATCCATCTCAGGATTCTTCCTTGCCCGATATGATTTCTGCGATTATTTTTCCATGGAATCGTCTTCTTCTTCTTTTCCCCTTTTCCTTATGATTTATATTTCTTCTACTAAAATATAAGAGCTATGAATCTTTAGAGAGAAGCATGTATATCAGCTCTTCAATTCTCATCTTTGGATCTCATATCGGTTCCGTATTCCCACACCCCCAAGCTTTAATCATTCGCTGAGATTTGATTTTAGATTTGGTTCTATTCGATCCAGGCGATATTTTTGTTTTCTGGTCCACTGTAGTGAGAAGCAATCCTCATGGACTTGGTAAGGATCTATGAATGATTCATTTTATTTTTTTTTATAAAATATGAACGATTCATTGGAGTTTCTTCCGTCGTAATTTTGTCTGCAACTTTAATTTCTGTTTTACTACTATGATTCAAACCTCACTAAAAATGTCTTCAATCACGATATCATGATATGGGGGTTGAGATGGAATCATTAGTTATTTGGAGGATTCAACGGAGGATCCACAATAGAATGGTGATTCATACCTAATGATTCAGAAAACTCAGATCTGAAAAGAATAACTAGAAGAAAACTCAGATCTAAAGAACGTATTAGGAGTGATGCAGAAAACTTTAGATCTGAAGAAAACAGGTTCAAGAATCGAAAAAAACAGTGGAGAAAAAACAAGAATGTAGAGCTGAAAAAAAAACTCAGATCTGAAGAGAATAACTAGAAGAAAACTCAGATCTAAAGAACGTTTTAGGAGTGATGCATAAAACTTTAGATCTGAAGAAAACAGGTTCAAGAACCGAAAAAAACAGTGGAGAAAAAACAAGAATGTAGAGCTAAAAAAAAACATAGATCTGAAGAGAAAGGAACCTCAGAGATTCAAAGACTTGAAGAGAAAGGAACCTCACAGATCTAAATAAGGGTTTACCGGAGAAAAGAACCCAGGTCGAAAAATAGAGTAAGGAGAGAGAGAGAGAGAGAGAGAGAGAGAGAGAGAGAGAGAGAGAGGAAGCAATGCACAAGTAGAAGAGAGGGGTTTGGGTAAAGGGTATAATGGTCTTTTCAACAGGTCAAAAGGGTATTATCGTCTTTCAAATATTTCAATCCACCTGACGTCAACATCTAACAGAAATCAACTGACGGAGTGGACTTCTTTGATTAGCACAGTCAAAGTTTCGGGGTGTAAATGATGTTTTTGCATTCTTGTGGGTGTAGATGATGTTAACAATCTTTGATGGGGTGTAGATGAAATTTTTTTTAAAATAATATCATAATTCATACCAAACAATTACTTCTGTGATAATGTATTATATAATTAATTCTATAATATACCAAAGAGAACCCTAGCTAGCCAGGAGTCGAGAGAAGTGGTTCTATAATAATCTTGACACAAGCTAATTGGACAGGTGTATCAGTACAATGCAAAAATGAATCTTAGAAATGCATTGATTTTGCTTCGCTCCTTGGCCTCTAGGCTGGGAGCAACAGTGGTTTGTCCGTCCAAGGCCCCCCGGGCCACAGCACCCTGATCATGCCATTAATTTCATTGAGAGTAGACCATCGAAAAACGGTGGGTTGCATAAGCAACTTGTTGGTAAAGCATCATTTCTACTTTAAAATGGAATATGACACTTTGAGCACATAGGGTGTTCCCTTTGAGATCTTCTCTCTCGTGGCAAGAGAGAAAGTGGATTGGAATCTAAAAAGACACAAGGTTTATCCTAAATTTTGATATCACATGCCATTGTTTTATCTTTGTACGACACCGTTCCTCCCATGTCACTATTATTGCTGTTTATGTTGATGATATTATTTTTATCGAGAATGACAAGGCAGACATTGCTGAAATCAAATCTTATTTGAACACTGATTTTCAGATGAAAGATTTAGGTCTTCTTCATTAGTTTTTAGGGATTGAAGTGGTTCGTAGTAGTAAGAGCATTAACTTGTCTCAAAGAAAATATATGCTTGATTTACTTTCTGAATCAGGAATTCTTTGAGCTATACCAGTTGATGCATCAATTGATCCACATCAGAAACTTGAAACTTATTACAGTCCTGACTATTCTGACATTCATTAATACAGACGTTTGGCTGGAAAGTTGATCTATCTAATTGTAACTCGGCCTGATATTTCTTTTGTTATTGAGGTTGTTAGTCAGTTTATGCATGCTCCTAAAGTTGCTCATTGGGAAGCAGCGTGTTGCATATTGCGATACCTCAAGAAATCTCTTGGAATTGATCTTATTTATCATCGACATCGGAATCTTGACATTGTTGGTTATTCTGATTCTAATAGGGTAGGAGCTGATGGTGATAGACGTTCCACCATTGGATATTGTACTTTTGTTGGAGGTAATCTGGTTATTTGACAGAATAAGAAACAAACTATTATATCTAAGTCCAGTGCTGAAGCTGAATATTGTGTTATAGCACGTCTACTGCTGAATTGTTATGATTGAAAACTCTTCTACAAGAACTTGAATTTCCTATCTCTAGACCTATGTCATTGATGTGTGATAATCAATCTGCTATTTATATTACAAGTAATCTAGTCTTTCATGAACTTACTGATAAGTGTGTGATTTTTATATTTTTATTCCCTTTGCACTTTGCTTTTTAATATGTTTATGCCTTATTGAACTGATTAAGATGAATTTTATATAGACATTGTGAATTAATTGTTAAAAGATAGAAAATTTCCAGTATCCTTAATATTGATGTTCTGAGTTTCATACAAGTTTTTGACGTGGAAGGAGTTCCAGAATTGAAAAGTTGTCTTCAGTAAAATTGTAGAGGACGTCTCAACCTTTTTGGAATAGTATTATGGAGAAAAATATGAGTTCGTTTGGGCCTCCAAACATTACCTAAAAGTCTAACACGAAAATCTGATCAGAATCCAAATTGGAGCAACTGTCTGATCTGATTAAAGCATTCAACGGTGGATGTAAATTCATAAAGAGTCTCCTAATCAAGTTAGAAAACCTAAACCTCAATAAAAGACTCCAAAGAAAAAAAGAAGACTCTATAATTTCAGAATTCTAAATATAAGAAGGAATCCTACACAAAGAAGGAATCCTACACAAAGAATGAATTATAAGTTACAAAGGATTATCATGTTTTATATATATAGAGCACTAGTGTGATCTCTCTCTCTCTCTCTCTCTCTCTCTCTCTCTCTCTCTCTCTTGTTGAAAATTTATCTATCTTTGAAAGGATTGTAATGTCTAGCTAATTTTCTCTTTCAGTTCAAGGAAATTTTAAAGCCCAAACTCATGTCAATGGTGTAATCTCTATTCAGTAACGTTGTTCTTATTCTCTCTTTTATTAGAATTATTTATGTTATTTTTTTCTCTTTATTTATGATATTCGTCTGAATAATTCAGTAATGGCCTGCTAAATTGGTTAGATTAATATTAATTGCTAGATCTAGAATTTATGATATGTAATCATCCTGACTTTAATCACAAGTAGCAAACAGTGATAGATGATTATGTCTAAATTTTCGTCTCATCATTGTGAATAATATAACCTTAGTTAAATAATCTTCGCTTGTGTGTGATTGTTGCTTAGATTGATCTATTTTCTACCCTCTTAATGCTGTCATTGAATTAAACATTAAGAGCTTATTCAGTGTTGTTCAATGATTAGATGTCTCTAAAGAACTTGTTTCAGTTGAGGTACTTAATGAAAAACTCGGGTAACAGAACTTATCGTTATCTAGGGTCTTTAATTCTGATTGGAAGAAAGAGATTAACGTTGCGATTAATTTTACTCATTGCATGTGCGGGTGGATATTGAACAAAAAACTGAATATTCTCATCTAATTATCTTCCTATTTAAATTCTGTCTGTTTACTTTCAATTTGATTTAAACAACCAAAATCCCCCTTCGTTATTGTGTTTATTTAGCATTAATTAGTATATTTAGTTTGAGTAGAATATAAATTTTAATCAATTCATTCTCTGTGGGGATCAACCTTTGCTTATCTTATTTACAGTTTATTAATCAGGTCAGTGAAGAAATATTTAATTAAATTGGTGCATTCGACACGCTACCAAATTTTGGCGCCGTTGCCATTTGACTCACTCTGCTCTCTAGACTTTGAATGTTGGATTTTGTTTCCTTTTGAAACTGTTGGATACTTTTAGAGCAAGAGATTTAACTATGTCCTCTAATGATGAGTTTGAATTCTGAGGGACAAGTGGCATGGGTTGGAATGTTGGCTATCTATTTTGATAGAAGTTCTGTCATGTTGGTCCGTTTTCTCTAGAGCTTAGGTTTGGATGATCTCCAACTTGGATTGTATGTGTTAGAATATGGATCATACTGTCTTAGTGGTCCTGAAAAGTTACCTGCAGCATTGGTTTGTTCGGTGGATCCTTCTTGAAGTGTTGGACACATATCAGTTGAGTGTCCCATCATCGAACATATCCCACAAGCTTTTACCTGCTGTAAATTTCCTACAGCCATTTATCTAACAAGAGAGGTAAGATCAAATAACTGTTGTTCGAAGGAAGAGGTATTTACCTCATTCACCTTTTTGAGTGGTACATCGTTTCTTGTACCAAACTGTTGAAAATTTACAGCCGTGTTTGCAATTAACCTTCTTGCAATTTCAGGGGTTTTATCTACTATAGCTCTTCCATTTGCTGCATCTATCATGTTCCTTTCCATGGACAATAATTCTTCATAAAAATACTGAATTAGGAGTTGATCACTTATCTGGTGATGTGGACAACTAGTACATAGTTTCTTGAAACGCTCTCAAGATTCATGGAGTGTTTCTCCAGTGTACTGTCGTATGCCACAGATTTCCTCTCTGATGGTGGCGGCTCTAGAGACTTAGAAGTATTTTTTTAAAAATAATCTTTTAATTTCATTCCATGTAATGATCATCCCAGATGGTAGGTAGTAAAGTCAATCTTTTGCACGTACCAAACACATAGAGGTTGATTGTCACTTTGTTCGAGATGTTGTTATAAAGAAAATAGTTGTTACTCCCTTCGTATCTTCATCAAATCAACTTGTTGATATTCTTACGAAGTCATTGTTTAAACCAACGTATCGATAAAACTGTCACAAGCTTGGATTGGGTGATCTGTATACTCCAAACTTGAGGGAGGGTGTTAACGTGGCCCACAGCAGGCCCATCTCTATAAACAAAGAGTTGTCACTAGCGGTAACTAGTGCCAGCGACAACTCCTAGGCAATTTTATTCTTTCCTTATTTTTCTGTTTTATTGTTTCTTTTATGGTTATTATTTGTTTTCTTTCACGTCTCTTCTATTTATAGAGACTTTCTCTATGTCATGGTTCCTTTTTGTCTATAAGCAACTATAGAGGAGAGTAGATTATTGATCTCGATACCAGCTACTTGCTGGGTTTTCATGGACTACTCTCTCTCTCTCTCTCTCTCTCTCTCTCTCTTCAATTTTCTACTTCTTCTTCTTTGATTTTCTGGTTTAATTCTTCTATTGTGGTGTTTTGTTACAGTTTGGTTGCATTATTTGAAATAATTAATTTAAATAATAAGATATACATTTGGATCATAATTTTCATATTCCATTACCTTTCACTTCTTCTACAAAACTAGAATCCATCTTCCTCTTTCATGCCCTCCTGATGTGATGGTGGCAATCAAAATGAAGGCTTCACGCCCTCCGTCATCATCAGTTGACCCAAGGGTGAGATTGACCACGTTATTCCAGTACCGGAGGGCTGCTGCTACGAATGCCCAATCCTGATGAAGAGCGCAGGTAGCTCTACCCAAGGGTGCTCCTGCTCCGGTGGTGAAGAACAAGAGTAATGGAGGTGTCATAGAATGGTGCTGCGGTGTCTCCAAGGATGGTTGTGAAGAACAAGAGTAATGGAGGTGTTGTAGAATGGTGCTGCAGTGTCTCCGAGGATTGAGGTTTGAGAACCATCACGTAATGGTGTCAAAATCGCGTTCAAATTGAAAATTAAACCCAAATCAATCTGATTCAGTTCATGTCAAACCGAAATCAAACTACATTGGGCCATAATTGGATTGGGATTTTGAAGCCCCGTGAAAAACTGGAACCAGACAGGATCAATTGATAAGTCAAACCAAACAGTATCAATATGACCAAAACCAAACCCATCGGATAGTGGAACGATAAATCCTATTAAGTCAACCTTTCTTTTTCTTTTCTTTTTCTAAATTTGCGCTATTAAGTCAGCTTATTACTATATGGTATACCAAACCGATAAGAGCCCATTACAGCAGGCTTGGCCCGAAACCAAACTGGGTCAAAGCCGAAATTTTTTATTGGGCCATAATTGGGCTAAGGTTTGTAGGACTGAAATTGAATCAAACCAAACCATTGACATTCCTACTACCATTATGGGAGAAAGCAGAAGTATGCCTTGAAGAAGGGAGATTGTGAACTCGTCCTACAAAAAGTCAAAGAACCATAAGAAGAAGAAACTAGGGCATGGGTTGTTCGATGAGGGATCGAAGCAGAGAAATGATGGTATAGGTTCTATGCAGATCTTCTTGAGAGGCCTTGGAGATGAGGGTAGCTCTCACAATGAGTCCATAACCAATAGCCCAGTAAGGAAACATTTAAGAATCGTTTAACATAAACCTAAGTATTGCATAACTCTTCTTCCAAAAAGCATTCATAAAAACGATCGCGATGGGACTCGAACCCACAATCTCCCGCTCCGGAGGCGAGCGCCTTATCCATTAGGCCACGCGATCCTTTGACGTTTATTGCTGCTCTGCCAATATTATTATAAGAAGTATTTCTTGACGTCCATCAGCTCCGAAACTCTTTCTTACTTCCTCTTAACGGTTCCAATTACTGATCCAAATTCGGGTTTCATCTTTGGAAGAGTGAAATTATTGGAATCACCGAACCCAAAAGAGAAGGCAAAAAAAAACCTTATCATGAAAGAAGAATTTGAACCGATTCTAAATTTGATCTTGCCGTGAGTGTAACCATGGTTCTAAATCTAGGTCTCGAATACAATAGGTTATGTCCAAAATCAATAAGAATCAACCAATCTCTCCACATGATTACCTCATCCCCAAGACCTAGGGGTCAAATCCAATGGACCCACATCCAAAGGGGATTGGGATCCTCTGTAGTGAGACCCCCTCTACAATGAGATGTAATGAGGATCTCATCCATTCAATGTGGATCTACATGTATCGATGCCCTTTGAAGGGATCAGGATACATGTCGATTCAGTTTGAGTGGATGGGATCCTCACTACAGGGGTGTCGATCCAGTTTGAGTGGATGAGATCCTCATTACAGGGGTGGCCTCGTTACATAGGATCTTTTTCCATCCAAAGGTGGGTCTCATACCCCATGGGGGTACCTCAAGAGGAGAGGATCAAGACTCAATGTGAATTAGGTATTTTTCTCATGGCTGAAAAGATGGCTTCTATGTCTCTCTTAATTTTGTACTTTTCCTTGGTTGTCTCTTCGCTTGTTGAAATAAAATGATGTTTATAGAAGGGAAAATTTCAGCTACCACCCAAAAAGAATTGATTAAATCACCTACCACCCAAGTTGTTTAAAAAAATACCTACCACCCAAGTTAGACAAACGTTAGTAAATGGACTGATGGGAAAAAGTTGAAATTATGTGTGAACCTTTATATCACTTTCTTCTTCTTCTCTGTTTCTTTGCAATATTTTATCAAAAAAAAAAAAAAAAAAGAACTCAAATGTTCTCGAAAGATTTCTCAATCCTCTCCTTCTCCTTTGCCATCAGTCAGATATGATAAGGGCAAGGAGAATATTGAACACCTTTCTCAGCCTCGGACTTGCAAGCAAACCAAGAAACCTAAGGAATCCAAGCATTCATATGAAAAGGAGTGGCAAAAAATTCAAGGGAAACTTGCACAGTTGCGCATTGAAAAGGAGTAGACTGAAGAGCTCATAAAGGTCAGAGATTTGATGCTGAAACAGAAAGATGAAGAACTTGAAAACCGGGGCAGAGAGCAGGAGAAACTGCAGTTGGAGCCGAAGAAGCTGCAGAAATTGAAGGAGTTCAAACCCACCATGGTATATCCGGTTGATCGCTCTTTTTTTTGTTAGCTTTTCTTGATCTTGATTTCTGATTTGATATTTATTCTGTTTCTCTTTACTTCATGCAGAACTTCCCTCTTGTTCAATCTGTGAGAGAAACGAAGCAAGAAAAGAACGTCAAGAGCAAGAAGAAGGCGGGTCTAAACATCAAAAAGCCATCTCCAACTTATATCATGTGCTGCAAAGACCAGTGGAATGAGTAAAACACGGGGATGAAATAGATTCACATATTTAGAAATTTTCTGCTTGATTTCTCTTGAAATTATCCTTTGGGAATGTTGATACAGGTAAAGAAAGATAACTCAGATGCCAAGTTCAAAGAAATCTCGAACATATTGGGATCAAAATGGAAGAACATTAGCCCAGAAGAGAGAAACCCCCAATTGCATCCTTCATCTTTGATAGTAACTCTACCTACATTTGAAATCATTTTATTTAAATTTTTGTTCCTACAAAGAAGTTCTTGAGATAGAAATTGTAACAAAACTACTAATGGAGTTGGATTTTTATTTTTTTTAATTGAGTACTGAAATGAAATTCCAAACAAATCAATCGGAGATCAAAGTCATCTAGATTGATTCAAGGGGTACTCAAGCTTAAAAATAAATAATAAAAAAATCATGTATTCTCATAGAGAACTTGACAATAAGGGTATTATTGTCATTCAAGTATTTTGTAATGGCTGACATCAGCAACTAACGGCTCTGTTAGTTGCTTTTGGACTTTTTTAATAAAAGTTTGTTTAACTTGGGGGTAGGTGATTTTTTTAAACAATTTGGGTGGTAGGTGATTTGATCTATCCTTTTTAGGTGTTGGGTGATTTGATCCAGTTTGAGTGGATGGGATCCTCACTACAGGGGTGGTTTCATTACATAGGATTTTTTCCATCCAGAGGTCAGTCTCATACCCCATGGGGGTCAAGAGGAGACGATCAAGACTCAATG
This sequence comes from Protea cynaroides, assembly GCA_028583415.1. Taxonomy (NCBI): domain Eukaryota; kingdom Viridiplantae; phylum Streptophyta; class Magnoliopsida; order Proteales; family Proteaceae; genus Protea; species Protea cynaroides. The sequence continues at coordinate 55,143,021 of CM053267.1, read as the reverse complement.
TGAATTAGGCATTTTTCTCATGGCTGAAAAGATGGCTTCAATCTCTCTTAATTGTGTACTTTTCCTTGGTGTCTCTTTGGCTTGTTGAAATAAAATGATGTTTGTAGAATGTAATGTTTGATAAATTCAACAATATCTTCATTTCTTCCTTGTTGATTCTAAGCAGAGCTGTTAAATAAATAAATAAATATAAATAACTTTATTAATCATAATATATAAAGATCTTAAATTAAAAACAAGAAACTCTCAAAACCTTCAAACCAAATAAATGAATTCACAGGATACACTAAACCCGCCAAATGAATGAAATATCAATACTATTAGTCTCACCCGCTCAAAACCCAATCTTAAAAGAATGTGAAGAACAAAACAAATGTAATTAGATACAACATAATGACATCTCTCAGTTGCTCGCCTTGGTCTTGAATCGGTACAGTGCTTTCTTCTTCTTGTGTGAAGCATTCTCAATGGTAAGAACAATTTTCCCAGGTTCATTATTCCTGAAGGAATTTCGAACTGGTCCTTCATTTGCAGAGATCTTCTTCCCCTTCTGAATGATAACAGTGTATGAACCCTCATCATCTGGGACAAATTCCTCCTTGTAGCTGACCTCCCAACCCAACACAGTCAAGTCCCAGATAGCAGTGGATCCAATCTCTGGTACAGGGATTTCAACAGTTTCTTTTCCTCCGTTCTTGACAAGGAGTTCAGAGACGATTCCATCTTCAACAGAGAACTCAGAATCATTTTCCCGTTTCAGTCCACCAAATTGGATGGGGATATTCTCAGCAGGAATGTACCTACAGAGAAAAAAAAAAAAAAAGAAATTTCAATCCATTGAAGCCTTTATATGATTACCATGATCACAGAAGAAAAATTACTTACTTAAGAAGGGTTTCTGCAACCTTGGATGAACGAGCAAAGACAAACTTGCTCTTGGTTCTATGGGTCAAGAAAGGGGATAATACAGCATTGAAGGCATAATACCAGAACGGCACATTGATGAAGATCTGCAACCAAATAAACAAAAATTAAACAACCCTCAACATAATCCAAGTTTGGGTTCTCTCTAATTACTTAAAAATCAGATTTTCTTACTTTTGAGATTCCAATGAAGTTGCAGAGATACTTACATTCCTTGCGACAAACTCAGGATAGTTATCTTGGAGGAGCCCAACAGCTTGCTTAGTGGCAATCCTAAGCTCCTTCTTTGAGGGTCCAGGGGAGTTCTTGAGATCAGTGATTTGAAGCATGGAAGAGACACCACCTTGCTTGAAATCAAGTTTCTGGATGCCCTCCTCCATCAACTGAAACCTCCATCTCAAGAACTGATTGCGTTTCTCCTCAGTTCCAAATGTCTTCTGATAAAGCTCCTCATTCTGAAAGACACCATAAATGTTGTAGCAGACAGGGTGTCCTTCACGATCAACACCATTCATGTAGGCCACTGAGTTCAGATCTGAACCCAAATCCTCATCCAATATTGAATCGATCTTGAATTCCTTCCTCCATTGAAGGGTATTCTTCAACATCTCAAAGGCATCATTGACCTTGAAATCCCTAGCTCTCAAAAACTTCAAGAGGATCACATCAGTACCTTCTGCTCCTTTGCTTGGTAACAGAGGAACTCTCCAAAGTGAGATATCCACGTTTACTTCCTCGGCTTCTTCAACTTCCTCAGCTTCTTCGGCTGCTTTCTCCTTGTCAGCTTCTCCTTCTGCTACAGATTTCTCCTTTTCTGGAACTCCTTTTGAAGGTTTCTCTTCTGCCTCACTTTCTGATTGCGCAGGTTTCTCCTCCTCTTTCTTCTCATCCAGCTTACCTTCCTCCTCTTCCTTTACAGGTTGCCCCTTCTCTTCAATCTCCTCTATGGGTGTTTCCTCCTCTTTCTTCTCTTCCTTCTTGGTTTCCTCTTTAAAGAGCTTGTTTCCAAGGATTGCTTCTTCAAGCTTCGATCTAAGCTCGATCAACGCTTTCTTTTCATGCTCCTTCAAATCAGAGAGGAAATAGCTCTCCTCCTTGAATGAAGAACTCTTTGAAACAACAGAAACAGCATCTCCAGATCCAGTTTCGGCCTCAATTTTCTTCTCCTCCACCTGTTCTGTTTTGGGTTCATCCCCCTTCTTTGCATCAACATCTCCCTCTGCAACTTTTACGGTCTCGACCACTTCTGGTTGAGAAACAGGAACTTCTACCACTTGGGTCTCTTCGGAGTTAACTTCAGCAGTCATGGTTGACTGGTTTTTGGATAAAAATGAAGAAGAGTGAGGGAAGGAAACAATGGAGGAAGGAGAGAGAACAAACTCACAACCTCACAGCCTCTGTTTCACCTCTCCTCCACCCTGTTCTTTCAAAACTGGTGAATATGGAGAATGGCTTCAACGGTTATATATCTGTCAATTGGATTTTGAAAAAGCTGGAAAAGTTCAAAAGCCCACCAACGGTCACTGATCTGGAGCCACCGCATAAGAGCCGTTTGGATTCTTTCACAAGGGTTCTGCTAGGTTGTAGGACAGGCAAATGTGGCCCACCATCTATTTTTAGCCGTTTACATATAGTCTCACGACTCTCACTCTCCAACTCCAACAGCTAGATTCTCACTCTCACCATAAAATGATTTTTTAAGTTTCTCCCAAATTTATCATTTTATGAGAAATTGAAATTATTTGTGGGCTAGCTTCTTTAGAATGAGCCTGGTGTTATGAATAAGAGAATACATTTAAAGACAACTTTAGTTGGGGTCCTAACTACAAACCAGGAATATTAATCAAGCATAGATTCACTGGAAGTACGGATGACTCCTCTAAAATGTGTTTACTAATGGGATTTTGACTGCCATTAAGTGTGAGAAGCTCATTTTTTCCCATTTATTTTATATTCTTTTGGTAAACTCATGTTATCCCTCTACTCACATGAAATGTATATTGTGTTATAATTTTTTATTACAAGGTCTTAGTGAATGATCACCTTTAAAAACAAAAAAAAGTTTGATTTAATGAAAATGTCTTTATGAAATGCATGGTATAAAGTTACCAATTTGATATATATATATATATATATATATATATATATAAAATTTCAAATCAAAGTAGTATAACTTAACTTTCTTGTGCTGATACCCAAAAAATAGTATCATAAGGTAAAAATAGATATATTATTGATTGTACTCTGTTGTTCCTCAATAGTTTTGTATACATTAACACTTATGTTCGAAATCATATTTTATGATCACACATAATGCAATAGTCATGTGAATAGAAAATCCAATTCTATCTCTAATTGCAAACAAGGTAAAGTATAAACTTTAGGAGAAGTAAAACGCCAAATAATATTAATGAAAATTAATTAACATTTAAAATATTAAAATTAAGACCTTTAAAGCATCATTTTCTAAATGATATTTAATTATTAATCCCATTTATAAGGTGTCATATAATTCTTCTTCTTTTTGTCTATTCTTAACAAAACTAACATTTACTATATTCTATTATTTCCTATGAAAGAATTGAAAACAAAGGTTTCTATTCTTTTTTTTTCTTAATATTTGTAGCCACCCTTTTTTATTCTTGCTTCTATGACTAAACTATAATTGTAATTCTGAGACAGCATGATGACCTATCTTCTTCTTCCCTTATAAGGTATCTTATTTCATATCTTCCCTCCCCTCCTGCCTTCTAAAACCAGATTAAAAGCTTTAACTATTAAACACATATTGCATTTATATATGTAAATTTATGTTTTTACCCTTAGTTAGATTTAGTCTATAAATACTTTCTCATTAACTGTCCTCATTAATGAAAATGTTCTTCGAGCTCTATTCTTTTCTCTAAATTCATGGTCTGACATGGTATTAGAGCTCAGGAGCATTTCTTATTTATTTATTTATTTATTTATTTTTATTATGATCGTTCGTTACTTCCTACTCAACTAATTCGTATGATTTCCTTGCTACTTATTATCTAATCTTCTTACTAAAGCCTTGGGCTAGAGTCTATTATCGTGTCTTATTGACAAGCTTAGATTACTGCATTCTCCTCTATCAGCTTGAGGGGGCATATTAAACACGTATTTTATTTAAATATGTAAATTTATGTTTTTGCCCCTAGTTAGATTTAGTCTATAAATACCTTCTCATGTATTGTTACTCATTAGTGAAAATATTTTTCGAACTCTATTCTTCTCTGTATATTCATGGTCTACCAATTTGGGATGTTCCACTATAATAACATACACATCATATCTATAAAAAAGAAATCTCATCTATAAAAAAATTAACACGATCAAGGAGTGATACAAACCATGCATGAGTACCAACATTCTAAGCATTACTATAAGAAATGAATGACTGAGATTGTCTTGTGATTTTCAAAAATATTACATTTCATTTTTATATGGTTTTTTTTATTTTTTTTTTTTTTTTTTTTTATTTTTATTTTTTTATTGTTATATGGTTAACAACCTACTTATCAGATATATATACTTGAGATTGATTGGGGTCTACTATTGTCCGTATCCCCAGCCCTCCAAATATTTTTTTAACCCTAAATGAGATGAAAAAATTGATCAATATCTCAAATAATATGTTAATGCTTCGTTTGCCATGTGAAGGTGGTCGGTGGGGGCCGGGGGGAGGGAGGCATGTTGTTCCACCTTCATTTATTAGTTGTCGTTTTCGTCTTTAACGATCGATCTCCTCAGAGTTGTGCTGGTTTCGAATCCGTTTCCCACCTTAGTAGCCCACCACTTGTTACTCTCTGGTTGGATGCCAGCGTGGATCCCCGTTAATTTGGGATGGCTTGATTAGTTGGCGTAGCAACTACCACATGGTGGTTGATGACGTGGCACAATAGTCTCATATTTTAAAATTAATTCAATGTAATATGTTGACTTGTTTAACCCAAAAAAAATATATGTTGACTGAGGTGGTCCCAATCTATACCATTTTGATTCGGGTCAGGTTTGTTGCCCAATTATTTAAACTTAAAATAAAAATAGGGAATAAAGTAATAGTAAAAAGGGATAAAAAAACTCTTTAATATCACTGTGTGGGGATTTTACCACATAATTTTTCAAATATTCTCTTCTTTTGATAATTTTTCACTCCTCCCTTGGCATTGTGTGTTCAATTAAAGGAATCGATTTTGTATACCTATTTGTGCATTTTGAAGATTTTCATTCCCCTAACATAATAATATTGTGGGAAACCTTCTTCCTTAAGGGTGTCAATAGGTTGGTTCGGGTCGATTTTGTTTCTATCAAATTAGTGTCGAGCTTTATAGGACATGACCGAAATATGTCCATTAAGAGGCTCAGGTTGGGTGGACTGCATTGTACACATTAATTAACGGACTGATACAATGTCGGTTTCTTATTAGGCTTAGCTTTATTAAGTTGGTATCAAGCTGGTTCGAGTTGAAAACGCGGTAGGAAACCCAGCCTAAATTGGCTTAATATTCTCTTTAAATTGGTCTGGTCTGGGCCATTATTGGGTTCGGTCTCATCGATCCCATTTTATGGTTTATGGATTAATCTAAAACTAACCCAGACCAAATCGAAATCATAAGGATATGACATATCTCAACCCGAAATATGTTTGATAATAATTTGATCTAGATTTGTTTAGAGTTATATCAGAGCTCCATACTACCAATTTGATCCCAAAATTGTCATCTTTTTTCTCTCAAGTTGAAAAACCATAAATGAGAATTCTATTTAACTATTGCAAGTACAAGGGAGAAAGATCCAACATAAGGTAACTCGTTTGGTCAAGTTGGATTGCCAAATTTGACATGTGTCAAGTCAAGTAAACCAAAAATATTTTGTGGTGCTTGGGTCTGTAATTAGTTTCCATTATTTCCTTTATATTATATCATATTTTATATGATTTATAATTTTATTTAATTGAAGAATATGTTAATCTTTGATTGTACGGAGAATATAATATCAATATTAGCCTGGATCCAATCCGTTGTGGACTGGAAAGGAACTTGTAAACTACCAATGAGTGGACAACACGTTAAATAGGTGAGCATAGAGGTGGCAATGGCCCACTTGGGTCATTGCAAAAGAACCAACCAACCCATTTAGTGCCAAAACTAATTGTTGAAAGACATGTGTCACCTTGTCGAAGACATGTGTCACCATCTGGTGTAATGTAATCTCTTGTAGTAAGATCTGTAATATTTGTATGTATAATACAGTGGGTACGGAATGGACTCGAGAGGTTGGAATAATAGAAGTGAAAAGATTTTTCTCTGTTTTACCATTTAACATGATATCAGAGCCCAGCTCTTCTGGAAGCTTCCGACTGGTTCTGGAGCCTATGTTTCTGACTGTTCGTCCTCCTGAAGGTTCCTGTTCTTCTCTAAATGTTCTGGAGTCTGTGTATCTGACTCAGATTTCTTGAAGTTCTTCTGTGTACGTTCTATTTTTTTCTTTCAGTTGATTTCTTTTTCGCTGCTCTGTCTGTTTCTTGTTTGTTCGGTGGTTCTTGATCAAAGTTCTTGGTTGCTGATCTGCTGATTCGGTTGTGTGTTTCACTGATCTGCTGGTTCGAAGCTTTTCGGTGCTCCTTGTTTGCTGATTTTGTTATTCAGTGTTGATGTTCAACGCTTCTTGATCATTGTTCTTTGGTGTGGTTCTTGGTTGGGGTTATTTGCCCTAAATCTGGTTCGTAACTCAAGGTTTTTTTGTGATTCTTGGTTTTTTTGGTTGCTTTGTCCAAGTCTCTTGTTCATGGCTGCTTCTCGTCCATCTGCCTTGCTCTGTCCCTCTCCATTATTGTTGCATTCGGCAGACAACCCTGGCTATGTCTTGGTGACGTAACTGCTGGACGAGGATAATTACTCCTCTTGGAAGAGAGCTATGCGTGTAGCTCTTGGTGCCAAAAATAAATACGTCTTCGTAGATGGTTCTTTACCGAAGCCAAATCCATTGACTGATAAAAATGGTGTTGCGGCATGGGAGCAATGTGATCTGATGGTAACATCATGGCTATACAATTCCTTGAAGCCTGAGATTCAGCAGACAGTTTTGTATGCAAATAGCTCCAGAGAGCTCTGGTTAGATCTTGAAAGACGGTATGCTCAGTCTATGGCCCCAGAATTTTTGACCTAAAACGTCGTATCAATCTTCTTCGTCAGGATCACTTTTCAGTCTCTAGATACTTTGTGGCTCTCAAGGTTCTTTGGGATGAACTTGGCTCCCACATTCAGCGACCTTAGTATTCTATAGAAGTTCTTACTGTTCTTGCAGAGCATTTGGAATTTGATCAGTTATATCAGTTTTTAATGGGTCTCAATGATATGTTTGCTACAATTCGTACTCAAATATTAGCTATGGATCTATTGCCTTCCTGCATTAAGGCCTACTCCATGGTGTTACAGGAAGAGCGACACAGGGGTCTGTGTGTATCTGTTGTGCCCTCTGAGAATACTGCTTGTGCTGTGGGTCGTCCCCAAGATTTTCGTTGGAAAATTCAGATGTGTACCTACTGCCATTGTCAAGGCCATCTCAAGGAAAATTGCTTCTCGTTAAATGGATTTCCCCCAAATTTTTCTCGCCGTAATTTCAAATCTATTGGTTCAGGTCCGAAGAAGTTCCAAGTTCACACTGCAATATCTGATGGGGATATTTCTTCTAATAGTTCTGCTATTCTGACTGAGACTCAAGGTGTGTCTAGTGGAGATGTTCAGTCCGTTGCTCCTCCACTTACGATGGATCAGTACAATCAATTAGTATCTTTTCTCTGTGCTTCTTCCCCAACTGTTAACTTTGCAGGAAACAATTTCTGCTTATCTACCTCTGTTCGACAAACCCAACCCTGGATTATTGATTCAGGGGCCACCAACCATTTCTCTGGTAATCCTTTGTCTCAGCCTACTGGTGTTCAATTTCAGTGTGCCCCTGTAGTCTTACCGGATGGGTCTAGATACCCTGTTACTCAATTCGGCAAGTGTGTTCTGACCAAAAATATTCGGTTAAACAACGTGTGTCATGTTCCTAGTTTTTCTTTTAACTTGCTTTCTGTTAGTCAGTTAACCTCAGATATGAAGTGCTATGTTACCTTCTTCCCATCTTTCTGTATTTTTCAGGACTTAGCAACCAAGATGGTGATTGGGCTGGGTCAGCTACGTGATGGTTTGTATCACTTTGAAGCTTCCACCTCTCTCCTGGTTATACCTACTCCTGGTTATGCTCCCTCTGCTGCCTCCATATCTGTTGCAGCCACTGTTGTATCTCCTCAAGTCTGGCTAGACTCGGTCATTCTTCTGTCCATTTACCTCGTATTACTTCACATATTGAAGCGTGTACTGTCTGTCCTCTTGCAAAGCAATCTAGGTCTCCTTTTCCTCATAGTATGTCTCGTGCTACTACTTGTTTTGAACTGATTCATGGAGATGTTTGGGGGCCATATTTTACGGCCACTCACACGGGCTGTCACTATTTTTTGACCCTTGTGGATGATCACTCTAGAACCACCTGGGTCTACTTGATGGGCTAAACATATCGACGGAGAGATCGGTTCGAAAATAAATCAGATGTTTTCTTGTATCTTAATCAGTTTTTTAAACTAGTTTCTACTCAATTTTCTGCTGTAGTAAAAACTTTCAGAACTGATAATGGGTTAGAATTTCTTTCTACATCTATGCAACAGTTATTACGTTCCATGGGCATCATTCATCAGCTTGCATGTGTCTATACACCTCAACAAAATGGTGTAGTGGAACGAAAACATAGGCACTTGTTACAAGTTGTTCGATCCCCTAGGTTTCAGTCCTCTTTACCTTTGACATTTTGGGGAGACTGTGTGTTAACTGCTTGTTTTCTTATAAACCGGCTTCCCTCTCCTGTTCTTGGTGGTCTTTCTCCATTTGAAGTTTTGTTTCACAAACCACCTCTTTATGATGGTTTTCGAACTTTTGGCTGCCTATGCTATGCAAGAAATTTGTTACCCTCTCAACATAAATTTTCTCCCAGAGCATTACCATGCATCTTTGTTGGTTATCCTTTCAATCAGAAGGGATATCGTTTGTTTAATCTGTCTACAAATACTTATCTCACTAATAGGGATGTTCTTTTTTTTTTTTAAATATATTCCCTTTTGCTTTTGCTACCCCTGGTTCTACATACTCCTTCTCTTTACCTGTTACTGATGCTCTCACTACTGTTCATGAATTTTTTAGAACTGAACATATTATCTCGCCATCAGAATCTACCACGACACCCATACAACCCATTCTGATATCCCCATCTTCTTCTCCTTCTGGCATGTTAGTTCCCACATCTTCTTCATCCACTGGGCCTTTAGTTTATGTATCTCCTTCATCATCTGAGGTACAAAATTCTGAGCTTGCATCTTCCCCCCATGGGCCTATATCTGAGGTACAAAATTCTGGTCCAAGGAGATCCTTGAGAGTGCGCTAGCCTTCTACTCGGTTACATGATTTTGTGTGTAATACTGTCGCAGGCCCATCAGTCTAGCCCATCTCTTCAAATCAGTCCAGTTCAGGTAAACCTTCATACCCTATTCAAGCCTATTTTACTTTTTTCCACAACTTAGCATATAAGGCTTTGTTAACTTCTTTATGTACTCAATCTGAGCCCAAGACTTATAGACAAGCCTGTAAAGATCCATTGTGGCAGTCCGCTATGCATGATGAACTGACTGCCCTGGCCCAAAATAATACATGGACTATACAGAGGTTGCCTATTGGTAAAACTCCAATTGGATGTAAGTGGATATATAAGGTCAAGCATAGGGCTGATGGTAGTGTTGAGCGATATAAGGCTCGCCTTGTCGCTAAGGGTTTTACTCAACTTGAAGGTGTTGATTTTCATGAAACATTTGCTCCCGTTGCAAAAATTGTAACGGTACGAAGTCTAATTTCCATGGCCACTTATCGAAAATGGTCTCTTCATCAACTGGATGTCAAAAATGCCTTCTTGCATGGGGACCTAGAGGAAGAAATGTGTATGACTCCTCCGGCTGGTTTCCTATACAATGGATTAGTAAAACTCCAATTGGAGAAGGGATAGAAATGTGGGATGGTAGTGTTGAGTGATATAAGGCTCGCTTGTCGCTAAGGGTTTTACTCAACTTGAAGGTGTTGATTTTCATGAAACATTTGCTCCGGAAATTGCGCCTAATTACCTTGGCCACTTATCGAAAATGGTCTCTTCATCAACTGGGCAAAAATCCTCTTGCATGGGGACCTAGAGGAAGAAATGTATACAAATGGGGGCCCTTACCCCCTATGGCTTGTCGGTTAAACAAATCCCTATATGGGCTAAAACAGGCCCCTAGACAATGGAATAAAAAATTGGTCGATGCTCTGCACAAGCTTATTTTTAAACAGTCGGCCTCTGATGCCTCATTGTTTGTCTATAGAAATGGCCTTATCTATACTGCTCTACTTGTGTATGTCGATGACATAATCCTTACCGGGTCTGATCCTACACATGTTACCCATATTAAGAGTCAACTCCAGCGTTATTTCCAGATTAAAGATCTTGGCCCATTAACGTATTTTTTGGGTATTAAGGTTGTCTCTACACCACATGGGTTACTATTGTGTCAGCAAAAATATGCCTTGGACATATTGGTAGATTCGGGTGCTTTAGGGTGCAAGCCCAGTCAATTCCCCATGGAACAAAATCTGAAGTTGGACAATGAGACCGGTGCCTTGCTTGATGATCCAGCTTCATATAGAAGATTAATTGGCCGGCTCATTTACCTCACAGTTACAAGTTGGTCAGTTTATGCACTCCCCCAGACATCCACACACACTTGCGGCTAATCGTGTGTTGAGGTATCTTAAGGGTACGGTTTCATTTGGTATTTGTATGACTCAAACTAATAATCCAGTGATCACTGGTTATTGTGACTCCGATTGGGCTAGCTGTCCCTTTACTCGCTGGTCAACTACTGGATATATTACATTTTTTGGGGATTGTCCGATATCATGGAAGACCAAAAAAACAACTTACTGTCTCCCGCTCTTCTGCAGAAGTCGAATACCATGCACTAGCTAATTTGGCATGTGAGCTTGCTTGGCTGAAAGTGTTATTTTTGGACTTGGAGTATGATCATATCTCTCCGATTACAGTCTATTGTGATAATCAAGCCGCAATACATATTGGTACTAATCCTATCTATCATGAACGGACAAAACACATTGAAGTGGACTGTCATTTTATCCGATAAAAAATCCATAGTGGTCTTTTGACGCCTTCTCATATATCCACTGTCAATCAAAGGGCTGATATTTTTACAAAAGCCCTTGGTCAAACCCAATTACATACTTTATTGGGCAAGCTGGGCCTGAGGGATCCTCAGTCCGCTTGAGGGGGGTTGTTGAAGACACGTGTCACCTTGTTGAAGACATGTGTCACCATCTGGTGTAATGTAATCTATTGTAGTAAGATCTGTAATATTTATATGTATAATACAGTGGGTACGGAGTGGACTGGAGAGGTTGGAATAATAGAAGTGAAAAGTTTTTTCTCTGTTTTACCATTTAACACTAATCCAGGTTTAAACTTTCACATTAGAAATGGGGCGAGGTTTGAGTGAGTTGGTCCGTGTTGAGGACAAAATGTATTCACTATTGTATTCTCAATTGTACACCGAACCTTGATATACTTTTCCATTTTTTAAATCCCAACCTAGAGGATGACCTAGAAAAACAAAAACGACTATATTTCTAAAGTATCTAATTCAAAAGCTTAAGCTATTAAGTAGAGAAACCAATAGAGTTGATTCATAACCAAGCTACAATGTGAGAGAGAAGCAAGGTTCAAATAGGAACTCGAACACTTAGAATGATCGGCTCTCTATTTGCCAGAGAACTTCTCTCCGTCAAGACGTTAACTATTGATCTCGAGTTCCACTATGCTTATGGGGTCTTTAGAGAGAATAGATCACCTGCACGTAAGTGTACTCTTATTGGGATCCCATCACCATCGATACCTTGTAGGTTCCACTCTTGAATGGTGGATCCCACACCCCATGAACAGTGATGTGATCCCATGGAGAGTACAAGTACATGGAGGTGATCCAAACTCATCTTTAGACAAGTTCCTTTCAAAACAAGGACCCGTTTGCCAGGGGTTCACACCTTCGCAGCATACATAGCAAAGCAAGTCCTGAGGATAAGGTCGGAGGAATTCTAGCATGCCAAGAAACCAGTATATTAAGACATCGTAGGTCCCAACGTTTTTCAATGTGAGATTTTTTCTAACCCTCCTCACGAGTTTGCCTCTCTTTTGGATGATCATACATATTTGTTTTAATGCCAGCAGCCCAATAGAAATTCTGACCTCCCATTTTAATTTTATCAGGCCAATCTCTGGGCTCTAGCTCCAGTCAAAATTCATCAATAGCCCTCCAACCCAACCCACCTAAGTTGCCCCCTATTTTACAGCATATAACTTGGGTTGGCTTAGGTCTAGAAAAACGCATTTGGGTTGAAAGACTTCGGATCACCTGCATGTACATTTACTCTCCATAGGATTCCATCACCGGCAATGTGGTGTGGGACCCACCTCCAGAGTGTGGGATCCACTAAATATAGATGGTGATGGGATCCCAAGAAAGAGACAAATGCATACAGATGAACTATTCTCGAACTGAAACCATCAAGATGACAAAACGTCTTGATTGGGTTCAATCAGCTGGCATGTGTCCTCAATACTACTTATACTTCAGTCTTCTACAAAAAATGGAACCAAACTATAGTGGAACTATACTTTTTATTTAACACAAAAGATGGTTAAAATAACCAATTTTTAACAATATTGCTGAATGTCGAAACATACACTAAAAGCAGAGACTGCTTTCTTTGAAGAGGGAATCCAAGACAACAAAAAAGAATATCAAAATAAAGAAACCCAAGACAAACAAAAAAGAATATCAAACAAACTGATTCAGTAACTCGTCAACAGGAGTGTATTTAACATCAGGATAAAGCTCAGAAGCCTCAACTCCAAACGAAGGCTCTATCTCGAAGTTTGTCTGATCACCATTCACAAAGACTGCATGATTAATTGACATAACTAGATTAACTGGATGTGGAGCCGCTGCAAGACGAACACAAAAACAGATAGAGATCAGACAAAGTAAACCTTGATCTTGTTTGTTTCCAAGTTCAATTACTCAATTTGAAGTACAAATTCAAGTGTTTCAAGAGCTTTGGTTTAGTTCTTTGTATACTAACCCTGGATGTTTTTCACAACTTGATCCCCTGGAACATAGACTCTTTCGAGGTTTTTGCCAATCTTCTTTTCCCAGAGAGAAACGAGCTCGTTCATGGAGAGAACGTTGCTTGGCGGATTGATGTACATGATCTTATTCAAGGTTCTTGGGTCATCCACAGCTTTAATAATGTAAGTACCAACGTCTTCCTCCTTGTTAAAAATTGCTGCAAATGTAGAGATGTAAGAATAACAAGATGTGTTTCTTAATGAGATAAAACATAAATCATCCATAAAGAAACATGAAGCCTACATCCAAAACTAGCTAAAGTGCTACAAGTGCAGGGTGAGAGAGCGAAAGCATGAGAGCACTGAGGCCAAATTACTTGAAAATTGGAACTAAACATGCATACACACATAGATTTTAATCTTCATTAGTTATTAAAACAAAAATCAGTTTACCTTCAAGCACAACCCTGACCTAAGAATTGGTTTTCCTGAAAACTGCACTCTCAATCCGCTGTAATCAAGGAATTGTAGCTGCCTTGTTCTCAGAGAGTGAATTCCAGTAATATGAGTGAGAGCTACCAAGTATAAAAAGGAATAGTCACTAGGACTAAAACTAGTATCATCAACTTTCAATCCTTGAAGAAGATGTATTACAGGGAATATATATCCAATGCAAGGACCATGTCATGAATGATTAGTCACTAGGACCAAAACTAGTATTTTCAATTTTCAGTCCTCGAAGAAGATGTATTACAGAGATTATATATATCCAATGCAAGGACCACCATGTCATAGATGATTAGTCACTAGGACCAAAACTAGTATTTTCAACTCAGTCCTTGAAGAAGATGTAATACAGAGCTTATTTATATCCAATGCAAGGACCCTGTTATCGACAATTAGTCACTAGGATCAAAACTAGTATTTTCAACTTTCAGGCTTCCAAGAAGATGTATTACAGAGATTATACATATCCAATGCAAGGACCATGTCATGGATGATCAGTCACTAGGACCAAAACTAGTATTTTCAACTTTCAGTCCTCAAAGAAGATGTATTACAGAGATTATATATATTCAATGCAAGGACCACCATGTCATGGATGATTAGTCACTAGGACCAAACTAGTATTTTCAACTTTCAGTCCTCAAAGAAGAAGTATTACAGAAATTATATATCCAATGCAAGGACCATGTCATGGATGATTAGTCACTAGGACCAAAACTAGTATTTTCAACTTTCAGTCCTTGAAGAAGATATATTACAGAGATTATATATCCACTACAAGGACCATGTCATGGATGGATTAATGTCCATTTGAACACTGTTTCACCCCCATTTCCTATTTACGAAGTAGATTGTTCTAATAACATAGGCTGATTGCTAGTTTATGATGATTAAAACAAAAGTATGCTTGGATTTAACTAGCATGGATTTGGATATTGTAAGAAACAGAAATCTGTAACATATTTAGAAAAGGTCTAGTAAGTTACCTTTGGAATTTCCATCCCCTAATATGGCTATTTTTTCTCGAGGAGGAGCAGTCGCTTCAGGCTCTCCAAAACCATGGAAGAAATAATCAGCGAAGCAGTTGGCAACAACAATGGTGTAAGGAATTCCTTCAGACTCAACGGCTCGGCGGATTCTAGCCTTTATCGAGTATGTGGATAATGCTGGCTCAACGGCATTGACACGATCAATGTCATTTCCAAACTCTGAAGGGAAGAATTTCTGAATAATTCAAATCACAATCATACATTAATCAGTTACATACTATGATGCATTTGAATTATGTTTTGACATATTCAGATCTCACCAATCTATTGAATCCAAATAGTACCTGAAACAAGAAAAAGGAGACGGGAAATCCTAATTCCTAAAAAGCTCAAACACGAAAAATTATAAGAGCAAGGCAGAGGAACTAAAAAGGAATTTTCTGAACAAGCGAATGAAAAACCCTAGATCTTTAATGCATTCTGTGTGTGGAACCTGCCTCCAACTGTCCTGTTGCAAAATGTCCAGAGCGTTTCTGCCATCGGTGAGTTCCAATAACTTCCAACATTTGTAGATCATCTCCTCCATAGAATGGCTCGATCGAAGGATCTGAAACCTATGGTATTATTTTTCATATTGGTTTCACTTACGACGGCCTGTAATAAAACTAACGGGTGAAAGTCTGCAACTAAAACAGAGCTTTGACATTCCATCAAACTAAAACAGAGCTTTGATATTCCATCTAACTACATCTTGTGATATCTCCTTCATTAAGCTTCACAAACGTTGCCCTTTTCGGTTGATTTGTAAGTTGAATTCCATTAATCAATAAGAGAAGTGAGATTTGAAGAGATCTAATCCCCATATTATAGATTTATTTCTTGTTCTTAAAAAACCTAAAAACAAGGTACGTATCACTCTTGCTTGGTTCTAGAATTTTTTTTTCTCTCTACTTTCTGAATTTTTTCTTGTTTGAGTCGTAAGAAACTATAAATCCTTACCCAAGAAAACCAGTACAAAAATCAGATTCTTTGGGAAAAGAATCGTAGAGTCGAGATCCACGTTCTCCTTCTCCTGGAGGAGATGGACGACACCTAGTATTCGGATGAATTTGAGCCCTCCATCCTAGTCGACACCCCCGATCGACTCAGCTTGTCGACTCAGTGTTGGCTCGGATTCATCCGAGTCGCAGGTGTCATCCATCCAAATGGGCGCCACTTCTCCTCTAAATTCTCTTGGAGGAGAGGATTTGAATCCCATAGAGTAGTGCTCGATGATATGGTGATGTTGTCAATAGAAATCATCTCCTGTCGTAGATGTGCTAGGCAAAGATCAATCATGCGCACCGAGTGAAGGCCAATCATGCGATCACAACGAGCACAAACCTTAGTAGAATTATGTGAAGTTGGGGAAACCATCGTGTTAGTTTTTGGCTTTTAGGTTGTTGTGAAACTGTCATGTTGGTTTTGAATTGCCTTATATGTCTGGTTACTGGGGGATTGGTGAAGTGGCCAGAGGAGAGAGATTGTGATTTGAGAGGAGAAAGGGAGAATAGAAGTAAGGGCAAAAATTAGGGGCGTCAATTTCATCTTGCATCTAGTAGCCCGATCGTGCTGGTTAGATTATTGACCGAGACTGATTAACCTGATTAATTTAAATATGTCAATCTTAAGCCTAGACCAATTATCAAACAAGCATTCACGGTGCAAGGGTTTAGTCTGACCGAACCAAATGAATGAACCAAATATACTTTTAAATCAAACTGAAACTTGGTTTAAACCAAACAGATACAACCCTAAAGCTAAAGACCTAAAACATTAAATCGTCTATTACTCTCTTTCTTTTCTTGTCTTCCATTCATTCTTCCATCATTATATTCATCTAAATGGATGATCACAGGCCTAATAAAAGCCTTTTAGAATCTTACAAGAAGAAATCTAATCTACAACATGAGAATAATTATGAATTCGAAAATCAACATTTCTCTTTATTTTTATTTACACTTTGGCATGAGGCTATTGCGGTCCATTTACAAACCGATTAGCATAAGATTGATTATGGACCAAGACCAACCGAATCAAATATAAATGTGTCTATGCCTCTCTGATAAGGTACCAATTAGCTAAATGGGCCATCGCAGTACGAGGTGTTAAAATAGTAGAGACTGATAAAGCCCGACTGATACCTAACCAGACCAATCGATTGACACCCCTAGCAAAAATATTCATTCAAAGGCAATTGAAAGTGGACATTTTTTTTGGTATATTAGCAATATCTAAACTTGGGTATTTTTGTTTTAATAAACATAGACTGGGAAGATTGGTAAGGTGAGATCCAAAGGTGGGTAATCAGGTATAGTTTTGTCCCCTATGGAGATCCTCCCCCCCCCCCGGGCGGGGGGGGGGGGGCCCCCCCGGATGGTGGCGCCACTCCCGGGTGATCAGGTATCCGGGGGCCGGATGGAGCTTCGCCCCCGCGGGCGCCCCCCCCCCCCCCCCCCCCCCCCCCCCCCCGCCCCCGCGCGGAGAGGATGGGCCCCCTTTCCAAGAAACATTGAGTCTCACATAACCCCACACGTTGTCGACTATCCATCCACTGGACACAGATCCAATGTCAACAATAATTGACATCGACTATTAGTGTCCATCGAATCGCCACAAAACCCCTTCACCTTCTTTCTCAAATACCCAAACTACCCCTTTATATTATGATTTTCATGTGATTGACCTACCTAATAAATGTGTGCTAATAGGAATCCATGTCAAGTGGGATCGACTGGTGTCAGGTAGAAAAACCCAAAATAGAGAAATGGATTACAAAGCCTTGCATATCTTACAGAAATATTCAGTCAAAAGAAAGGAGAGGGAGCTTCAAGATTTCAATGGAAATGAAACAAAGATGACCTGATATTACCTTCACATTCCCAGCTTCTTTAATAGCAGCAATGATCTTCACTTGTTCTTGTACCATTGCCTTCCCAACAGTAGAGATAACCACATCCACCTGCTTAATTGCTTTCACCAAACTTGCATTATCTTGGAGATCTCCCTGTATATATATCAAGAACCCAAATCAAAACCCCAAAAGAAAAATATCTGAAAAAGGGTGGAAAGAGATTCTGGTATTCTCACCTGGACGAGAGTGACACCAGATTTCTTGAAGCTCTCAAGGATTTCAGAATCTGTTATGTTCCTCACTAGAGCGAAAGTTGGGTGACCAGACTTAGCACTCGCCTCAACGATGAACTTGCCGATATACCCTGTCCCTCCAATGACCAAAATCTTGCTTTTTGTAGCCATTAAAGATTGCTAGAAAGAAAACTAAGAATGGTTTTTTTGGAGAGAAGAAATGCAGAGGTATAGAGTCCCTTGCATTTGTTCTTATATTAATAACCCTCATATATGACTTTTGCCGGTAAGTTTTGCACTGCTAGAATATACTCTAAAAATTGGTCGTTTTTATTGTGGTCAGGTGCAACCACCACCCGTACATGGGACCCAGAAAGAGAACAATCAGTTAGGTGGGGACCCCATAGTCATAGGGTGGAGAAGCGGATGGGGGAATAGCGTGGATGTCATAACATCGTTTGGCTGCCAAGGGCACTGAGGATTTTGATTTTTCATAAAGTATCTGAAGGAAGAGGATCATAGAAATACCAGTGTCAGTTGGATGGCCGACACCTGGCACTCTTTTTCATCTATCGGTATGAGAGTGATTGAGTGTTTTTACAATTTTTTTTCACTTTTCTTTACAATCACTCTCATACCATGAGATGAAAGGGAATGCCAGGTGTCGGCCATCCCTCCGACACTGGCAAGTCTCAAGTTCATCTCGAACTTGAGACGAGCCAAATTCGTATCTGATTGCTTGGCTGCCAAGTGATAATGAGAATTTCGACCTTTCATATAAGACATCTGGCTGCCAAGTGAATGAGAGGTCAGGATTCTCACTACCTACTTGGCAGCCAGTCAAAGGATCTCGGTTCGAGTTGAACTCAATAAATTTTTCTTGGAATTGCGGACAGCACTTCTACTCTTTCAAGAACAGTATTTCAAAAAGAATATATATATATATATATATATATATATATATATATATATATATATATATATATATATATATATATATATATAATATATATATATATATATATATATATATATTATTTTGTTAAAATTTCTATAGACAAGTTGCCTTGATAAGTTTACCAGGGCAGCACATTAATTTAGCCACAAGTAATGATGATGTGATAATTTTAACATATTCAAGTTACATTAATCACATATCGAATTTTAAGATCTAATTCATGTAATCACATGCATACATTGATTTTTTTATCAAGTCATGTATGTGACGTCGCACACTTAGTATGATTTTTATACATTGTTTCTCATAAATCAAAATAAATTATTACCAGATGTTTCATAATGGCTATACTTGGCCGGTAAAACTACTCTCCCCTGCACAATAGGTACTGTCAACATCTCCTAAACATGATCAAGTGGGGATTGTAATGGTTGTAGCTGGTGGCACTGGAAGGGGAGTAGGAGTGTTGGGAGGAGAGGCAGTAGTACTCCATCATCTCTCCTACCCGTCTTTTCTTGAATTCTAGGGTTTTTCGATTCACCATATTTTTTAGAGTTTCGAGTTTTCATCTATGATATGATATGATTATGATGTATGATTCTCTATACTCCTCTCCATTAGTCCAGCTCCATCCAAACCCCAAACATACACCTACTAAATGCCAAATATATGTTTTTTTTACCTAAATTTTCTTTTTCTTCAGAATCACATGGCATTCTTTCCAAAAAGAGGAGAGAGGGTCATTGAGAAGACAAGCTTTTGTCCTAAATCTTTGAAGAAATAAAATAGACATAAATTTTTAATTGACTTTTTTGTCTATATATTAATTATTTTCATTAATAAGATTAAGAAAGAAATAATGATATAATTAAATAAAATATGCGTGTTGTCCATAATCTACACTAGACAATCTCATGAATAATACCTCAAAAATTCATTTTCTAGAATGTCAAAGAAAGTTATTCATTAATTCATTTTCTAGAATCAAAGTCAAAAAAAGTTATTGAAAAATAGATGGAACTTATGTTGTGACTCGGAATAAATATTTTTTATATATAAAATAATTTGGTACATGGAGCCAATTAATATATATATATATATATATATATATATATATATATATATATATATATATATATATGGTTCTCGTGTTGTGATGACTTTGAATAAACATTTTTTCTGGACGAAGGAAACAATAAATTTCCTATGGCTTTGTTTGTTTTGATGTAAAATTTTATTGTAAAAGTTTACGTGTGATATTTTATATGTAATTTTGTTTTTCAATGTTTCTTTACAAGAGGTAAAATCCAATGATCTCTAAGGGATAAGGAAAATGAACTTCATAATTCTTTTACCTATTGAAAATAAATATTGGATTTTTTTTTTACTTATAAAATATTACATGTAATATTTTACGGTAAAATTTTACATCAAAACAAACAGAGCCTATGGAACATTCAAGAACAAAATGATGCAAAATAAAAAATCAATAAATTCTTACTTAATCCAACCAAATAAAATTTTAATATGACCTCCTACTACATATCTATGCATCTCCATCAAATTTTAAAATATATTATAAAAATAGTAAAAACAGTCATGATTCAGCAGATCAGAGCTAGTTAATTTCTATTTTATTGTTGACTTTTAACTTTTACAATGAAATTGATTTGATTGAAATAATAGTCAAAGAATTGAATATTTGAAGATGCTTGTAAAACAATAGTTGTTCTTGTTATTGTCAAGGTTACATAATTAATTCTCTATGTTGGCATGGCAAATCTTTTTCTTTTTTCTAGAACCTATTTTGTCTAATAGTTACCAAACCATTTCTTTGTTTGACTGATAAATTATTCTAAAAACAGAACTTATTAGAAATAAGATTAAAAAAAATCAGAAATAAAAATCATTCCAATTTGAGTTTAACCAGGGGTACAAGGATTGGATCACCTGTATCTATATATACATTGGATCTTATCATCATTGATGTGATGTGGGACCTACTCTTAGAGTGTAGGACCCATTAGATATGGACGGTGATGAAATCTTTAGGAGGATACAAATACATGTAAATGAACTATTCTACTTGAACATAGCAAAAGGTGATTGCTGCTCCATAGTCCCCAATATGCTACTAATGATTGAAGCCATAGCTGATTCTTAAAAGAGGGAAAATCAAGCAAATTGAATCTAATTTGCTCT
The DNA here is from genome assembly GCA_028583415.1 of Protea cynaroides. Classification (NCBI taxonomy): domain Eukaryota; kingdom Viridiplantae; phylum Streptophyta; class Magnoliopsida; order Proteales; family Proteaceae; genus Protea; species Protea cynaroides. The sequence continues at coordinate 55,122,036 of CM053267.1, read as the reverse complement.
TTTCTCTCACCAGAAGGGGTAAACAGGTGAAGTGAAGAAACTGGATACAGGCATTTATATTAGGATCTTTTTTTCATGACATTGGTTTATGTCAATGGTCGTTAATTTTGATTCCCTTTGATGTGCAATCATTAGGCCATCATCGGAATTATAAATATAGAAAGATATTATTAGTATTTTGGTTGGAAAAGGATTGAGTTTTGCACTGATCCCACGGATACCAAGCAAGGACCCGTGCAATTCAACTAGAAAATCTCTTTATTTTAAGGATCAAGTACATAGGAGCAAACCTGTAAAAACCCTCTATTCTGAATGTTGTAAACTCTGAAATTCTGAATTGATTCAAAGCCTTACCCAAATACATTGGGTACAGGTATATTTATAATATGATAGAATTGTTTATATTGTGTATTTGAATTACAAATTTTGAATTTGAATCTTTGTAACCAATGAAAGGAATTAAGAGCTGGATATCAAATCCAGTTATTATTTTTGTAAGTTAAAAATTTTGAATTTGAATATTTGTAACCATTGAGAGATTCTCTCTTGAATTTTTGTAATTCAAAAATTGAATTTAAATCTTTGTAACCGGTGAGAATTCAAATTTATAATTTGAATTTGAATCTTTGTAACCGATGAGAGATTCTCTCCTTAACATCCCCCCTCAAGTTGGAGAGGGTCGTTGATCGATCTTTAACTTGCACCGGAGATGATTGAACCGAATGGAGGATAATGGTTTGGTGAAAATGTCAGCCAATTGGTCATGAGTTGAGATGAAACGAACATCGAGAAGACGTTGAGCAATCAAATGTCGAACATAGTGGTAGTCAATCTCAATATGCTTTGTCCGTGAATGAAAAATTGGATTAGCAGTGAGGTATGTTGCACCAAGATTGTCACACCATAAAATTGGAGACTGAGGAAGCTTAACTCCGAGTTCATGTAAGAAAGAGTGGAGCCACTGTAATTCGACAGTGGTATCTGCGAGGGAGCAATATTCTACCTCGGTAGATGATCTGGCAATGGTGTGTTGTTTTTTAGCTGACCAAGAGATTAAATTAGGACCTAAAAATACTGCAAAACCACCAGTCGAACGACGATCATCTACACAGCCGGCCCAATCAGCATCACTGTACGCAAAGAGTTGGTTGCAAGGTCCCCTTGATATAGACAGGTCCCCTTGATATAGACAGGCCATGAGTATAGGTGTGCTTGAGATAACGCAGTATGCGCTTGACGGCTTGCCAATGTTCATCGGTTGGAGCCTTCAGAAATTGACAAAATTTATTGACTGAATAAGAGATATCTGGTCGAGTCAGTGTGGCATATTGCAATGCGCCAACTGTACTCCTATAGACTGTAGCATCGGCCAAAGGAGTGCCACTATGTATAGAGAGCCGAGTAGTGGTGGCCATGGGTGTAGTAACGGGCTTCGCCTCAGCCATTGTAGTTTTTCGAAGTAGATCCAAAATGTACTTCTGTTGTGAAAGTACAATACCATTGTGAGTTAGAATTACTTCAATGCCGAGGAAGTAATGGAGGGAGCCCAAATCCCGAACTGCAAATTCTTTGCTGAGAGAGGCTATTACTAATGTGATGAAGGTTGAGTCAGATCATGTTAAGACAATATCATCAACATAGATCAAGATATACATACATCGACTGCCATCATTAAAGATGAAGAGAGAGGTCACTACAACAATTCCTATTTTTAGCTACGGGTTTTAGCTACGGTAATATATTAGCCGTAGCCTAAAATAATCTATAGCTATGAACAATTGTCTACCGTAGCTAATAATATATTATTACCTACAGAATTATTATTTTCGTAGCTATAAATATTATTACTCACCGCATTGTTATTTTCGTAACTATAAATATATTATTACCCACCGCATTGTTATTTCCGTAGCTATAAATATATTATTACCCACTGCATTGTTATTTCCGTAGCTATAAATATATTATTACCCACAGAATTGTTATTTTCGTAGCTATAAATATATTATTACCCACCGCATTGTTATTTCCGTAGCTATAAATATATTATTACCCACCGCATTGTCATTTCCGTAACTATAAATATATTATTACCCACTGCATTGTTATTTTCGTAGCTATAAATATATTATTACCCACGACACTGTTATTCCTGTAGCTATAAATATTATTACTCACGGCACTATTATTCCCGTAGCTATAAATATATTATTACCCACGGCACTGTTATTCCCGTAGCTATAAATATTATTACCCACCTCATTGTTATTCCCAATTTAGTTTTAATGGTTATTAATCCATTGGTGGTCTTGGTTTTTTAATTAGTCTATAACCAGTTGGCATTCTTTCGATCGATGACTACCCCCCTTAAATTGCAAATGATCAATGTCCAACATAAGAGTTGAACCTGGCAAAAAATTTTGTAGCACAATGTTCCCCTATGTGCAATTAACCAATTAACAGAAAAAAAAGATTGTGAGGGGAGAGTGTTTGTATGTCGATGATAAATTTATAGCTGTGGGAATAATATTGTGGGTAATAATATATTTATAGGTACAAGGGTTTTTCTTCTCCTAAAAACATTTATACCCACTGCAAACAAGATACAGTAGCTAAAAATAGGAATGGGCCACGGTATTCTAATTCCGCTGTGGCGGAAAGTATTTTTGGGGGTAAAATTTTATTTTCACTGTTCGCGGGCTTCATTCGTTGTTGGCGGGATATTATATCACTCTTCTTTCCTCTTCTTTCTGAACAATCATATAACCATCTCTTTGTATTCATGTCCATGAGAAGAACCGATGAACTCCACCGCTTGTGAGATCTCTCTAATTCCCACTAGAAGAAGCTCCGACGAACTCCAGTACCGTAGGTGTTTTCCTCTTTGATTCCCACCAGGTACGTTTCCTTTTCTCTCTGATTCTCATTATTTTCTAAAGCATATCACTCTTCTTTTCCTCTTCTTTCTGCATAACCCTAACCACATGTCTCTTCGTATTCTCTCTGATTCCCATCATTACAAGAAGCTCCGACGAACTCCACCGCAGGTGTGTAATTCCTCTCTGATTCCCACCGATAGAAGAAGCTCCTGCGAACTCCACCGCAGGTGTTTTCCTCTCTGATTCCCACCAGGTACGATTCCTTTTATCTCTGATTCTCATTATTGTGTAAAGATGTTCTTTGAACTTCATCGAATGCCAACACAGATGGTCCCTGTTTTTCTAAATATCAAATCCATTCCTCTTGTTGGATGAGTTTGTTCTTTGATTTCAGTTTCACCTGCAAGAAAAGAGAACAAAGAAGGAGACCAGAGGTAGGATTTCACACCTACTTTGCTTACCTTAGAGAATCTAGAAGGGTAAGAGGAAAAGAAATGCTGAATCTGATTAGTGTTTGGGATTATATATTGCCTAATATTTTTGGATGGAATGGGGGATTATGATGTTCTTCAATTTTGTTCTATTTTTCTTTCTATTGTTATGCTGTCTTTTTTATTGTTCATTGTTTTTTTTGGGTCCTTCCATCATCTGTACATAGGCGTGCTACTTTTTTTCTCTTCCTTTTCCTCGTATATGGTTTTAGTTAAGGGAGGTGGGGATGTCTTTGTCAATTGCATGGCACTTACTGGGCAATATTAGGATTTAGGTTTCGGCCTCTTTAGTTGGAGGATTTTTTTTTTTTTTGCTCAACTTTGGTTTGCTCCTGTTTAGTATGGCTGATTTGGTTTCATCCCTTTTATTTTATTTTATGTAGATGGCTTCGGTTAGGATAGATACTATACCTCTTCTGTTTTTGCTCCTTGGACAGATACAGCTAGTAAGGTGTAGGTGATTGATTTTTTTTTATTGTTGTTATTATTTGTTCAGTTACTTTTTGTTTTGCTCATTATGCTATAGTTAGTAGGATTAGAGTCTTGTGGTTTGTTTCAGTGTTATTTTTCTTTCTATTCCCCCACTCCTGTTGTTGAGTTTTTATGCTGATCTGGATGTGGCACAAAGACTCATGCCAATGACATCATAGATGTTGAAAATGGAGGAATGCAGTTAGCTAGTGGAGACAGTGATGGTAAACCAATCTGTCAACAAGTTGACACTAAAGGGATTCAGGAAAATGAGGGCCTACAATCTTCACCTGAGGGTTCCACTGTTGCCACTGTGGATGAATAGAAGGTGGATGCAGAGGTTGTGAAAAAGCCATTCCATTTCTTGATCAAAATTCCAAGATATGTTGACTATAAATTTAAAGAACAGATTAGACTTGCACAGCTACAGGTTGAGGAGAGGACTCAAGATGCCATTAGAGCTACAATTCAAATGAAAAGGGTGAGTAATTCTTATCCATTGCATGGTGCTTCTTTAAGTCTTCAGATATGATCTAGGTTAAATCTTATTTAATTGGCAATCTTTTCTACAGGAAACTTGTAACGAGTATCGGGATAAATTTGAAAATGCCAAATTAGAAGAAAGAGTTTGTCGTGATGGACTCAGTGCCAAATGTCAGGAAATAGATTCTGTTTAATCAGCAATTTCCATTGATGATATTAATGACAGGGTTTGTCATACCATCTTTCACTGCTAACTGTTTTGGATTTGTGTTTTAGTATCATTATGTGCAACATATTTATTCATTATTTACTTCTCTAGAGTCTTGAATCTATGACCTCAATGCAGATACATAATATGGAACATATGATACAACATGAAACTATGCCTTTGAAAGAAGAAAAACAGCTCATACGTGAAATCAAGCAATTGAAACTTCTTCGTGAGCAACTGTCTTCTCAGATGGGTAGGCAGGATGAACATCAGCAGACATCAGACCAAAGAGACAGAAGTGAGGAGCGTTTTAAGGTATTAACAGTTTAATACATGCTCCTTTCTATCGTTGTTGGATTTTATAGTACAGTTCTTGTGACCCCTTGTCTCAATTTTCTTTTCCTTGTAGCTTCTGAAGCAGGAGCTAGATTCCCTAAGAAAAAACCTTTTGCAAGCAGAAAAAATAACAAAGGCTGCAAAGGATAAATATTTGGATGAAAATGAAAAGCTAAGAAAATTACAATCTCAGTTTAAAGCTGCAGATGATCTTCGTGAAGAAGCGTATGCACATTTACAGAGTCTCAAGAAAGAATTGTATGAAAAGGTACTTTCTCTTCCACTACATTGCATAAGCATTTCCTTTAGTGCGTTAGGGAACAAGTTGCTACGCATTGACAAGTGGTATTGAAATAGTATTGGCCTGTGAGTAATTAATGTTAAAGCCATTTGCTTGGTGTAATGTTAAAAGCTTGGGTTTGAGGGTTACTAATTAGTGAATAAACTGCTAAAGCATGGGACAGAGTGCACCTTCTTCCGACCCTCGCAAAGCAGGATTCTTACTGGGTTATGGTCCTTTTTTGATATGTTGTAGAGTTAAGACTGCTTTTCAACTTCATCAAAGATCCCAATCACTGATATTGGAAATCATATTGAAATTTTGCAGGTTTAACAGTGATACAAAACTAATACAACATTGACAATGATAACAAGAATGACAATTAGATATTTTGAAACAATTAGTGAAGATCATGTTCTAGTTGAGCCAATTTCTAATAATAGGACATGACTGGATAACCCATTGCTATCCTGAATTTCAAATCCCTTTTTGTTTCTCTCTTGCGGTTCTCTTCCTATACTGACGTGTGATAAAAGGAGTAACTGATATTTCGTTTATTTTATAGGTAACATCAAGAAAAGATCAGCAACAATACTGGGTTGATAAAGACAAGCCTTACAGATTCATTTCTGTCAAGGACTTTGTAGAAGCATTCCAGTCATTCCACATTGGCCAGAAACTACGAGATGAACTTGCTACCCCATTCGACAAAACAAAGAGTCACCCCGCCGCTTTAACAAATGACAAGTATGGCGTTAACAAGAAGGAGCTATTGAAAGCTTGTATAGCTAGAGAATTATTGTTAATGAAGAGAAACTCATTTGTCTACATTTTCAAGGGAGTACAAGTGAGTAACATGTTTTATCTGATGTTGCTTTCTAAGTACTTCTCACTTATGTCAATAATTCACCTCTTTTCTCATTGATTTCAGCTTCTTGTTATGGCGTTTATAGCAATGACAGTGTTTCTATGTACTAAGATGCATTGAGATTCAGTACTTAATGGTGGTACATATGCGGGTGCTTTGTTCTTTTCTCTCGTTTCATGTATGTTAAATGGATTCCCAGAGATTGCCATGACCATCTTGAAACTTTCCGTGTTTTTCAAGCAAAGAGACCTCCGTTTCTTCCCTTCATGGGCTTATTCACTACCAACATGGATCCTAAAGATCCCAGTCAGTTTTTTTGAAGTTGTTGTTTGGGTGTTCATGACATACTATGTCATTGGCTTTGACCCAGATGTTGGAAGGTAAAGAACAAAAGGAAGGCATTACAGTTTTGATATTCTTAGTTATGCTTGAGTACTACATTTGGTAATTCTCTGTTCATGGCAATAACCCAGAGAATGTTCTTACTGCAGGCTGTTCAAACAGTACCTCCTCCTTTTATGTGTCAACGTGATGTCATCCGGATTGTTCCGATTCATTGCAGCAACCGGTAGGAATGAGATCATTGCAAACACATTTGGGTCCTTTAGTTTGCTGATGATCCTTGTCTTGGGGGGATATCTCTTGTCACGAGGTAATGCTCCGAAATTGGATTAAACATTAACCATCAGTTTAGATTGAAGGGGTTTCAGTTACCATGATTTTTAGGATATTTGCTTCATATATAATGATTAAGTTTAATTTTAGGTGGCATTTTATATTCCAAAAATTATAGGCAATATTCATGTTTCAATGTCGACATTGAAACATCCACCAATTTTGTAGAGATTTCAATTCCTATGGTTATGGGAGTTGGATGTCAAGAACAGGTGTTCAAAATGCCCATCATGCATATTCATGTCAATCCATTCAACTGACAATTGATCCAATTCGCTGCAGTTTGGATTCTGAAGAATCAAACAGAGATTAATAGGATTTATTTTTCTCATTTCCAGCATTTTATTTTAGTGTCTAAATTCATAAATCATTTTTTTTACTATGAATCAGATAGCATAAAGAAATGGTGGATATGGGGCTACTGGGTCTCTCCTATTATGTATGGTCAAAATGCAATTGCAGTCAATGAGTTCCTGGGAAAAAGTTGGAGCCAAGTAAGAATTTTCTCTTTTAATTCAGGCCTAAAAATAAATAGAATTATAGAATGAAAGTTCTTGAGTAAAGCAAATCATTTTTGAATTTTATTGTTGTGGCATAGGTTATACCTCATGCTACAGAGACTTTGGGAATAGCAGTCATGAAGTCTAAAGGATTTTTTTACTGAAGCATACTGGTATTGGATTGGAGTAGGGGCATTGATTGGTTATACTTTCATGTTCAACATTTGTTTCACTTTTGCTCTCTCTTACCTGAACCATAAGTATAATATATTGATTGGTGTTTTTGGACTCTCAAATGTGATTCAAAATGTTTAACAATCGAATCAAATTACTGCAACATTTAATACTTCTCAGGCAACTATCAGTGAAAAAGATGATCCTACCGAAGAAACTAGAGAACTTACGAAAATATCATCCAAGAGAAAGAACCTTAATGGTCTGAACTCATTCAGATGTGATTACTTGAGTGCATTTTCTCTATATTGACATACAAATTAACCTTTTTTATCCTAACTTAATAACTTTGCTTTAGTACAAGCAGAAACAGGAGATGGGACTCAAAGTATAGAATCTGCCAATGAAAACGAAAAGAAGGGAATGGTTCTTCCATTTGAACCTCTTTCCATAACATTTGATGATATAAGATATTCTGTAGACATGCCACAGGTATCCTAAAGTTTGAAAAAATATTAGAATATGTAACAGAGCAGCATAGTTTCTTATTTGCTGCCTACTGGATACAGGAATTGAAAGCACAAGGTGTTACAGAAGACCGATTGGAGCTTCTTAAGGGAGTGAGTGGAGCTTTTAGGCCTGGAGTCCTTACAGCTCTAATGGGTGTTAGTGGTGCTGGCAAGACCACTTTGATGGATGTGTTAGCAGGAAGAAAAACTGGTGGATATATTGAGGGAAGGATCACCATATCAGGGTACCCAAAGAAGCAAGAGACATTTGCTCGTATATCAGGATATTGTGAGCAAAATGACATCCACTCCCCCAATGCTACATTATATGAATCTCTGCTCTTTTCTGCCTGGCTTCGTTTACCTTCAGAAGTCGATGATTCTTCAAAAAGGGTCAGTATATTTGAGCCTTTTATCAATTATTGTGTATTCTGACCTATTGAGTGTTTACTAATTTTAAAACAAATGGTGATTGTAGATGTTCATAGATGAGGTCATGGAGCTTGTGGAACTAACTCCACTAAGAGATTCATTAGTTGGACTACCGGGTAGCAGTGGTTTATCAACAGAGCAGCGGAAGAGGCTTACCATCGCGGTTGAGCTTGTTGCAAACCCTTCCATAATATTCATGGATGAACCAACCACTGGGCTTGATGCAAGGGCAGCAGCAATAGTGATGAGAACAGTGAGGACCACTGTAGACACTGGACGAACTGTTGTGTGCACTATCCACCAGCCAGGCATTGATATATTTGAGGCTTTTGATGAGGTTAGATATGAATTAAATCAAAGAAACAATATTTTGGTTTCTTATAATATTCAATATATTTACACTTTCATGTTGCACAAAACAGCTATTCTTATTGAAGCAAGGAGGAGAGGAAATATACGTCGGTCCATTGGGCCGGCATTCCTGTCATTTGATAGCATATTTTCAGGTGAGTAATACAGTAGAAGGCACATATTAAGAATTATACCATCAAAGATATTCCAATCTTAGAGTGATTAATAATACATATATGAATTGTATCTAATGAAGGCAATTGGTGGAATAAGTAAAATAAATGATGGTCAAAATCCAGCAACATGGATGTTGGAGGTTACGTCGGTAGCCCAAGAAGTACCTCTTGGAGTCAATTTTACAGATTTGTACAAGAACTCTGAACTATACAAGTGAGTATCCAGTTTTCTTTTAATGCAATCAGGTGAATTCTAATTAGGTTTCTAAGATACATAATATATACTGAACAATGCAGGAGGAATGAAGTAATGATTGAGGAACTAAGCCATCCTAACCCTGGTTCAAAAGAACTCCATTTCTCATCCAAATACTCTCAATCTTTCATCAGTCAATGTATGACTTGCCTTTTGAAACAGCATTGGTCCTACTGGCATAGCCCATCATACACTGCTGTAAGGCTCCTCTTCACAACCTTTGTGGCCCTCATGTTCGGGACAATCTTGGATCCAAAAGGTAATCTATGTTAAAATCAAAATTTTACAGTCGTGTCATCTTTTTATTTCCATTGGTAACTTGATTAAATGATGAAAACTGCAGCCAGACACCACAAGATCTCTAGAATTCACTGGATTCTATGTTTGCTGCTGTCATCTTTCTTGGAATACAGAATGCATCTGCTGTGCAGCCAGTTGTGGATATTGAAAGAACAGTTTTTTATAGAGAAAGGGCTGCTGGAATGTATGCATCTACATCATATGCCTTAGCTCAAGTATATACATCTTTCTCTGTTCAGAAGATTGGGAAAGAATAAAAACTAAGAGGTAATTACTTATTTCCAATAACATATTAACCATACAGGCTTGTTTCTATTGCAGGTCCTCATTGAGCTTCCATATGTCTTGTTACAAAGTGTAATATATGCTGTTATAGTGTATTCAATGATTGGGTTTCATTGGACGGTTGAGAAGTTCTTCTGGTATCTTTTCTTTATGCATTTTGCAAGTGAACTTCCCTAAAAGGGTATCATCTTCTACTGGTATGTATACAGAAGTGGAACTTCGGGTTCATGTGGGTTGGAAAGATCTAATGTCCATTATCAGAATACAGATTTGCCAAGTATTGACTTTGCTGGCCATATGCCTCATGGACATTCTATCAACCAGATGCTGAGTTCGTCAATGATTGATCACCTTGATGCAGGTTATTCTTTTTATTCCTGAGCTTTTTTGTTGCTTCTTTCCATTTAAGAACCTTAGCTAGACCCTTTATTGCTGACAATTGTATTGCTTTCCGGTGTGTCATTGACAGAGAGTGTAGAAAGCCAAAATCTGACTTCTGTAGTCTTGAGGCATTGCTTGCACAACAGGAGCAACAGTACATATGGCATGCCATTGTTAGGTAAAGCTGGTGTTTTGAATCATGGTTACTATGGGACTCCTGCATTTGATCTTGGCATGTCATATTGAGGAAACCCATTGGGAAGTCCTGTACTTTCTCCAGTAGGAACTGGAAGTCCTATTAGGCAGAATGATCGAGTCTCGCGTTTCCCTTATTGCTTATTTAATTCAATTTTACTTTGCAGGGACCATTTAGGATACACCTAACAATGCCAAAGGATAAAAGGAGCAGATTCAGAGACTTCAATGGTGAAGTGATCAACAATTAAACAATTCAGGGAGCCGGATAGACACCAACTCAGGTTGCCATATAGACACCATGCAAAAAAGAAGAAAGATAACAAGAGAAACAATGAATTTTTGAAATGTACATTTAAATGTTTATATAATTTTGACATTATATTATACTTTTTTTAAATTGAATGAAAAGCAATGATCTTTTGTACATCAATATATAATGATAATTAATTTTTCATATCAATAAATGTATTGGTGTAATTACAGGTTTAAAAATATTATTTATAAAAAAAAAAATTTATTAAACTATTTGGCGACGGTCGTTATTTCTGTCGCTAATAACATTTAGTACAATTTCCATTCGATTTTAATGGAAATTACAGATATTTTTAGTGACGGTCTTACGACAGTGGCTAATACTATTAGGAGACGGCAACGTTATTTCCGTCATTAAAACCAGATATTTGGCTACGGTAATACATAAACCCACATGAACCCAGATATTCTTCGTCATTTATAATTTGGACGCAACTGCATGTGGTGAGTGCGTTGAGGAGCAACTGGAGAAGGTGCTAGTGAATATTGGGCTTGTGGACTGAGGTCCTGTGGTGAATCTGCAATGGTAGATAAATCTACAACTTCTTCCATAAAAGCATTAGTAGAAATCAAGGGATTGGGGACATTGGAAGTAATATTAGCATCGATCAATGAAGGGGATATGATAGGAGGGGAGGATGGAGAAGATACCTAGAGACATTGAGGATCTGGTGGAGTCCGAGGTGATGATGGGTGTCCATTAGGAGCCAAAACCGACAGCCATGTGACTGATGTGGGTGGGGGACGACTAGGGGATGATGGGGATACCGATGCATATGGGAAAGAATTCTCAATAAATTGCACATGTCGTGCAATGTACATTCGATTTGTTTTGTAATCTAGGCATCGATATCCCATATGAAGGGGACTATAACCAAGAAAAACACATAGTATTGAATGCATACTAAATTTTGTAGAATTGTAAGGTCGAAGGAGGGGGAAGGCAGTACACCCAAATACTTTAAGGAATGCGTAATTAGGTGTCTTTTTGAATAAGACTTCAAATAAAGATTTATTTTATAAAACCGGTGTAGATAATCGATTTATGAGAAAAGTAGCTGTTTGGAATGCATAGTCCCAAAATGTCATAGGTAATGAAGCATGTGCCAATAGAGTAAGACCGGTATCAACAATGTGTCGAATTTTCCGTTCTACAGTTCTATTTTGTTCATGCGTATGGGGACATGCAACTCTATGAATAATTCTAAATTTTTGAAGTGAAGTATTCACCTTTTGGTATTCCCCTCCCCAATCAGATTGAAAACATTTGATTTTTGTGGAAAACTGATTTTCAACCATTACTCGAAATTGATCAAAAATTACAGGAACAGAGGATCGTTTCAAAATAGGATAATACCATGTGTATTTGGAATAATCATCAATAAAAATAAGAAAATAGAGATTATTAGTAGAGGAAACATATGGAGCAGGTCCCCACACATCACTAAAAATCAAATCCAAAGGTGCATTACTAACAAACCCTGTTAATGGTAATGAAAACCGATGAGTCTTGCCCATAAAACAAGCATCGTATTTATTAATAATAGAGGATGAAGTAGGTAGAGAATGGGAGGAGATTAGGTGCTTGACAGTTCGGGAATGGGGATGACCCAACCGTGCATGCCAATTATCTGCATTGATAGGTACTGTGGAGTGAACATGATGAGCGGAAAGTTTATGGGAAGGAAGACTAGTCGACAGCTTGTACAGTCCATCATCAAGTCGGTCTTTCAACAGTACCCTGTTTGTCACCTGATCTTTCACAAGAAAATAATAGGGGTGAAATTCAAAATAACATTGGTTATCCTTTGTGAATTGGTGTACTGATAATAGATTCTTTTGAATGTATGGAACATGAAGAATATTAGAAAATTGAAAAGAGGAGTTTGGTGATAGAGAAATAGAGGAGAAACCGATATGACTAATATTAAGACCAACTCAATTATCAACCCGTAATGATTCCTTACCATTATATCTGTTGGAGACATGCAAATTGCTGAGGTCGGGTGTCACATGATGAGTAGCCGCTGTATCAGGATACCATTCATGTGAAAATATTGGTGGAGTAGGAAGTAGTCCTGCCATGTTTGCAGTTAGATTATTGGTGGAGGTAGGTGCTGCACCACCAGTGTATCGAAAGTAGCATTTGGATGCCAGGTGATTGGAACGATTGCAGATTTGACACCTTTCTCTCTTACCATGTCGGTATCCATGTTTTCTATTTTGACCAAAGTTGGAGGGTGGTCGAGAATGGGGAGAGCCTTGTGGAGGGATTTGCATAGGTCCTTGTGAAGGCAAATAAGAATGCGTAGTAGCATTCAATGAGCGTTGCATAGTGCTCAGGTTAGCAGTGATAACCGATTGGGCATTGTTGAGTCGCATTTCATGACTCAATAAAAGCCGATGAAGATCATGAAAGGGAAGGACCTCAGACTTTGTAGCTAGTGCAGCAATTATGTCGTTGTAATCAGCTCCAAGATTATAAAAAAACAATGGCATTAAGCTCCTCTACAGAAAGTGGTTTATTGGATGCTGCCAGCTGGTCCAAAATATATTTAACCTCACGGAGGTATTCAGAAACAGTTTTGTTATCTTTTACCATACCTTGGAGTTGCATGTGTAGTTGTAGAATACTGATGTGAGATAAGGTGCCAAAGGCAGAACGTAAAGCTGACCATACTGCTGTAGCCGAGTTCAAGCCAACTACATATGGAAGGACTTCCGGGCTAAGAGAGGAAATCAACCAGTTTAGGACCATTTGATCCTTACGGATCCAGTCTTCATAGCTAGGATTAGGAAGAATGGTGATGGTAGGTGGAGCAGAATTCTCCGAAGGAGAAGTGGGAGTGGCGGTGGTGGTGGTGATTGTCGGGGGTGGACTTGGCTTAGTGCCATCAACAAAGCCAATCAAATCATAGCTCCTAAGAAGAGGGAGGAGTTGAGTAGTCCATAAAAGATAATTATCAAACTGTAGTTTGATGAAAAGATGATGTTGAACATTAGGAGAGGAAGATTGACGAACCAGGCGTAGGAACAAAAGCTGAAGCGGAAGCCATGGAGAATACCAGATCGTCTGATACCATGTAAACTCTGAAATTTTGAATTGATTCAAAGCCTTACCTAAATACATTGGGTACAGGTATATTTATAATATGTTGGAATTGTTTACATTGTATATTTGAATTACAAATTTTGAATTTGAATCTTTGTAACCGATGAAAGGAATTAAGAGTTGGATATCAAATCCAATTATTGTTTTTGTAAGTTACAAATTTTGAATTTGAATATTTGTAACCATTGAGTGATTCTCTCTTTAATTTTTATAATTCAAAAATTGAATTTAAATCTTGTAACCGGTGAGAATTCAAATTCATAATTTGAATTTGAATCTTTGTAACCGGTGAGAGATTCTCTCTTTAACAAATGTAACTGACCTGGTACCATAAATTTTGATCTTTATTTTTTTTTCCCCTTCCTAATTGTTACTTGTTACAGCCAAGGTTTTAAATGCACATGCTATTGGCCAATGCACATGCTATTGGCCATGTTCAAAATTCATCCAGATCAGATCGGATGGGCATATGGATCCAATAGAAAACCGATACATAGATAATAATATTAAAATGAGATCGAATTGGGATTAATCAAGTTCAAAACCGATACTAATTAATTGAATCTACTAATCCGATACCGATACCTTGAATCATAGTTACAATTACATATTGGACAAGATTTTTTTATCCTAATTTAACACGAATCCCACATGAAATAACAAAACTGGAGGTTCTGGGGTGAAAGCCACCAGATTTGCCATATTTGGCATTTTCAGATGATCTTAAATACTTGGCCAAGTTACTGGTATAAATACAAGTGCAACCCTGGACCGGACGGCCCATGAGAAATTTGGGCTCCAATTTTTTTGTCAAAACACTCGTTGGGGCTCCAGCTCAATTAAAATTCATTAATTGTACAATCCAGCCCAGCCCAAATTGCATCATAATTTGCACAGGTAGCCTGCTCTGGCTTTAGAGGTGCTTTAGGTTTGGAAAAAATTAATGGTTTATATAGGGAAAATTAAAGGGAAAGGAAGTGAAAATTTCAAATTTAAAAAAGAAATTTTGTAATTAATACAGTAGATGCTATCACATGATTATATAACTAACTCCAAAATATTCTATATTTAAGTATTAAATTAGGCTCTTTTGGTATAGTTTATATTTATGTTTATGAGTTATTTATGAGAATAAATTATGAGTCATAACTAGACATTAAGAAGTATAGATTATCACAATAATGAGAAATAGAGAAATCGAAAGGATTCTGGAGCATCCTCAGGTTTAGGTATTGTTCCTCCAATGATTGTAGTCCTAATTAATTCCTGACGAACTCTAATATGATTAGATTTCTAACCTAATTGAAGATTTTAGATTATATTAATTTATTTTAAATATAAATAAATAACAAAATCACACCAAACAACTATATATGTCATAATGTATTACATAATTAATTCTATAATATATACTAAAGAGAGCCTTATATTACTTCACTTTACATCCAAATCCTTACATTTGAAAAATAAAATAAATTTATATTTTATAATTATAATTACTAAATATATTAAGAAATTTAAGTAGTTCATATTCATGTTGTGTTATAGCTATTAAGTTTTCCTTTCTTCTTTTTTTTTTCTAGAAAATTTTCACTTTCCTTCTCTTTAATTTTTTTTTCGCTTCATCCCAACATTTTTCAATCCACCCAATTGATGTACTCTTTCAATGGCATTGAAAAGAAAAACTAGGGTTTGAGGAAAATTAGCTGTTTTTATCTACTACACGACGGTTTGGAAAGGTATTTGCTTTCAGTTTGAACCAAATCATCAAGACATTTTGATTGGGTTGAACCAGCTGATATGGTATGGTTCTCAATACTAACTATGCCTACATTTTCTATGAAAGATAGAACCAAATTATAAGAGACTACCTATAGTTTGTTTTATCAAGGAAAATTTTCATATACACCCCAATAAGGATTGACAACATCATCTACCTCCACAAAATTTCAAAAACCTCAATCACATCCAACTAACTGACGGAATTATTGAAATACAATTTTACCCTTCTTATTAAAAATGAAAGATTAAAGACATATGTTGAATGACTAATTTAACCTTTGTAATGTTATGTATATTGTGTCTCTCTCTCATATTCAATCTCACTCAAGCCCTAACTTGACTCCAGTTTGCGTTGGTTCCTTCTGAGCTCTGCCACCAGAGCAGTTGGTCAGAGGAATTCTCCGTTCATGGATAGATGGAGCATGAGTGTAAGTTGTTCCGCCAGTTTACATTTTGCGTCATTGTTTGGGCTCAGATACCCAATGCTACCATAAAACAACGATTGTTGCAGGACTGATGGTGGTTGAAGCTGGTTCTGTAGAAATAGGGAGAGTGAGGATGCAGTACTCCACCAGGGAGGATCTTCTGGGAGAGACCGTAATTTTCGGTGAAAGCTCCTGGTGAAGTTTTCAAGGTTCATTTTCACTTCCCAGTTGATGATACAGGAGGTTTTTTTTATTTTTTATTTTAAGTATATACCAGAGATGTTTGAATCAATGAATTTTCGAAAAAGCAGTTAGAACATATAAAAGAACCTCAAATTTTTAAAAATACAAGCATTTCTGAAACTCGTCCTCGATTATCTCAAGAACGCCAAAACAAAGAAATATGAACGAGAATCTACCATTGCCATCTCCATTTCATACAATGAGGAAATCTCAGAAAAAAATCTTGAGCTAAGGAGAGAAGAGAGAGAAAGCGGTGGGAGAGAAGAATAAAAAAAGAAAAAAAATAATGGAGGATGGAAAAGGAGAAGATCGGGAAGAGAGAGAGGGGGAGAGAAGGAGAGAATGTGAGAGAGAATAAAAAAAAGAAAAAAACAGAAAAAAGGGCGAAGATCGAGAAGATAGAGGAGGGGGGAAGAGAGAATGGAGAAGAAGAAAAAAAAGGAGGATCCGAAGAGAAAAGAAAGTGGGAAGAGAGAATTAAAAAAAAAAGAAAAAAACAAAAAAAAAAGGGAAGATCGAGAAGAAGGGGGCGGTGGAGAAGAAGAAACAAAAAAAAAATCAGAGAAAGGGAGAAAGGAGAGAATGTGAGAAAGAATTAAAAAAAACAGAAAAAGGGCGAAGATCGAGAAGATGGAGGAGGGGGGAAGAGAGAATGGAGAAGAAGAAAAAGAAAAAAGAAAAAGGAGGATCCGAAGAGAAAAGGAAGTGGGAAGAGAGAATAAAAAAAAAAAGAAAAAAAACAGATAAAAAGAGAGGGAAGATCGAGAAGAAGGGGGAGATGGAGAAGAAGAAACAAAAAAAATCAGAGAAAGGGAGAAAGGAGAGGCGAGATCTTGAGGAGAAGAATAAAAAAAAAAAAAAGAAAGAAAGCTAGAAAAGAAGAGTAAAAGCCGAAGAAGAGAGGAGAAAGAGAAGAACAGAGGGAGAGAGAGATCGCAGGTAAGCACTACCTACCTCACCCCCGCCTTGCTGTAAATCCTCCACATGCGACGCCTTAAAATCTAAGAGAGAAAGAAAAAGACGGAAATTAAAAGGGAATTGATTTTGTTTTATTTGCTTTAATTTATTCAAAATTTCAATTATGAGACTTTTACCTATAAAATCTCAATGCTTTCATCGGCTTCTAATGGCGGAACTGTAATTTTTTGAATTTCAATGTTACAAATTGAAATGAACGTTTGGGTAGGGTAAGTTATGAATAAATGGTATTTTCATCATTTATCAACGCTAAAAGGGTAGTATGGTCCGTTAAAATGTTCATCGCAAGTGACGTCAACAACTAACGGAATTTTGTTAACGGAGTGGACTTCATTGATTAACGGAGTAAACTTTTTGGGTACTAGATGAGGTTTTTAAAATTTTGTGGAGGTAGATGATGTTTTCATTCCTTATTGGGGTGTATATTAAAATTTTCCTTTTATCAACTTTCACAAAACGTGAGTGATTAATTGACAAAAATGTAAATTATTGGATCCGAACCACTAGAAATAATCCAATAATTCATTTGCATGTACTTTTATCCTTCCAGGAATCCCATCATCGTTCGTATTCAATGAATTCTACACTCTAGAGATGGCCCACACAACATCAACGGTGATGGGTTATCACGGAGAGTACATATACATGCAGATGATCCGAACTTATGCAATAAGAGGAAGTCCCTGAGTATTTTCAAGAGCTTTGGTTAGTTCAGTCTTTCAAAACCTGATCCTCTAGAACATAGAAGTGATGTGGAATTTTAGAATTGAAGTCCATTTACTTTATAAAAAGAAGATATCAGTGAACTTCTATGAGATAGTTTTTGGGATTCAATCAATTATTTCGATCATGTGATATCATTGAAAAATGGGAATCAGGGTTAACCAAGGATTTCCTTATCATAATTGTAGCATCTAGGAAGAATCAATGCATAAACTCAAGTTTCTAGGGTTTGAAGGTTTTACCATCTAGCAGTTTTAGTATAGGAGTTTGGTTAGGAGGAGGTAGTTGGTAAACATAAAATATAAATAAATAAATAAAACCCTAGAGTGGAGAAGTATACAATAACCTCATCAATTCCAATATTTACTAGAGGAAGTTATTATTTTTGAAGCATCTAGTCTAGTTGAAAAGGCTATTTCATCCAAAAGAAATATGAGATTTGATGGAATAAGAGCTAAGGAGTTTCAAAGAAATTGGAAGATAAAACTGTCAAACTTCAGGCTTTTAAAAGAAAGGGGGAAAAAAAAAAAAACAGAAAAAAAAAAAAAGAAAGATTCTGAACCCTTGAAAGACTACTTATTCAAATCTATGGATATCATTAATCAAATGGAAACGCATAAAGAAATGAGGTCATCTATGCTTTGAGTGTTTGAGAATTCAAGGGATCCTTACAATCTCTTGAGTAAAGAATCTTTATATAGAAAGTGCATTTTCATCTAATTCAGTTTAACATTGAAAAGAAATCAACAAGCCATGAACAAAACAAAGAGAATCATCGAGTGAAGGCAAATAATGAAGTTGATGAAAAGGTAGAAATTCAAGATGAAGAAACACTTTTGACAGAAAAATGAATGTTAAAAAACTCAGTATAAATTAGGGTGTCAAAAATGAAATCGAATCGCGTATCGAAATTAAATCGAATTGTTTAAACCAAAACCATGAAACCGTCGATTATTAAATGGTTTGGATCTGGTTTCATTTATGAAACCGTTTAGTTAAATGGTTTGATTCTGGTTTCAAGAATGAAATAGTTGAAACTGACTATTTGGAACCATTAAACCGACTAAATTTTTACTTTAATCCCTTAGTGCTAAATGTCTATATTTGTAAAATAAAATATATTTTAATATTTTTCACACATGGCATACTTCTAAATCGTAAGTATACTTTTATATGTGATTAAAATTATTTTAATGATTTCTTTGGCTTTCTCTCTACTTTGTTCCTAACTTTCTTCTTCTCCCTCTTGGAAATGAAACCGTTTAAAAATCGAAAAATCAAAACCGATTAATAATTAATTTTGGTAAGCATTTTGAAATAGTTTAATAAATGGTTTGATTTTGGTTTTATACATTACACACCGAACCGAAACTGAATCGTACCATTAAACAAAATTGCACCTTTTGACACATTTAGTTAGAATTAACTGATGGGTTGAACTCCGGATTCTCTGACTATGATTGAATCGGTTAATTCTAAAACATTTTCAATCTATTGTTACAACTCAAGCCTAAGAGAGAATCCAACCCAAAAGACTAGTCTATTAGGTGGGAGAACCCCAAGACTTAAGAACCATACTTGGTAGGTATGAGATTCTAATGTGGGATCATAATATTGTCACCCCATTTTCAAAGCCGACACCCACATTGGCCTATTCTAGATTGCTCACTCTGGATGGCTTTCACTCTGTTTCACCAAGTAGCCCTTTCTCAGGTCGTTTCTTCTCTAGTTCGCCCCTCCTGCAGCATCGAACTCTCAATGAAAGCACCAAATGTTACAACTCAAGCCTAAGGGAGAATCTAATCCAAAAGATTAGTCTATTAAATGGGATAACCTTAAGACTTAAGAACCATACTTGATAGGTATGAGATTTCAATGTTGAATCAACATTGCCAATCCTTTTTCAGTTCTCACATTCCCGACCCATTGGGATTGGATTCGGTTAATTCTGAAACATACCCGACCCACTGCAATCCACCGAACTCAGCTCTTCGTCTCTCGACTTTCGAGATTCTGGAATTCTCTCCCACTCCATCTCTTCCTCTTCGATATCTATTAAAGGCTCTTTCCCTACATTCACGCTTCTCTACACCATTGATCTTAAAAACCTTCACTGAGACCTCAGTTCATAATTTGCCTCTGATTCTCTTCAGCCATGGCGATTATCTCCGACATTGAGGAGGAACCGGAACATCAAAGACCTTCAACCTCATCCTCTTCAGAATCCTCTGCAGGTCGTTACGACGGAATACTGAAACCGATCCTCGATCAGCAAGGTCCTTTGGGGCTTATGGAGACAATGATAGACTTCATTCGTCGGAAAACAGATTTATTTAAGGACGAGTCGTTAGAGAAGAAGATTTCAGCTATTGTTTCTTCAAAACGAAAATATGCCGAGGAGAGGAAGAAGAAAGCTGCGGAGAGAGGGTTGGAAGAAACAGGAAAGGCCGAGAAGCGGCTGAAAGAAGCGGAAGTGAAATCTGACTCTACAGAAAAAGAACCGGCGGATAAGTTGAAGGCTGAGATCAAAGCTAAGGAAAACGGGGCCGTGCGAGGTACTTTCATGTTCAGGCCAAGAACTTGTTGTTTTTTTTTTCTTTCTGTATTATGAATATGTGGCACTTAAACCCTAAACTGCACGCTGTATTTTCTTGTCATGTAGTTCCCTTTTGAGTAATCTGTCATATTTTATGTTGTGGCATAGAGATTAACTATTCTGCGCAGTACACTATGTTCTTTGCTATGCAATCTTCAGAATGTTGACTAGGAAGTACCTGTGCTATCTGCATTTTGTTGTAACTGTTGTTTCTGCATTTTTTTTTCTGTTTTGTATATTGGAAAATATGAATTTTGTCAAATGAATTTGAATAGTGCATTTTCTTACATGGATCTAGGTTTTGAGTCTTGTGTCCTTTGTCAAACAACTAAATTGCAACATCGCTCTTTATTTATTTATTTATTTATTTTTTTGCTCTATATTGTTGCTGCTCGGATATGGCTAATGCCTGCTGCAATCTGCACACAGGAAGGCAGAAAGAGCAAAGTGAGGGGTTGGGTTGGATAATCCTTAGTCCACAATCAGTCAGATAGACAACCTGTATGGAACTTTCACAGAGTGCGAAAGCTCTTTTGAATTGGTAGGGATAGACATGGCTTTTAGTAAAGTAGCAGAGTAAGGCTAAGGGTAGAAAAGAGTGTGTTTTTAACCTTCATCAGTGACTATATTTATAGACATGGAGTGGTCGGATCATAAATGGCAGGTGTCACTATTTATGGTAGGAGGTCGGCTCAGGGGACATGACTATCGCCCCATACAAGGGGCCAGCTAGATTTCCTTGTATGTCCATCGACTAGGGCCGTCAAATCTTGTACTTCTATGTTGGTCTTTCTATCTTGGTCGTTGAATCTTGGATGAGGATGAACTTCCCCTCTTGGGGTTGAACCCTTCCTTATAGGGAAACTCCCATGGATTGAATTATACCCTTACGTGTGGCCTTCCAGCGAGGAGGCCTGTGCTAATCTTATCCAGACAGCTCGCATGGGCTGGCAGCTCGGCGTGGATCACGGGATGATCGCGCCTAGGCTGTCTTGCCTTTTTTATCTCCGCCCTTGGTGGACTTGGGTTGACAGCATCCCTTTGTGGAGGTAGGGTTCCTCTTGACCTCGGGAGCTCAGCTAATGGCCAAGCTCGGGTTCGTTATCCAAGTACAGGTGTCTGGCTGTGATTGGTGGCTGTCTTTAGACACAGCATACTCCTAGAGGCGGATTCTCTGGACAAGTGTCCCATCGCTACTGGTGGGTGTATAACCTCCATAACATATATGAAGTGCAATGTTATTTTAGGGTAGCCTTCTGTAGCACTAAGGAGAGTATAGTGGATTGATTCACTATGATTCTTTTATTCGTTGAGGTCAAATATAGGAAATTCACAAACTGGAAAAATTGTTCAAAATTACCCGCCCGGGTACCCTCCCTTCCCTTTATGATTCCCTCTCTTCCCTTCCCTTCCATCACCCTTCTCCCTCCCTGCAGCTTTTGCTCCCTCCTGTACCCCTTCCCCACCTTCTCTATCTGTCTCCCCACTAAGGATGTAAATGGATAGCCAAAAATTTGAATTTGATTCGAATCCGCACTTATTTAAGGGAATCCGAATCCGAACAATCGGATTCGGATGTGAATTTGGATAAGTGGAATAGGATTCGGAAGCGGAGGCGGATATCACTCCAACCGAGTGGATTATATCCGCTCTGATTCGTTTACGTATTGTGATTAATCTTAGATTAGATTAAAAAAATATTAAATCCACCACTTCTACTGTGTTGATGTTTAAAAAAAAATTAAATCCACCTCCTCAATTACCTTGTTTTTAAGGTTTTAATGGCTCATTATTTAAGCCATTTCTTTATGGAGGTTGATTTCTCTCTCCATGTTACAGCTGATTTCTCTTTCCAAGGTAATATATTAAAAAATATTAAATGCATCTCTTCAATTACCGTGTTGATCTTAATTTAAAAAAGGAATATTAACTACCACTTGAGTTACCTTGTTTTTAGGGTTTTGATGGCCTATTATTTAAGCTTGGAGAGAGAAATCTGCCAACGGTTATGCCTTTTTTTCCCCTCTCGTTTCATCTTTCTTCTTCGCCTTCTTTCTTCCTCATTCTTCTCGGTTTCTTCTTCTTTCTTCTACTTTTACTGCTTCATCTTTTTTTCCTTCTTCATTAAAAAAAAATATCGTCATTTGAGTGTCAGTGAGAGAAGGATGGAAGGAAAAAAAAGAAAGAAACGAAGATGTAGAAACAGAGAGAGGAGGAATGATTTTAAACAGAGGGAAAACACGGCAACTCTTTCTCCTCTTTAGTTTGCTCATAACACTACCACAACCGCTGGTGGTAGTTGAACCACCAGAAAATTCGGCCCCCTTATAGATGCATAGAATGTTTTAAATCGGATCGGATTTTTAACCGGATATCCAATTAAAATTCGAATTCGAATTCGGATTTAATTTTTAGGAATTCACCGGGGGTGGATTTGGATAGGTTGTCTATAAGTTGGATTTGAATTCGGATAGTAGTCTATTTATGCCAAATCCGATCCGTTTACATCTCTATTCCCCACTACCCGCAGCACTCACTCTTCCATTATTTCCCTGTGACAGAGGAGCAGATAAGTTGCTGGAGTTAGATAGCAAGGTGGTTGCATGAAGAATGTTGAGTTTCAAATCAACGGTTTCAGTACATGAATTTCCTTCTTTTGAAATTAAGAGGATCTTGGATTCAGAATCCGATAGGTAGAAATCAGATGTCTTGTGATTTGCGGTGCAGAGGATTTGCAAAAGGTGGCTACTGGTCTCATCTCATGTCATCCATCTAGGAATAGATGGCGGATGCTGATATCATCCCTAGAAACACCTTCTCAGACTACGATTGGGTGCTCAACACCACTACAATGCTTGGGGCTGTTCCCCCTAGATATGGTTGGAGTGGCAGTGAGAATGGGTATGACACCTTCTTCTCCATGGCCAGAGTGAATTCCTATATTCCTGCTATGGAAATGACTAAGTGGTTTAACACCAAATACCATTTTGTTGTTGATCAGACACTAGATTTAGTGTTCTCTAGGTCGAAAGCCCAACAGCAGTTGCGGAGGTCTCATAAGGTTTTCTTCCCTAGCTTTTTCTCACCACTACACACAACAACAACAAAGCCTTAAGACTCAGTTTGTTTTCTCCATCCATGACTGGATAGAGAAAGATAGTTTAAATTGAGAGAGAGAGAGAGAGAGAGAGAGAGAGAGAGAGAGAGAGAGAGAGAGAGAGCATACTTTGTTTTCTGCATCCATGATAGGGATAGAGAAAGGGAGCTGGGTTTGCAGTAGAAAAGTAAGAGACTCAGTTTTATATGCAGAAAAAAGAAACCCAAGTTTCGGCTTACCCTTGTTTCGGTCATGCGGGGTTCCCTTCACACATCTTTGTTGTTGGAGCTCTTGATGCCAATGCACATCGGTGGAGGGAGAAGGGGAGTCGGAGCCGGTGTGGGAGAAGAGGGAGATATTTGGTACATGATTCTTGTAAATGTAATTTAACAAAAACTACCCTTATCATAGTTGTCAAGGCGTCGCCTAGGCGCCCTAGTGGTTTTTCAACCTGTGGGCATTTGGTCGTCTTATTTTATAATGCTTTGTTTTATTTATTTATTTTTTAGTTGATCCATTTGTAGAATTTTTTTTTTGGTTGTGTAAACTACATATATACATCATAATGCATGAAATCATGTATATGTATTAAAAGCAATAGCTTGATGTTCTAACCCACTCCCTTATGTATAATCGTCTTATGGAAAATGTACCCTTACAACGCCTTGGGTACGCCTAGGTGCCCAGGAATCCTTCCCAACACCTTGGGTTGCCTTGGCGCTTTGACAACTATAATCCCTCTATTCCAATTCAGCAGTGTACATTGTGAAAAAAGCCAATAGTGTTGTGAACTGCTTCACTGGCTATAGTGACGATTAACATGACCATTATTTATCTTTGTTATTTTGTGTGTTCCTATGTTGCAGATAAACATCTTAGTTGATATTTTGTTTAACAGCTGTTTTCATGGTATAAGAGCTTAGTGGATTACTGATCTAGTAATTTGGAATCCCTTGTGAATCAGCAAGGACCAGCTTGCAAACTAAACATCTTGAATGCTTGTCTTGATTGCCAATAGTAAACCAATGGAAGATTGATGGTTCACAATCAACTCAGTATACAGAAACTATTTGGGTAAATTACTGAAACCTCCCCTATACTTAGGTCTAATTATTCATCTTCTCATGGTTTACAAATTACATTCAACTCCCTTATTTCGAAGAAGGTGACTACACTCGACTCCACTTAGTCTAGTGTGGTCTGTTAGTTGTTGACATCACTTGAATGTAAAGACTTATATGACATTTCTACCCTTAAAGGCAATTCAACGGTGACCCATTCTTCCTCTCTCGTCGTCTCCTCCTTTGGCACTCTCGAACTCAAGGATTCAACTGGGAAGAAATTATGGCAGCCCGCAACAGTTGATAATAACTCCACTTGCCTAGTCTTCACGGAGATGGTAACTTGGTGTTTGGTAATTGGAGCAACTTCAAATATCTGACCAATATGATTCTTCCCAAACTATAAGCAATACAAAATTAGTTTCAAAGAATCGGAAGTTCAGGTTTCTGAACTCCTTGAATTTGGTTTCCAATTCTTCAAAGTACTGTGTTGAGCATGTATTTCAAATGCTTACTTCTGATGGGAATATTACAAAGATAGATGATATGATCCAAGGCTTCCCACAGATCTGGTGGCTTTGCGGTTGATACTTGATGATGATGGGAACCTCAGTTTATAGCCTTGACCCTGTTTCGGGTTCATGGAAGGTATTTTGACAAGCGATGCAGAGCTCTCTTAAATACATGGTGTGTGTGGAGAGAATTATATATGTGTGAGCAATGACTCAAATTCTACTTACTGTGTTTGTCCATTGGGATTCCGAGTACGATACATTGCCAGCGAAGTGAGCCAAAGCAGAATTCACTAAGGCGACAGGAAAGCCAATTTCCCCGGCTGGATTTCATCTACTTCATTGAAAAGCCAATTTCTAAACATTCCTCGTGAATGTAGGCAATGGTCCTAAGGACTCCCTGGTACAAATCTTGTACCTAATGTTCCAGTCAACCATCAACCTTGGCTGAACAGAGATTCAGAGACACCTTTCAGGTTCATGTTCATGTTCATCCCTATTAGCAGGGAAGAGGAAATGAGCAAGAGAGGCATTTAGG
The DNA here is from genome assembly GCA_028583415.1 of Protea cynaroides. NCBI lineage: Eukaryota > Viridiplantae > Streptophyta > Magnoliopsida > Proteales > Proteaceae > Protea > Protea cynaroides. Next base: position 55,096,401 of record CM053267.1, on the reverse strand, counting down.
ATATACTAACATTCTCTGCACTTTCTTCGCACAAAACCCCCACATTTGAACTGAGTTAAGATAGTGCATTCTAGCAATATTGTGACCTCAGCTCAGAACTCAGGCCCGCCGCTGGCAACATATGTAAAGCGCTTCATGGCGATGATTCAATTATCGGAGAGCTTGCCTTTGTAAACCACTTTGAACCCACCGTGCCTGATGACATTGAAGAAGTTATTGGTGGCTGCTTTGGGCTCTGTGTAGCTGAACTATTTGGGACCTCCAGTTACGAGGAGCTCAAGGGCTAGCACCTAAGCCATGTCTCTATATTTGATGTATTTCTTGAGGAAATCTCAGAATGAGAGGAAGCCAATAACGAGTTCAAGTGCCAAGAAGCTGGAGAGTATGGCAATGTTTCCAGTTGTGGTGTTAGATTCCTACTTGGTGTTTGAATGGGTGAAGATGGAACCCATCATGGCGAAGGCTGATGTTTATAGCTTTGGAATGGTGTTGTTGGAGACGAGAGGGATGATGAGGGATTATTGGAGGATGAGTTGCAGGTCAGGGAGGGGTGCTTGCTGGGAAGGGTGCTCGCTTGGATCTGGGAAAGGAACTCTCCTCTTGGATGTCTGAATATTGTTTGCTGGGAATGGTGCGGAAGGGATGAGTTGCAGGTCAGATGATATATGGGATGTTTTCTGTAGAAGGGTAAATTAGTCATACACCATTAGCTGAAAGGAGCTGAGTGTAATTTGTTAACCACAAGGGGATTAGCCTGTAATTATACATGAAGGACAAGGGAGGTCTTAGTAATTTACCCAAACTATTTCTTGGTTGAAGTCGAATTTATATGAACTAGGGTAAAGTGGAGGTCCAAAAATCACATAATCCACAAGTCCTCACAAACTCAAAACTGGTAAATCACTCTGATTTGTTCTGTTTTTTGAAATCTCTAAAGGCTTAATGAGACCTGTGAAGGGACAAGTGTGCCAAATAAGAGTGTTGAGAGAATGACAACAACTTATTGTGCTCTACCTTAGATTCAATGTTTTAATTTATAGTTGCTGTAGTTCCACACAATAAACTATTCAGTCCTATTGAGCTATTTCCTGTCTCATGCAGTTTTTATAAATGAATTGATGTGCCTGAACCTAGGCTGTTACGTGTAGTTATGTTAAGTTTGTGCATTTTATATTTTTTTCATTCTAGCATGAAAACTATTTCCAACACTTGATGAAAGAATAAAAAGAAGGGTGTACCCAGTGCACGAGGCTCTGACCACTGTGCGGTCTTGGGAGATAGAGATGTACACAGCCTTGCCCCCTCTCTATCTATAGAGAGGCTGTTTCCTGATTAAAACCCTTGACCAGCAGGTCGCAGTGGAGCAACCTTACCATTGGCCCCCACCCTCTTTGTTAAATAATGGTTGATTCTTATAAAAACCCATCTGTGTCTCTTATGATCTTTCCTGCAGTCGGTGTAACATGAGTCACCAACCTCAAAGGTGCTACTTAGGTTTGAAATGACTAGAGTTTCCATTCCTCCTGCTTTAAATTCCTGCCATCCTTATTGTCAACTAAAGACTGATGTTCATACAAAGGGCTAGCTGAATTCTTAAATTTAATGTTTGAGTTCAGACTTCAGAGCATTATATGGTTTTTGTGTAAAAGTATTGAAGACTGCATTAAGTTGTAACAAGATACTGAACTCTTAGGAAGGTCTTTGAGTTAGCTTTGGACATCATTCCTTCTATAACACAGTTTTTTATGAACTTCTCATGAACTGGTGTTCTGGAGCTGTACCAATAATTCACCTGCTGGTAGGTCAGTGAGTCAATGGTCCATTAAAAGAGGTGATTATTTGTTTACTTTCTAGCCCTATTTGTACTACTTTTAGTCCAATTTCTCTTTTAATGTAAAGCAGAAAACTTCTAACTTCAAGTGACTACAAAATTTAGGTTTGACTTGGATTATACTTAACTGCGAGAAATAGTTTACTCCAGAAAAATTAGAATGACAAATGAAAAATCTTAACTTAGTAGTAAAATTAGTAAAGGAATATATATATATAAGTGCCATATGATTCTAAGTTAATGGGTTAATGGAGACTAGATTTGGATATAAATGGAGAATATCGAATACACCATTATCAAGGAAGGGAGGAAAAGAGATGGGAACCAAAATAGTAATGTGGAATGATTTTAGGGATAATTAATAGGATGGTGGGATAATTGTAGGGAGTCAAAATACAGAATTAAAACAAAAGAGATATAGGGATATACCTTATGTTATAGGGAGGGAAAAGCAAGAAAGAGAAAGATTGGAACACTGATAGAAAAGGGAAGGGAAAGGAAGCAAGGAGAAGGGAAAGAGGAGAAGAACCTCACCAAGAACCAAGAGGGGAAGGGAAGGCTTACCGTGCCAAGAGAAGGGGAGGCCGAGAGGGATAGGAGAGCCGAGAGAGAGAGAGAGAAAGAAAGCCCACGATGCTTTTCTTTTCTTTTCTTTTTTTCTTTTTTTTTTAATTTTAATTCCTCATTGCATAATTAATTAATGATAAGATTTGCCTATAAATAGGCTTACATCTCTAATTCTAGTTGGACTAAAACTCTAAAAAACCAATTAGAACTCAAATATGACTTTAATCTAAGAGTCCTATTTAAACTCAATTACTAACTAAAACTAAAAAATTAAATCAACTCCACTAACTACGTCTAAGGGGGATGGGGCCCACAATAATAGAAAATAAAACAAAAGAATCTCCGTTGAAACCCACATTTAAAATAAAAAAATAAATAACAAATACTACCTAAAACGTGAGTGAAAATAAGGAATCTTAACAAAACTCTAGACTTAAAATCCTAACCAATCCAATTAAAATTTTCAAAATAAAAAGATTACAAATATATCCCTATTAAAATAGAATCCTCTAGAGATTCCAATCCAGCAGATCTTAGCCTGCATCATGGGTTCTTGCGACCAAGTTCCACATGGTTCTAAGTTAATGGGTTCTTGCGACCTACAATTCCTGCCCCCGACTCCCCCAGTGAATCCACAAGGTAACTATGTTGGCTGTCATCACTGAACCTAGCATGGATTGTTGTTTAATGTGCTTTGTTTGCATGTTGTTTACTATGTTTAAATGGTTGTATTTCTTCTGGAATCAGTTTGTTATGGGAAAAAATGATTCTATAATCGGGGTTACTGTATTGGAATTACTGACTCCTTCCCGTGTTTCCTTAATAAGGAACTGTTTTCATCCAATTTAGGTTAAACAGTCCATTGGATGACAGGTGCCTAAAATCTCGTCCACTTATCCTATTGTTCTAAAAGTAGCAATTAGTGTGTCACAACTCTTTTGTCTGTATCATTATGATGGCCACAGTTTCTCATATTTTTGTTCTTGTGAATAATTAACAGAGCCAAACAAGGGCAATGGTTTGGATTTGGAGAACTATTCCTGGACACAAACCTTACAAGAGGTCACAGTCACTGTTCCAGTTCCTCCCGGAACCAAATCAAGATTTATTGCTTGTGAGATAAAGAAGGACCGTTTGAAGGTTGGACTTAAGGGTCAACCTCCCATAATAGATGTAAGTTTGTGGCATGTTTCATTTTGTATTTGTGCTAATCATCCGCAGAATCTCAATTGTTCTATTTTTTTTGTTCTCTGACATGAATATTCAAATAATTACAGGGCGATCTTTACCAATCTGTCAAGGTTGATGACTGTTTTTGGAGTATTGGTATGTAACCATTACAAAGCTGTATTATTTAAAGGGATTAGTGAAGGGGTATTAAATATTGATGCTCTACATCAATAAGAAACTTAATAGGGCATATTGTGTGGAAACGGTCATTAGTTTATACTAGTAATAACTTCTGTTTAGTGCTGCTTGTCTGGCAGTTGATGATGTATGGATTCCTTAGAAATCCTTTGGGACTATGTCAGTATTATTAAAAATGTTAATATCTATTCTGTTCATGATATATTATAAGCAAACTAATCACCTTTAAACTTCCCACAGAGGATGCAAAGTTTATTTCTGTCCTTTTGACGAAGCAAAATCAGAGGGAGTGGTGGAAGTGTTTGGTGAAAGGTGACCCTGAAATTGATACTCAGAAAGCGGAACCCGAGAGCAGCAAACTCTCTGATCTGGACCCTGAAACCCGGCAAACTGTGGAAAAGATGATGGTAATATTCTGGTACTTTATGTATTAGCTTATTTTTTTTCATATGGCAGTTTCCTTTTGTCTATTTGGCTTCATGATGTGCTTTGCTGTGCAGTTTGATCAGCGACAGAAATCCATGGGTCTTCCTACAAGTGATGAGATGCAGAAGCAAGATATTCTCAAGAAATTCATGGCTGAGGTAAGGACAGATACTGCACGCGTATACAGGAACGTGTACCTGTGAATTTCAGCCTTGCATGGTCAGGTTTTTGTTTCGTTTTCTCAATCTGATTGCCTTTGCTTTTTGTTCATGCAGCATCCGGAGATGGACTTCTCAAGGGCAAAGATATCATAAACTTGTTTCTTTTGATACATAATATTTGTGGTCAGATGGACTTAACATGGGGGAGGTTACTTTTTGGCGGTTTCTCTGTTCAGTTGTCTAAAGTAGTAGGATCATGGCAGTTGATATAATGTCATATAATTGAATATTTAGAAAGGTTAATATTAACATGGGGGAGGTTACTTTTTGACGGTTTCTCTGTTCAGTTGTCTATATTAGTAGTAGTATGACTCTTTTTGCTAGCTGAGCTGATATAATGTATGTAATTGAATATTTTGAAAGGTTAATATATTTCTAGTTTGGGTGAGTTTTATATTTCGTACATAGGCTTAATTAGAATCATATCCCCTACTGGTTTAAATATTATACACAGCTCCCTTGATTCGGAGAAAGTTGTTATGCTCAGCTCTACTCTGGGATCCGAGCTGAAAGCTGAAACTTCATGTAAAAAATGAAAATGAATGTGACTTGGGAATCAAGTTAGTGGGGGAGTCTTAAGAGCTAAGAATTTATGCTAAGCAATCAATTTCAGGACTTGCTAACCTCCGAGCTCCTCCACAGGTGATTTGCAGCCTGTCTCTCAACATTCCAGGCATAGTGTCAGCTTTGGTTAATTCCACTCTATTCCCACGGCTTCCCTGTGCGCATTGCAGTAACACATGGCTCGCATCCAGCCAGACGTTTCCACTCTGCCAATTGAGCACCGGCATAGATGACAATATGGTACAGCTTTTATACTCGACCCTGTTATATAAACTCAGTACAGGCCTTCAGTTCAACGGAGTTTAAAGGTATGAGCAATTGGGATGGGAGAGAAACCAGTCAAAAGCTTATTCAGGATGTATCAGATTGAATGAGTCTGAATCAGTGGTCATCAGTAAACATTTGTCTTGATCTATACGATTGTACCAATGATTGAACATTGGATCAATCACTGGCAGGAAGTCAAAATTTGTTGTGTACATAATCGGAGCTTAGCTAATAAACATTCATGCAATTCAAGGCTGAGTTTTAAATTGGCATGACTAATCATCTCTAATGATTCCATTGCTTTCTTTTGGAGATCCATAATGTAATTCTGATGTCTCCTGAATGAATGGATGTCACTATTTGCGAAATAGATAAGACCTTTATGTCAATAGGTATTGAAAAGCCCTAGTCCGAATTTCAGTGTATCTTGAATGAAAAATATAAAGGGAAATTACAGGGACTTCCTCAGTACAAATAGTTAAATACAATGCAATACCCTTAATTTTAAAAAATTACATCCAACTACTGTTTAACAGATGGTGTTAAAGAAAAAAGGGTGACTTAATCAAATTACCCTTCGCTCCCTTCCTCTCTTTCACGAGGAACTTCCTCTTGAGCATCTTTTTCTACCCTGGACCTAAACACCGCTGCTTCTGGTTGTCACCATCTCGGATGATGACCCGAGATGGTGACATATCAAGCCCGTGAGCGTGATAGGAAATTTTCAATTGCAAACATGACAAAAGCAGGAAAATGGCAAACCTTCATATGGGGTCACTAAGTCTCTGTTTGATTGCAAGGGGAATTGAAGGTAAGGGAAATGAAAATTTTAAATTTAAAAAGAAAACATTTGTAATGATTACAATTTATAATACATTTTTTCATATTACTATGTAACTAATTTCAAATCATTCTATAATTAGTTATTAACTTACACTTCACTTTGCATTCTAAACCCTTGCATTTCAAAAGTAAAAGAAATCTTACATCTTATTAGTATCATTGCTAAATATGTTAAAGGAATTTTAAGAAGTTTATACAATCATTTTGTGTTACAGTTATAAAAGTTTCCTTTTGAAGTTAAAAAAATTCCCCTTCCCTTTCCTTCAGTTACCTTTGCAACCAAACACAATCCTACCAAATCGGTGAAAATAAAAATCTTGTCATTTGAATCCACATGACACTTCTTCTCAACTTCCCCAACTCCTATCCCCAAATTGAGATACAGGCTAAAAACCTGACAAATTTTGGGTCTAATAGACTGGATTTGTGGAACGAATGACCCATGAGATGGCCTGAATCTTGATTTTTATGCTGTCCTTCCAATTCAATGTCTTAATTCGAGCCTACATTTCACATATGCCATGTGTCATTTCTAAATTGCTTCTAGATGCCTTACTATTATTCTATGTTCCAACTTAACACTATTTATTGAGGAAAAAGATTTTCCGTAGTGAGGCCACTTGGAGTGAGGATCACACCCACTCAAAATGGATCTACGTGTATCCCAATGCATTTTGAATGGATCAAGATACATATCGATCTACTTTAACTAGATGAAATCCTCACTACAGCTCACTATAGGGTGGCCTCACTACAAAGCATCTCAATCCATTTATTGATGCTGAACTCTGCACTAAACGGGTGCAATTGAACCTCCGAATATAAGCTCTTTTGCATAATACAACAAATGCATATTACAAGTGCTCTGTTTTAGCTTAGTCATTAAAAAATTTATTTGAACGGGGGCTGCATAGAGTCAACTATTCACTCCCTCGAGGACCGTAAGACAAGTCCCAGGCATGACAGAGACAGAAAACACAACAGATTGAAGATCACTTCAAATTGCAAGACTTAACAGCCATGAATTGTCCTGATTATCTTGATAAATTCAGATATATATGACTGGATTTACATCCTCCATACAGTAACGTAAGAGGCAAGAACTGGGATGAAGAAAAGAAAAAAAATTGGGTGCAACCTGGATGGAGATGTCAGTTGGCTTGATAGGCATTTTATCTACCAACTGAACCACTGCCATCACCAAAATCCACTGTATGGAGAATCAATTCAGAGCCGTTGGAGTCACCACAATTATGAACCTAGAAGGGATAGACTACTTAGGCTGTTAGGCACCTCATATCCAATAAAGTTGCACATTCTTTGACGCGTCCTCCTGCCTCCTCTGTTTCATGCCCTTGGCATACAATGAAAAATGAAAAATGAAAAATGAAAAATGAGTTATCAACATAACTAATTGAACTAATTGGTTACAAAGCTAGTTAGGAAACAGGAAATTGAAGTGGGAAAACATAAATGGTGTTATCGGCTACTAATGGTCACCGCAGAGTTTAACCACCATCCCGGTACACACCAGATGAGAAACAAACTAATCCAAACCTCAATGAAAAATTGAAATGAAAATATCTACAAGTTTCTCTATTGGAGGTGTTCAGGTTGAAGAGAAGTATTGGAGGCAGCAAAACAAAGAACTGACCGCTTCCTGCCCGTAATCAAACTTGTGTGGTAAAGATATCACCACTTCCCACCACATGGCTGGTGTAGATACTTGCTTTTTAATACCAAGATCCTCTCACATTCCTCATTGCACAAGTGACTTGTTCGAGCTGGCCACAGCGACCACTCGATTGCCAACATGCTTCTGATTAGTTGTTGAATCGCCCCCTTCCCCGCTGCTGGAATCCACCAGTACGTTGTGAATTCATCTGTTGAGAGTGAGACAATGCCCTCATCCTCTGCTCCTTCATGTTAGCAAACAGAGAGTCTAATGTCTGAGGCCTCTGTTTAGTAACCACCTTCGCCTGCTGAAGCTGCACACCACATAAATTATAGTTATTTGTTTCATCCTTCTCCCTTCGCATTTCATACTTCACTAAAAAAAAATTAAAAAGAAATAAAAATGGGTGGGGGTGGACGGTGGGGAGTGAAGAAAGAGAGAGAGAGAAACCAGGTAAAGCACTACAAAAGTTACAATTCTACCAAACACTGAGAGAACTCTCTATCATAACCGTATTACCAAGTGCGTTGCCTAGCATTTGTATGTATACACCTCATTTAAAAAATTACTTTCCAGAACTACAAAAATGCATGGCGTTTCAACATTTTAAGGGGAAAACTAGCAATTTGCTTGGTATTCAGTAACCAGAAATAAAACAGATAAAAGCTAACAAGACATGAACCGAACATTTAATCCAGGATTTGTGTAAACATACCTTCCCAGGAAAGCCTCGTTCAGATACCCTCCACTGAGCTGGTGGGGCTCCAATCCTGTACCAAAAAGTATAGTACACTTGAAAAAACAGGCCAACAGGAAAATATTTTGGAGGACCAAAGTGAGAATACAGCTTCTGCTATTAAAAATCCCAAGTGCATCAGAGTACAGGGTGGGCTTACCTTGGGGGTACCCTACTGCTTTTAACACTAACAAAAAGAATAGACAAACCAGTATTTAGACATGATGGCAATGATTTAGAAAATTGGCGATATGTGCAGTTTCTTCCAATACCATGAAGGAGCTCCCATGAACTATAAATAACCTGTAGTTAGAGATGTCTCTTACTGGGTCAACTTCAAGAAACTTCAGGTACATAAGATAAGCTCCATGGACCAGAAGAATCAACAACCAATGCCATACTTCCCTGACAGTCCAATAAACAGGAGATTTCTCTTTTGAACATACTCAGCTTTATACCATGAAATATGACAAAGGAAATCCAAGAAAACATTAAGCTTCAGCAAGGCATCATAGCTGGGAAAATCCTCCATCAGTGCAACAAAAAACCTTAGCGTCCATTTCTATCAACATAGCTGCTGCTCACTTGCACATCATAATGAAAAACGAGGGGATCAGTATTCTACAAGTCGCATTCCCCACCAGGAATTAAGCTCTTCTCCACATTATACCCATATGGTTATTCTGTTTATTTCGTGCACAAGATGCTTCCTTTACAAACGGAGTGCAAGACAAACTCCCAGTTGTTGCTTTAGTGTGCTGAACATCACAAACCCCAATATCAAAATTATGTTCATGGGGGCAAACAAAGCTGCCGCGGACTCAAAGCACACTCCAAGAGTAAAGAGAAAAACTTGTTAAAACTGTCAAAAGCTTATGACAAGTTCCTAAAGTAACAAAATTTCTGCATAATCACACAAACCAACACGACAATGTTGGAAGAGCACCCTGAACAAAATCTCTCCAAGATGATGGAAAGAGCCAAGAACCAATCAATACAGCTATACATTCCCTTCATCGCTATCTGTGGTCGCTGATGTAGCCGATTAGGTGATATGGCAAATTCTTCTTTTCCTAAGGTCACACCTACCATTGTTCTTGGTATATCCTATCTAATCACTAGACAATTGGATTGGTTGAATTTCTGTTCCTATGAAATGAATATAGATTGATGAGGGGTTGGTCAATGATGCTAGAAGTAGATGCTAGAATGAGAATACTGAGAAAGGATGATTGGGAAAATTGGCTGCCCAAACAAGAAAGACTGAATCTCCTGTTTATATAAGAAAAAGCAGGTTTTTCCTATGCGCATTCTATGCAAGCATGAAACCTGCCATAGGTCCATGAGAACAACCCTTCAAGGAACAAACATGCATAACATGAACCAACATAGTCCCACATGAGGTCAACCACGAGGAACCAAAACAAGATCACAACCCAGTTGAACAATGGCAGAACAGGAAGTGATTAATTATCAGAGATTGCAAAGAGCAGCTTAGCAATCATAGAATTGCAATTCATAGTGCATATATAGTGTCTCCAAAATTTTACTCAGGCCTCTTTTGTGACGCATCACTTCCCGGCATTTAAAGCATCTCTGACCACCATAACAACAATCCATCATTGCTAAATACACAGCCCAAGCAATATTCTCTGATCTCATGGAGAGTTGATTAACCAGGCACCAAATGTAAGATTCGCTTTTCAGCATAAAGATCCACCATCCACAACACAAGTGAAGAGACTCATGTATTCAGACTCCACAAGAACTGGTAAAAGCCAATATTTGAAACTACGTTTCTTGTGATAATATGCCGCTTAAAGTCGTCCTTTCCCAAAACCAACAAAATATCAAAGGACCAAGTAATGACTCAACAGCTCCAATAGTACAAGCCATGTATATAACTCGAAGCAAATGGCAGATATCTCATCAATGACAAGAAGGGACCGTGATTTACCTGCACATTGGTGGGAGATATATTCCTCAATATCAAAATATTGCAGGAACAGATTCCTCAACATCAAAATATATGACATCTAGCACATAATAATAAATCAGGTAATCTGGAGTACCTTGGCTTATTCCAATTGACCATCCTATTACGACCAAGAGCTCTGGCACGAACGGAGCAGCTGCAGCCTTCTTGGCAGCCTCAGTTGCCAGAGGAAACTGATTCCCTTGGAAATTGGACCTTCTCTGAGCAAAAACCCCTGGCAGACAGAACAACAGCAATTAGATACCAAGATTAAATAAATGTTGCCAATGATCAAAAAGTGTGGTAAAAACTTTAAAATGAAAGTACTAAGATTTGAAAAACCTAAAGTTCATCCAGTTACAACACCTGTCTAATAGAAGATCTGGAATCCATAAAAACGGTGCACCTTTGATGCATTCCCTTTGTTAGAACCAACATTCAAGAATTTTGGTTTTTATTCTGCAGAGCATATTTCCCATTAGTAAGATGGATGATGGGTAATAACAATTACTATGTAGCAATATAAAAATCAGATGGTAATGATAAATTTTCCGTGGAAAAGCCACTCACCGGAACTCTCTGATTTTTAAATTTAAAATCTGGTTTCTTGGACATCTTGATGATATCATCTGCATGAGTAACGAACATAAAATGGTCATGCAACCACAGCAACTATTTCACAAGAACTCTATAAAAGCTCATACAGCAACCAACATACCTAAGGTCATGTCCATTTTCTTCTCTGTGCGAGCAATTGCTTCGCTGGTCAGTGGTTTAGCAGCCATCTAAAAAACAGTCCAAGGGTAAGAAACAAATTTTCTATATAAAACCAGATATATAGAATAATTGCCACAGAAGCGATTAAGAAGAGTTCCAGCCGAACTAATACAATGATAAAAATACATAAATTTCAGAAAGAACACCCAAAGAAAAGTTATAGACGAGTTGTTCCAAGATGCATATATCTGATAAAGAAAAGGGGCAGTTTTTTTTTTTTTTTGACAAAATTTGAGAAAAAACTTGAATTGAAAATAAGCTACAGACGAGTAGGCGTAAGCCTAGTCAACCAGGAGAAACTAAGAACACCAAGTCCTTTTTTCCCTCAAAAAAAAGTCCATAAGAACGCAAAACACAGTACGCAGCAGCCAAACAAAACACCCAGGCCAAAACGATTACCCCTCCGGAAACGCAACACTGAACCCAAAAAAAAAAAACTATAAAGATACAGCGACCGAAATATTCTGATCAATCAACTAACGCGTGCAGATGCAGAATTGCTAACATATATAGAGAGTTCAAAAAATCTGATCTATAGCATAATAGGACAATTAATGCCGATTACCAGAACCATTAAAATTGAGAAATAAAAGACCTAGCGTTATCTTATCAAAACAGAGAACAGACCCATATAAACAGCAAAGATCTCCAGCATCAAAAGAAAGAAAGAAAGAAACCAAGCTCAAACGAAGAATAAACAAATTAAAGAACAGATGAAGAAACTTACAACTTTGTAAAACTGATTCAACAATCTAGAAGAAATGCAATTTCTTCTCTGAAACAAGGGTTTGTTAGCTAGGGTTTTGAGGAACGAAGAGAAAAGAAGAGAAAAGCTGCGGTTTGGAATCGACTATCTAGCCTTCTAGAATGGAAACGGGAAACCACCGCTTCCCTTTAATACTTCTTAATGATAGCGTGTAATTAGAGGTGCAAGGTTGACCCTAATGCCCGAGCCAGCCTAAGTCCGGCTTCAGCCCAACAGAGCTTGAGCCCAGGCTCCCTTTTAAGGCCCCTGGACCACCCTTGGCCTACCTTGGTCAGGTTCTGATCAGCCTCGGTCCACGGGTGAACTGGGCTAGTTCTTGGAAGCCCTATTTCCTCTCGTGGCCTTAACTTTTAATTCCGAAGTCCTAATCTGACGATTCTCACATCGTTTCAAAACTCCCTCTATTTACCGCGGAAGCAATGGATGGTGCTGACGAACAGGATTCACATTCTCTCTTCCCAGAGGTTTGAGAGGAGGGAGGTATCTCCATTGGATGGCCGACAAGTGGGACTCCGGTGAATTCAAGCCCTCCATCGGATCGACACTGAGCTGACAAGCTGAGCCAACAGAGGGTGTCGGCTCGGATGGAAGACTCGGATTCATCCGAACCCCATGTGTCAGCCATCCAACAAGGACGTCCCCCTCCTCTTGAACCTCTAGGAGGAGAGGATGTGGATCCTCACGAACCACCAGTAGCTGTTAAAGTAGTTGAAGTAGCGAAAGCAGAGGCAAGGACCGGTTGTCTGTATTCATGTTGGCTATTTCCTCCTCGTTCTCTGCTTTCCAATCTGCAGAAATCCGACGATTACTTCTTTAGTTCTTTACCTCCTCTGATTCTCCGTTCTCTTCCATTAAAATACTCAAAATGCATATAAGAAAGTTTGAAATCTGCTATAAAAACTTTTAGAATAAAACGAAAAAGTTTTCAATATCTTTTTGGAATGAGTTTCACCTACAGAATTAGCAACAAAAATTCAAAGACTCGTAGAAAAAGATAAGAGAAGCAATTACAGCATGAAATGAAAACTATTTTCAACTTACCTGTGCAAGGATCCAAATCTAATTAATTACATGAATCGAAGCCTTACAAAACAGGTGGGGAATTCAAAACGATTCAGGAAACGAAAGGAACAAAGCAGTTCAGTACCCAGGTTTGGAAGAAAGCCCTTCTCTTTCTATATTCTATCATCTCTCTTGGGTAGATCACAAAGCAGTACCCAGGTTCTCACATACCCTTGAGTTTTAATTCTTTAATTAATGGCAACAAAAATCTACAATTGATGAGCTTGCAAAAATTCATTATATAAATCCCTCAAATTGAATGAATATTAAAATTAAGTAAAAATCAGAACTTATTAAAAGATGCCAAGAGGAAATG